>JAMPIV010004495.1:600000-897709 GCA_024509875.1 Oreohelix idahoensis
ATCTTTTCCCTCGAGGGATAGCCCAGTCCTGTTAGAAGGAAAAAGAGATGATGGCCCCAACGAGTCACGGATACATCTGCGGTAGTCTAATGATTTTCCCATTTAAAGGTATGAACAGACTTTGATAGTAGTATGCTCTATCCTAAGGAAAAATATATCTGCACTAGCAACAATTTGCATAAATGGAATTACAAAATGGGTGAATAAATGGTTATTAAAAAAAACTCACTCAGTCTACTTTCACTTGGTTCTTTCATCAGGGTACCCTGGCTCACGTTTTTACCAAATAGCTTGCTGGTGTTCGCCGTCTGGCGCACTGTATGACGCACCGTTTAAATCTGTCTATCTTTTGCTGAAGCGGATTCCCAGCTCTGCAGATCGTGGTTTCATTCACGGGGTCCGGGGAGCGTCCGCTTCGTGCGATAGTTTTCTTTACAGATTTAAGTTAGTGTCACTTCACTCCGTTCAGGTAAGAATTAGTTTAAGCGGGCACACAGTGTCAGAATCACGAGGTTTCCCTTATTTAGGAAGATGACCGGTTGGTAAATTCTTTCAATAGATAATTATTGTTCACACCCACAGTTCGTCAAAATATCGGAAGGTCAATGATTTGGAATGTTTTTACTTGCCACAAGGGCTGAAATGTACTCGAGGTTTTTCTCTGGGAGAGTTAAATCAGGCTCGATGGGCCCGTTACTTCATTTAACCTTTAAAGTTCTTGTAAAGATTATACACCAAGTCTTTAAGGAAAATGTTTTAGTTCTTCACAGATATTACTCGTGTACTCAAACGCTGGCAAAGTTGGGTCACCCCAGTTTCACTGAATAAAGAAAAACAGCATATAAAATACTATACATACTATGTACTTCGGTTATAACTTACATTATCAACAGCAAGCGGAGGCTTGACTTATTGTTTAAAACCTTCCAGTGAAATAAGTTATATTCATAAAATCAACCATCCTGAATTAGAAATACATACGTATTTCGTCAATACTCTGTGATGGATCTGTGCAGTTATAAGTTTTGTTTTAAAAAAAAATTCTCGTCTGATTATTTAGCAGTTAAATTAAATTTATTTAGCTACATGATTTTTAAGCTAGAAATTATAATTTATTCTGCTTTCCACTGAAACACGTCAGCTAGAGAATATAACAGACTTATATTTAAATCTTCTGCACAAAAGCAACTAGGGAAATAAAATAGGTGATTTAACACTTAATCACTCACAAAATACTAGATATATTATATTACCTCAACACAGAACTACAGGCAATCGCACAACTTAGAATTATACGCTGATATATATATATTTGAAGTCTAGAAGCTCGGCAAATTGTCGAAACAAACTGAGAAACTTCGCTATACAGCTTATTCTTTACCCGAGCGACCTGTCTACTGCGAATCTTGAGGACTGAATGAAATAAAGTTTAAAACTCTCGTTAATATCTTAAAACCCTGACAAATGATGCACGCTATTTCCAAAACCTCGCAATAGCGCCGTTCTCTCCCCTTTCTCTTAACACTTACGTTAACTCAGGCGACTGGCCATAACATGCCAAGAGTGCGTCATCACACCTTCGTCTAACTATTCTCATTCCTGGGCAATGCATGAGCGCGCCGTTCATACCTACTGCTAAGAATCTGTTTGTAGCGCTACGTGTCAGATGGAAATGTAGACAACTGTCTGCTATCCCATGTCTGACAGAATGCATTCTCACACGTTTACGTCGAGAATCTAGCTCAAGGGCGCCGTGTCATGAGAAAAGTATAGACACCTGTCTGCTTTCTGTGTCTGACGGAATGCATTCTAACGCTCTTCGTCTCGTGCAGAGACTGACACGTTATGTAATAAATGCGTCACCAGTGTATGAGAAAAAAACGGTAAAGTCAGAATGGGAAAGTAAATTTTGTCGCAAACGAACGAATGCGAACAAAACAGGAAAAGGATAAAAGAGCGATAATAAAGTAAAGTAGAGGACACGGGTAGAAAAAGAAAAGAATATAGAAAATGTATTGATCATAAAACTCTATGCGACAATCAAACACCAGCGAACTAGCTGACGTATAAACCATCCAGAGATATTATTGTATTATTGGGTCTTCGATTTTTGACCTGTGCGGTCCACTTTCTTCACTCATGAGAGAGGCAAATCTCGAAACCATAGACATAATATTTAACTGGACCTGAACATTACCAGATTTTTTATATAAATTGGATCAGCCCGCTGTGGCTATATATATATATATATATATATATATATATATATATATATATATATATATATATATATATATATATATATATATATATATATAAATTTACCTGACCTATGACAGTAGTTTTCCAGAGACTAAACAGCACAGGAACAATATATTTTTCTTTTTATGACGGTGACCATCACAAATACGTCTTATTCCAACCAACTATCGGCAGTGATACCTGACTTATCCAAGAAAAATACAATTAACGCACCAACTTCAGCGACTACCTTAACATTTGCAGTAAGCACCAAGGCAAGTCTGGTGCTGGAATTGGCAACAACCTGACACTGTATGATGATATTATTGTTAGTGTTTTTTTCAAGGAATACCTGCGACAACTACTGGGTAAGCGAGTATGCGTGTGGCCACAGAATGACTGAATGAATGAACAGAAAAAGAGAAACATATGTTCCCTGGTTACCTTCATTATACTAATCTTTTTTTAATTCTTCACTAACCGGATTGTTTACGGGATAGCATACTAGGAACTTGTTCTTTTCCTTTACTGACTATTCCATTACCCTTATTGTTAGCCTTTGACCTTTTGGGGTTATTAACTTCTGTTGGGATCCTTTCTCTGCAAGAGGGGTGGGCAATAGTGGGATATTTTCATTTGTCTTAAACCATGCTTTTATTGATATGTATATGCTTGATGATGTGAAGTTCTTTTAAGTGATAATACACTTAATAAAAACTAAATTTAGCGTGTTGGTCGAACCCCTACCCATATATATTATCCATAGTTTTTCACGTCTGTGCGTATTCGTCACGTAATTGTGCATGTATGTGAGATGTAACTTAAATTTGTTATATAAGTAGCGAACGTTCGTCTGATTACTATATAGTCGTATAGATAGGTTGGAGTAGAGAAACTACTCTCTCCAGAGACTGATCTTTCTCTTACACTATCACCCTTCGTGGAAAAATCTATTTTCTTACACCTTTATTCTCCCACATTTTCCTCTATCACCTCTGCTCAGACCGGACCATAAATATCCATAAACCTATTGTAGCCGTGCTTTTGTGTAGCTGTCATATTCGTATACTGTCTTGTTTGAATGTTAGTTATTTGCTTGAATGGTGTAAGCGAAGACAGTTAGATATTTGCTTGAATCAGACGCGAATGATATTTTATATGAATGTACAAATAGTTCAAGTCCTCACGGTCGCATCAACACCAACAGTGTCGAGGGAAAGACACTGGAACTCATGATTGGTAAAGTTACAATCCACGGTTTATTTGACAATCACTTTGACAAAGGACGATACAAAAATCTTGCATATATTGGAAACTTCCTTCCTGATAATAATCGTAGGTAATGTTCCATCACCAACGGGCTGATCACCCGTTTGCCAGTCACTTCGATTACGGAAACAACAGCAAATGGATTGATTTGCCGTTGCCCTAAAGACGCCAATAGGCGTGATGGGAAACAGTGGCAAAGAAAACCTATCTGCTGTTGCCCTAAGATGCCACTAGGCGTAATGGCCACTGACTGCTTTGACGGTTGGTGGCTAAGGACGGAAGAAGAGAAGAAGAAGAATGTTTATCAGGTACATGGTTAATCAATATAAAGTACATCAGCATAATCTTGAAGGTTCATCTTACAATAGTGCATAGTTGGTTTAACAAATGTTCTCTAAGACGGTTGACCTTTCAAGGACAATCTCTCCTCGTACAACCAAGAGTATAAGATCCAATCAAATAGATATTCCCTCCTATCTAGATAGTCAATAGAATACGACTTCTAGATTTCATAATACAATCAATAATTTGAAATATATATCCTAGGCTGAACTTCTAACTTTGGTTCACCTTCCATCAAAAGAGCCGTTAATCGTATGACGGCAATTCCAATATTCAATAACGTAGATCCCGTAATTTCAATCAACGAGTTTCAATATAAATATGCCCGAAACTTTCAATGCATAAATGTTCAAGTTTGATCCATTCTGGTCCCAACGCATGAGGGTACCAGCTAGAGGTCGACTTGAAGAAGTTATGTCAATGAGGACATTAATTCAATAAAATATATAATCAATTATATTAATACCTTACTCTGTGATACTGGGGCTATGTCTTGAATGCAGTGAGCCGATCACCAAAGTAAACATCAATATGCCCGAACACAGGGGCTAAAATACATCAACAGACCATACTGTCTGGTAGGGATCCTGCTTCATTCTCTAAGCAGATACGTCATCTGCCTTTGTTTGACAACAAGCGCGTTAATTTCAAAATCCCCAAAAATGTGCGTTCTCGTGCACAATAAATTTAATATACCAAACGTATTACTAATATCTCAATTGGTGCGTACACTTTTAACAAAGACAGGACCTGAGACTGTCTATGTTTATTAAAGCCTGTTAAGGACTTAAAAAGGACGCAACACCTATCTTATAAAATTACGACATAATGGAGGGCTCGCTCCAGGATTGAGATCTAAGTCTGAGTCTAGATAAATGTCTAAAGTCTGATACTGATTCAAAATTTTCATCTAGAAAGAGTGTGTTGTGAGTCTTGTCTTGTGAGTTAAGGAATATTAAATAATTATCCCCTAGACAACGCTCTTAGTTACTGGGTGTTTGACCACATAAAATAGGATTTTTTTTTTCTTTCCACAGCATCATAGAGTTACGTACAGCTTGATTTTGATAATAATCTTTGTCGGATATATGATATATGGTAATTTTGTACAAGACCGCTAGTACGCGTGATTGTTTATCAATCACTAGGTTTTTTTTGTAAATCACTAGCAGAGTTTGAGCGTAGCAAAGGAGTGCATTCTGGTTTATGCCAAGTTAATAGACTCCCTTACTCTTAACTGACTTCAGGTGTGAACAAGTTTTGGTGGATTGTATAATAAGGAAATTTTTTTTTCTCCTTAATTTTTAAAAGGAAACATTTTTTTTTCCTTTCTCCACCATAGAAATAGTAGTTTTTCCAGTTGTTAGCCTGATCTACCATTTATGGTTTACGTCGTCTGTATTAGAAGCCTAGTTGCCAGTTAATAACAGCGATAGATTAGATAACTGATAACAAGGAGGAGGTATCACAGTTAAATAACAGATTTTTTTGTGTATTTTTCTCGTAATTAGTAAAGGATAAGTGTATCTTTGTTCTTCTTCTTCCTCGGGTTAGTGGCATTCAGTTATTTGCCATGGCTGAGCGTGCCAAACATAGAACCTTGCTAAGAGAGGAAGCAAGAGAAGAAGGATTACAAGGAGAAGAAGCGAAAGCGTTTGTCAACGAAGAACATTGCAGATATGATGCGGCGAAGAAGGATGCGCAAGCTAGGCAGATAGAGAAAGAGCGAGAAGAGCGTCAATCGGAACAGACGAAAATTGAGGCAGAATGGAAGCTCGCAGGGCAAACGAACGAGAAAAGGAGAGACAGCATGAGGAAAGAGAGAAGGAGAGACAGCATGAATTGGCGTTTAAGGCTCTAGAGGTCCAACGTCGTGGTGCTGCCTCTACTTCCAGCAATGGAGAGCCGTCTTTACCTCATTCATCTTTAACTGATCAATCCAGTACTCAATCTCCCCAACTCGCAGCTATGTCCTTCGCCCTGGAACCCTTTCCAAGCGAAATGAGAAAATTGACTCCTATCTGGACAAATTCGAGAGAATGGCAAATCTGTATGGTTTGGAAAGTTCGCGATAATGCTTGAAGTTTTCTCAGGATTTGAAAGGTAATGTGTATGATGTTTACGTAAAACTGATAAGCAGCCATCAAGACAACTACGACATGCTAAAGAAGGCTTTACTGGAGCGGTTCGAAATGAACGCTCACAAATTTTTGCAACTGTTCAGAAACAGCAGAAAGGAAGGCACCGTGATATTTCATCAGTTCTCTTCACGCCTGAAGGGATATTTGACAAAGTGCATGGAGCTGTCAGAGCTTCCTCTCACCTATGAAGGGCTGGAGGAGTTTGTTCTTACCGAACAAATAAAAACCAATTTGTCAAACGAAACCCGTAGATTTCTGGCTGAACAAGGCGCAGTAAAATTGGATGACATTCTCAGTAAGTCTGAACGTTACGTAAATGCTTTGGCCGCGCTTCCCAGCTCAAAACGCTAACCGACAGCTGAGCCTTCACGGAAAAATAATCTAGAGCAGTCTTCCCATTCTTCTCACCGCTAAAACCACAGAGAAACTGTATCCCACAATTCCCATCCGCAAAAATCTAAATACTACAAAACCGGATACCCCACCAGCAATTCTGATCAGCCCAACCGTCCTACATGGCACCGCAGCCAGATAGGTCAAGACAAGGGAAAGCCTCCCGCGCAAGGGACATCTGATCAGGGCAAGCTCACCGGGCATAATCGCATCGGATGCTTTCAAACAGCCTCGCAAGGAAGGATTAATGTCAGTGATTCTCAACCTGAGGGGGAGAGACCCTCAACGCGAGGAACTGTTATTTTGAACGGGACTTCATTATCTTGTTTGTTTGATACAGGGTTGTCCTTTGATTGCATTGTCGCAAGACACTTGGTCAAACCCGGTCAAGAGACAGAAGAAACCGTCAAACTATGTGGAGTTTTCAAAGGAGATGCACCCATGACGCTTCTCATTGCATTGGTGGAGATACACTCTGATTTTGTCAGAGGTGTTATCAAAGCGGCTATTATGGATGAACCGATCTACCCAGTCATACTTGGTTGTAGATATGTGTAAATTAGGAAACCGAAAGAGCCAATTGTGGCAGCAGTAACCACAAGAGGGCAAACCCAGAAGGACCGGGAGCTTGCGCCTAATATGTTACCCAAGGAACTAAAAGAGACGCAACAAAAGGACCCTACTATGGAGCCCTGCTTCAGAAAACTGCCCATGGCCAAGGACCCCAGACACAACGGAGACATCTTCTCTAAGGATGGCGTACTCTATCGGAGAACGGGCAACCCTGAACAAGGGCATAATCAGCTCCTTGTACCGACGCAGTACAGGGACTAAATCCTAGAAATGGGGCACTCTCTTCCCTTTAGCGGACATATGGGACAAAACGCCACAATTCAGCGAATATCGACTCACTGTTGGTGGCCAGGAATTAACACTGATATCATCAGATATGTGAAATCCTGCGCCAAGTGCCAACATGTGGCACCCAAGCATTGAACACCCCCAGTTCCCATGGGAGAAATGCCAATAGTGGGGACTCCATTTGAACGCGTTGCTGTCGACATTGTAGGACCCCTAGAAAGGACTAAAAGAAGAAACAGGTTTATCTTGACCTTAGTCGACACATGCACTATGTGGGCCGAAGCGATACCGCTAACATGCACGGATTCCAAGCATGTCGCAGAAGCCCTAGTGCAGATTTTTACACGGTTAGGATTCCCTCAACAAGTTTTGACGGATAACGGATCCCAATTCCGTAGCCTGTTAATGGAGGAGATCTTTAAGATCTTGAGGAACCAGCACATCTATACAAGCCCCTATAATTCGGCCGGAAGTGGGTTAGTAGATTGTGTTAACGGAAGCCTCACCATGATTTTGCGTAAGCTGTGACAAGAGAAACCTGAAGATTGGGACCTTTTCATTCCTGCGGCCTTATTCGCCCACAGGGAAGTCCCCCAGCCTCTACAGGTTTACTACCAGCTACTCTTTTATTCGGCAGACCTATCAAGGGCCCGCTAGAAGCCTTACTCCGGTCACTGATAGACCAGAAGGCTGATGAGACAGTCGTCTCAGCCAGTAAATATGTATCGGAACTTAAGGAAAGGTTACACCTAGGATAGGATCTAGTAACAACCAACCTTAGGCGAGAACGCGCAAAGCACGCTAAGCGATACAACAAAGCAGCGAAAGAGAGAGAATTACAACCAGGGGAGGAAGTTTTGTTGTTACTGCCAACCGGAAGCAACAAACTACGCATCGGATGGCAAGGGCCGTTTACCGTCCTTAAAAAGATCTCCAGAACTAACTACAAGATTTCTTAAAAGAAAGGAGAAGGCCTACCACGTAAATCTGTTAAATCAATATTTTGAAAGACCGGTGCCGTCCCCCAAACATCTCCTGGCGGTCGCCATAGCAACCGAAGATGACGAAGATGACGATAGTTGCATGGAATATCCATTGCAACAAACGGAATCTTTCAAAGATGTAAAATTCGGTGACACTCTCTCTGAAGCACAACAGACAGAAACGAGGGCGCTACTGAAACAGTACACAACAGTTTTAACGGACGTACCTGGTCGAACACATCTCTTAGAGTTCAATATGAAACTGACAAACGAGACACCTGTGCGAACCAGGGTGTACCCTATACCGTATGCTAAAGTTGATACGCTCCGTGGAGAGATAGACAAATTGTTACAAGCTGGAATTATTAGCGAGTCTACATCTCCTTACAGTTCGAGCGTAGTGCTGTTGCAGAAGCCCAATAAGGAAGTTCGGCTGTGCATCGATTACCGTTTACTTAACGCTGTAACGGAATTCCAGCCGGAACCTCTCCAGAGCGCTTCTGAACTGTTCACCAAGCTTAGCAGGGCAAGAATTTTCTCCAAGATTGAACTGAGTAAAGGTTATTTTCAAATACCAGTCAAGGAGGAAATTAAACCCTTGTTAGCTTTCAGCACCATTGAAGGACACTATACGTTCAACGTGATGCCTTTCGGGTTGCACAACGCACCAGGAGTCTTCACCAGGATGATGAAAAAGCTTTTAGAACCGTTGCACAGTCCACATATCCACAGCTTTATTGACGATATATTGATTGCAACGGAAACATACGACGAACATATTGCTACGGTCGCTATGCTCCTCAGGAGATTACAGGAAACAGACCTGACAGCCCGACCGAGCAAATGTTTAATCGGATACTAAAAGCTTGACTTCCTAGGGCATACCATTTCTCACGGTTCCATGTGGCCAGTTGTCAAGAACGTAGAGAAAATATGTGCAGCAAAAAGGCTTAGAACGAAGAGGGACACACGTTCATTCCTATCACTGTGTGCATATTACCAGAAATTCATTAAAAATTTCAACGGGCTAACTGCACCTCTGACTGACCTTACCAATACGGGGTGACCTGAAAAAGTTATTTGGGACGCTAAGTGTGAACACGCTTACGTCACACTCAAAGGACAGCTGTCCGAATATCCAATTTTACGGTTACCTGACCTTAACAAACCCTTTATATTGCGGGTCGACGCATCGGGTCAAGACATCGGGTCAACTCTGCTCCAAGCAGACGACGATAATCCGAACCGGCTATTCCCAGTGGCATACGGCAGCCGCAAATTGAATGCAGCAGAACGAAATTATTCGACAGTGGAGAGAGAGTGTTTAGCACTTGTACATGGGATAAGGAGACACCATGAATATCTTACGGAGTATCATTCACGGTGCAAACCGATCATGCTCTACTGGCGTTTCTTGGAGCGAATAAGGAATTCAATGCGAAGATTATGCGCTGGGCTTTGTTGCTAAGCGTGTATTCTTTCACAGTAGAATACATACCAGGAAAAGAAAACGTAGGAGCAGACTTTATGAGCCGAGATTGGAGCACGAAGGAGGAGGGGAGGAAATTGAAGAAAACAATCAACCGGAAGCTACGGATATAGGTAGCTCTATTTTCATAAAGGAGACAAGAAATGGTTTCATATCTTCAAGCCGGGACGAACTGTGACAGGTTATGTAAATAGACAATGAATCCGTCCGCTTTTCGCTTTCCACCTTTGTTCCTCATTAGCATGCACGTTTTGGTTACGCAAAATCCATGCCTTTTCGCTATCTGTCTAACTCATATTTTAGCCACGCCTATTTTTCTTGTTTCACGCGCTGACGAGAGTCTACCTGGATTCGCAACTGTCATTCCTTGCAAGAGGACGAACCTAAGGCGTTTGCCAGGAGCTCCCATGAGAGCAGAGCTGTCAGTATTACGATAACTGACAGAATACACTGGCCCAAAACACGTGGAAGGTAAAACTGCTTTGTAGTCCTCTACAAGCTCGAACGATTCCTGTGATGTTGTATATAACAGGGAGACAATCGCCGAGATCAGAAGCCTTTGTTGTCGATTCAACGGCGAACATAGCGAACGGAGGAAATTCTTTATCTCCGAAGAAAACCCCGCTGATTTCCCCTGAGTGTCCAAGGCGTGACTTTCGTCATCTCCCAGCGAAACAACGCTATTCTTGTATAAATACTCAATCTCCTAAAATCAGTTATCTAATCGCCTCAAGAAATTTTGGATAATCTAGCGCGCAAGTTCTAAGAGCCATGGTGGAAGTGTAGTATTAGAAATCCCGTGGAGATTAATTCATTTCTGTTTCCGGTAATATATATATATATATTAGCATTTTTCGTGATCTTATGTGTTAAGTTTATCATTAGAATCCACTGGGATTTTCTTAGTGCTAAAAATGGTGTACTAAATAACGCATAGCTATTTTTATTCCAGATGGTTTTAGTTAACTAATAAATACGCTAGGCGACTGATAATTGACGGATACAATTTACTTCTATCCATTATGTGTAATTTTATAAATGACTAGTGCTTATATCACGTGTTAAAAGCGATAAGATAAGCTAGACATTTCTTCTGCTATGTCTGGTCGGCTACATTCGTGTGCATTTCTTAGTGCTTGAATTTCTGATAGAGAGGCAGTTAAGATCGTTAGCTTATTGGGGGGAGGGGGGGGGGGCTTGTCAGTAGTTATTTCCAGTGTGTTTGCTATTGCAACCATTTCTGCTGTGAAGATAGATGTATTTTCAATTATACTATAATTTTTTCTTAGCCTCCATGCTGGAATATGTCTTCCTATTGCTAGTTGTTCATTATCTACTTTAGATCCATCAAGTATATACTTTTAAGCTACCCTTGGTTATTTGATCTATATATTCCTTGGCTATGTTTTTATACAGCTTTGTTCTACCTTTTTATTTATTATTTCTGCTAAATGCAGGTCGATATCTGGTTTCTTGAGCTCCCATTGTAGTATCGCTGGGGTGTATTTGCTACTATAGTTTATTGCATTAATTATAGTTTGTTGCTGTTCTATTTCTTCCAGGCACTTCCACCCTATTGGTTATCTGGTTGGGTCCCGTGGGATGTCCCATACCGTTGGGCGATTCTTCACAAACACTGATCTGGTTGGGTGATTTTTGTCTGTCACTACCTTGGCCATATAATTTAATCTAAGTTCTTTTCTTCTCAAAACAAAAAACTTTAGTGGCATTATGCCTAGTGCTACCTCTAATGCTTCAAGTGATGTTGATTTTATTGCTCCTGCAATTGTGCATAGTGCCTGATGTTGTATTTTATCTAATGTTTTCTTGTTGCTAGGTGCTGCTGAGTCGTATACTATACTCGCATAGTCTACAATCCCTCTGACAATTGATCTGTAGAACATAAGCATAACCTTTATGTCTGCACCCCATCCATTACCTTTTAGGTATCTCATCAAGTTAGTGAGTTCTCTTCAGCTCTCCACTAGCTTATCTATATGCTTGTTCCAGTTTAGTTGTTGGTCTAGTGTCATACCAAAGTATTTTGCTGTTTTTACTGTGTTTACCTTTTGTCCTAGGATCTTTATGTCTATTACATTATTTTTTATTACTCTGCCTCTACTGAATATCATTCCTACTGTGCTTTTAACATTTAATTGGAAGCCCCACATTTTCATCCATTCTGAAACCTTATTTACTTGAACTTGTAGATCTTTATATATTTTGGAAGAATTTTTCCAGTCCTCCAGATTGCTGCATCATCTGTAAATTGCGATAACATGTTTCTAATGTTTTTAAATTCGTCGCCTAGGTCATTTACCATTACAGCAAATAAAGTTGGCGATAATACTGATCCTTGAGGGATGCCATTTTGTTGTACGTAAATCTCTGATTTATCATTATTTACCTGTACTGTAAAGTACCTGTCCTGTAAGAAGTTCGCTATGTATTTGTACATTTTTCCTGCTATCCCTATCTTGCTAACCTTGTAGAGTATTCTTTCTCTCCAGCATTCATCATATGCTCTTGCTACATCTAAAAATATGGCCACTGTTTTTGCATTCCTTTTGAAACCTGACTTTACTTCATGTTCTAGTTTAAAAAGTTGACCCATACTGTTTGTTTTTCCTGAACCCAGATTGCGTTGGGTTGTATAGATTGTTTTTCTTTCCAAATGAAATTTTAGTTTGTTGTTCACTACAGTCTCAATAATTTTGCCCAACTGAGATGTCAATGCTAATATTCTGTAGGAACTCACATCATGTGCCTCCTTATCTGGTTTTAGTATTGGTATCACTACTGCTACTTTCCAGGCCTTTGGTATATTTCCTGTACTCCATACAAAGTTAAATAAAGGTAATTATTTCCAATGTATTTTTGGGTAACTTTTTAAAAATTTCATATCTCAGGATGTCCTGTCCCGAAGCTGAGTTAGATGTTTCATTTACTGTTTTTCCTAGCTTCATTCCTTCCATTTCAATTTGGAAAGCTAACCAATTGGTTTTTTTTTAAGTGGAATGTTGGTTTTTCTATTCATTTGTTTGGTTTATACTCATGTTTTATCGTTATCTCTACTCCATTGTTTGGTTTATGCTCATGTTTTATCGTTATCTCTACTCCATTGTTTGATTTATACTCATGTTTTATCGTTATCTCTACTCCATTATTTGGTTTATACTCATGTTTTATCGTTATCACTACTCCATTGTTTGGTTTATACTCATGTTTTATCGTTATCTCTATGGGTAGGTGATCAGAGCCAGTATCGCTTTGTATCTCCCATTTTACTTAAGCTAGATTTGCTGTTACTATTACTTCCTATTCTGTGCCATTCCTTCACTGTGTGTTTTTGGTCTCTATGTTTATCTTCCCCAGGGATTCCAGAGAGAGCGAATATTTTTCTTTCTTACAGGATCGTACTAACCCGGATTTTGCTTAAAATTGTTTACTTTACTGAGCAGCATTTAGTAGGAACTTTGTTTTTCTTTACGGTCTATTCTGTAACATAGTGCTAACCTTTGACCTTTGGGGTTATTAACTTTTCGGGTTCTTTTTCTCAATAAGGGGAGTGCGCATGTATTCTGTTATATTCCTATATATGTAAATCTGATTGTATTTGATCTTTCTTTAGATAGTTGGTGTTGTCAAGCTTAATGATAATAAACAACAAAAGAAACTTAACTTTGTGTGTTGGTCAGACCCATACCCAATTAACCATAGTTTTTCACGTTTGTGTGTCTTATTGTCACATAGCTGTGTGTGTGTGTGTAATTAAACACATATTTATATGTATGGGGAGGGAAAGATGGTCTTGTACTAAATTATAGTCGTATAGATAGGCTGGACTAGAGACACTCATTCCAGAGACAGATCTTCTCCTTAAACTATTCACCTGTGAAATCTATTTCTCACACCTTTCTTTCTCATGTACTTATCACCATCCACTCTACTCAGGCGGGACCATAAATAACTTCCAAACCTATCGGTACGACATCTGTCTAAGATCGTATGCCTGACAGATACTGGCGTGGGAAAACGAGGTAAACGAAAGCTGATTCGCTACCTGTTTCTGACAGGCAGGTCCCGAAAGTTGGTAAACACTTCGTTTGTTCATGTTCAAGGAAAAGAGACGTGGATGAAAAATAAGCTTCTGTGAGTAAGACAGGCAGAAAAATGCGTGGTTTTGCTAGCAAATCATAGAACGCTACGAGGTCACGAAAGACTATCAGATACTGTAGGCTATATTTCCATTATACGTCACACACATTCACATCAACACATCCAGGAAAAAACGAATAGACTTAATAAGTATAGCCAGCAGGTGGGCTTGAACATCAATCTAAAGAAGACAGAGGTCATGGCGCTCAATGTGAGCAACCCTGAGCCCATATAAGTAAGGAATCAGCAACTGGTACAGACAGATACCTTCACATACCTAGGATGCAGAGTAACACCAGACGGCGGAGCAAGCAAAGACATCAACAACAGAATGAACAAAGCAAGAACATCCTTTTTTAGTCTAAACAACATCTGGAAGTCCTCTCAGTACAGCACAAGCACAAAATTAAATTATATCAGAGCTGTGTGCTTTCTGTGCTTTTCTATGGTGCGGAATGCTGGAGAGTTACAGAGAAGGAAATGTCGAAATTGTCCTCTTTTCACACAACATGCATAAGAAATATTCTCCTAATCTTTTGGCCGAATACCATTACCAACCAAGATCTGCTTACTCGGAGCAAGCAAGAGGACATGCACACCATCATAGCTGGCAGATGCTGGAGCTTGGTTGGCCAAGTCCTCAGAAGAGACCCCGATGCCATCACAAGAACAGCTATGCTATGGACCCCTGAAGGAAAACGAAAGAGAGGCCGACCAAAAACAATTTGGCGGAGGACTGTGGAGGCTGAGATGCAAAGAATGAACCTGAGTTAGGGCACTGTACGAAAGATGGCCACCAACCGAGCAAAGTGGAATCAATTTGTTGTTGCCCTACAAGACGCCATCATGCGTGATGGCCACTGACAGCTTTGACGGTCGCAGGCTAAGGATCAAAGAAGAAAAAAAGAAGAGACAGTATGGACTTCTTCCTCGAAAGGTTCGATATTGTTGCGTGGTCTGGAACGAGTGGCCATCTCTGATGTCCACATTATTGGTCGGGCCAGCGATGGAGGCTTTTTACAGCCTCCCGCTGGAGGATAGAATGGATTACGATAAGGTAAGAGAAAGGTTGCTCCGGAAATTCCGTCTAACGGCAGATGGATACCGAACACGGTTTAGAAATGCGGCACCGAGTGCAGACCAGGACATCGAGGATTTCATCTCGAAGATCAAGCTGCTGCTAAATAGATGGATCGAGATGGAGGGCATTAACAAGGACTATGACGGCTTGATAGATCTTGTGCTACGGGACAAAGTATTGTCGTCATGCTCGTCTGAGCTGGTAGCATTTTTTCAAGAACATCAGCCTAAAGACATTGTTTCCATCGCGCAGTTAGAGCACCATTATGTTCTGGCCCATTCGGGCAAGCACATCCATCGGTCCGGACTGTCGGACGTATTAGTTGCAGGTGTCGGGAAAGTCCATAGACAACCGGCGTGGCAACGTCGGTCAGGGAGTGCCGATAGGGCACAAAGGCAATAATACGATAGGCTTTCCCGTCCCTATCAGCCATGCAGAGGGAATTAGGATAACTTCCGGTCTCATCGGAGTGGCCGGTCGAACGGGAACAACCGGCAGTGGAGAAGCGATAGTGACGGTTAAGAGCGCCAAACGCGTAAGCAAGTGCACTTTGGTGAGTCTCGAGAGGAAGATAGGTTTTACTACAAAGGGAAACCGTCCAAGCGGAGGAATGGATCCTCAGATAGCCGATCATCCGACTCAGATGCGCGATCTTCACCGGCTAGTAGCCCTCGCAAGAGTCCACGTGGTGAGTCCGAAAGAGAACGTCGATGTTCCAACTACAATGGCAAGGGCCATGATGCAGACGTGTGTGCAACTCCTATCGAACACGCGAATTCCGCGTATGTGTTGGACAGTCAACGGCGAGGACTGTCTAGGGTGCCGACCGCTATTCTGTTCAGATGAGACTAGTTTTGTGGTGCTGACATGTAATACCGTGTCTGTCGTCGGTCCACGAGACTGGTAAACTGGTGCTCCACAAAGGTGTGGTGGAGAAGAAACCAGTCTCGGTGATGAGAGACACAGGGTAAAACTACAGTTGGAGTTTGTCGGTCTTGCATCTATGAATCCTGCCTCAAAGGCAAAACTGTAAAGTGTACCACATTTGGGGGCAAAGTCGAGTCTTACACCCAGGCGTGCATTAATCTGGACACCCCGTTTCTGCCAGGTAGAGTGAACGCTTTTGTCCTCGAAAATCCTGTCGCTGATTTTATCGTCGGCAATGTACGAGGGGTACATGACGTTACCGCGTGGGGCGCTTAAGAGCTTATCATATATTTTATCTATAAGTGTGTATTGAAGTATAAAGCAGAAGTTAATTTCATGTAGAATCAGCGCCCCGGCTTTTTGTCAATTTGATGTTACATTTTTTGACTGCAAGCTATAAACTCCTTGAAAAATTATTTGTGGCTTTTTAGTGCATTAAAAGCCTGTGTTTTAAATATTTTTTTTCTTTGTCTTTCTTTTTTTCTTTTTAGTGTTATTATTTTTTTTTTTATTTAAGTAAATGTAATCGATCTGCTAATGACATTATCAGTTTGCGATAAACGGAGTCCAGAGCACAGGAGGCGGATTTCATTATTCAGTATATTACACGGAAAGTTTGTAATTTTTTTTTTTAATTTAAATTTTATTTTGATAAGAGTTGTAAATTAATTTTTTTTTATGTAGTTGTCAGTTGTGTGTATGTCTGTGCACGCGCGTGCGATATAGTGTGTGTGTGGAAGGGGGAGAAGTTTCAATATTTCTCCCAAGAAAGACAATCTTGTTGGAAAGAATACACCTAGATTATTTGCAGTTATCGCCTATTTCAATGCCGATACAATACAAACAAAATAAATTAATTTTAATTTTATTCATTTTATTATTTTTACGACTGATTATTGTATTGTCATGGACAATACACAACTATGCCAAGTTTCAGAGCTTTTGCTCATCTGGAAGTGGTTGAAAAATTGATTGCAAGATTTGAAGGTGACAAGAGAGTGACATACGTTGCAAGTTAAAGAAAAGCTTGTAATGGAAATGGTAACAATTCTGAGTAAAGGATAGGCACGAAATTATGTGCGTTAAACATGCCGAAATAATAGATAATAAAGGGGATGAGAGGAAATTACGAAAAAGCAAACGAGCCAAATTGTCACAACCACTACCTTTGCGCATCGTGGTGCACTTAATCTGAAGCACTTTCCGCTGCATGGATGAATGTGCCCTATCGGCTCATTTATGAACATAAATTATTACTACAGCTGGTTCATATGCATGGGAGCGTGCACCAAAGTATGCGGTAGGGGTTTATGTAGAAGTTTATTTTACAATGATGAAGTGGCTAGCCCCATCCATAATCTCACCTTAGTCGCCCACTGTCGTCTGTTACGACATACAAGGTGGAAGCAGTAGTAATTTTTTTTTCTCCGGGAACTACGGTGCAGTCCTGTTTATGCGTCTTCTTAATAGGAAATTGCTACTCCCAAAGATCCTTGAATAGCAAACTAGAACTAAAAGTATTGTTACTATTGTAATTTGTGAGGAGTTAATGTTAAATCTTTAATATACGCCTTTTCCCCCCTTCACAAGTGCAACATTACATAGTAAAACAAGTTTTATCAATACTTTAAAAAAAATTCTTTTAATAACACTTGCCATTTCCACCTTCAGTACCACCTTCACTTCATGGGAAATCAAGAACCCTATCAGACACCGCCCCTGGCAGTTTAAATTAAATGGCCCAAGATGTTAATGCAGTGATGTTATTGATGGCTGGTGCTGATCGATTCCAGGACCGGGCTATTGTTTGCACTTCTCTTGAATCTTTCCAGCTCGGGTTATCACCTGCTGTCTTGAAGAGCTGTTGTTGTCTCGCAGGCTATTCGATTCTCCTGCAGACGAGAAGACGGCATTCCGGACAAGCATGTAGAGACTGGTTGTAATTTCTTTAGCGTCCACTCCTGCATCCATTTTTGTCTGCAAGTAGAGGTCAGGATAGGAGAAAAGAGCTATTAACGAATGAAAAATAGCTTCTGCGTGAAGTTAACTACAACAATTAATATTGCTTGTGTCAGATGGTGTGGGCATGTCATAAAATGCGAGACAATAGTGCCACGTGTTAACTTTGTGAAAAGTTAACTCTAAATGCACACAAATTTTGTTGTTTTTCTGTCTTTATATTGTAGCCTTTTTATGTGTGCAATGACCATAAATAAAAGTCCACACGAGAGGAGCAAAACTCTCGTATTTGCTGCATTAAGTGAGAGGTTAAATGATAGTAATCGTGTGTGGAAGAGAGGGAACAGGGAGTTGGGGGTTAGCCACGAGTCCTTCTGCACAACAGTCGTAGTCAGTGGTTTAATTCAGCCAGTTCGCACTGGTTTACCCGTACCAGTTGTTGAAATTTGCCGGGCTGTTGAACCGCTTGTTGAATTTTTAAATTACAAAATTAGACTAATATAACAAGGCAAAACACTGCTACACATTAAAGAAACTCTCTCCTCGTTGAAAAAATTTCATAACACTGAAAACTGATAAGTAAGCTTCTTGCTGAATGGTAACATCATTTGTGAAATCTTGGTTACATCTTACTTACTTAGTCGTTCCTCTTCTACCGTGAGGTGTAGAGGTTTGGAAGAGAGAGAGAGAGAGAGAGAGAGAGAGAGAGAGAGAGAGAGAGAGAGAGAGAGAGAGAGAGCCATACTATCCTATCGGCTGTCTTCCTCCTGCAAACGTTCAACTCCCAATTTCTCTTGTTTTTTTTTCCACCGTACACACCCCCTGCTTTCAGGCCTCCAGTTGAACTATGATCCGGCATGAATGCATCATGGTCTTATATACTTCTTTCTCGTCGACCGGCCAGGTAGGACGACTTAGGCACCTTTCGCTCGAAGAATTAACGTAAACACCAGTATCTCACTGTCCGTGGCGGAGATTGTTTACAAAATAAGAACTCCCCGTCCATTCATTCTGACCTGCTCTCACGTTCACCCATACATTATATATTTATATTATTAAGATATATATTTATACTAATGATCAGGCTGCCTCTTTAAAAACAATGATAATGTATATCAGGCAGGTCCCTCCAAGCATTTACCAAAATCTACAGTGTCGTGGAAATTATACAGTTTACAAGGCCTTGGGGGTGTTCCCCTTTTTGCTAGAGGCCGTCCACCAAAAACACAACTCCTTCACTCTACATAAAGACCTGAGGTCCAAACGTATTACGCTTTTAAGACTTTCTCTTCAATAACTTAGCAAATGAACCACTTCACTTAGTAATGCTCAAGTTCAATCTCTTTCCTCGTTGTCCTGATCAGCTTCACTGTTATTTCCAGTTCTCTTCTCCGTGTGTTTTAGGTCAACCTCTGCCTCTCTTTCCCTGGGGATTCCAGAACAAGGACTGCCTTGTAATGCTATCAACAGGTCTCCTCAATGTGTGTCCTATCCATCGCCAGCGTCTTCTTCTCAACTCTTGTTCAACTGGCACTTGTCTGGTTCTTGTCCCCAATTAACACATTGGTGACTTTGTCATATCATTTCAATCCTTCTATTCTACGCAAGCACCCATTTATGAATGTCTGTAACTTATTTGTTGTTGTTTTTGTTGTTCTCCATGTTTCATAGCCATAAAATAGGACTGACTTGACATTTGAGTTGAAGATTCTTATTTTTGTGTTGGACTTGATTTTTCTTGTGCAAAGAATTCTTTTTTAATTGTTATATTCTCACTCCTGTAACGATCATGAGACCACCCATGCAGATGAACGTCCTGCGCTCGCAATAGGAACTTCCTTTTTTTTTTTTTTGGTTTAAATAATGTGTTTGCAAAACCATTTTTTTTTAAATTGTTTTCATGTACCGAAAGTATTGTATCAGAAGGATTTCATCGAGTGTATTAGGAACAAATATTAGACAAACATAAAGGTATGTTTTCAGGCACTCGTAAGAAATAAAGAAGTACAAAACTAGACAACAGAAAAACAACAGACGTGAGTGGCTTACCCAGGACTCGAACCCAGGACCTTCCGTGCGACAACCCCGCCTAGCTATGCAAGCGAATCACACTATCCTCCCTGCCATCTTGGCATCACCAAAAAATGATGCTTCGATGACGGGTCATTAGTGCGACCCGCAACACACAACACCGGAAATTTACCATGGGCAGTCCAGCCTAGTGTCCCTTTATATAAGGGCACTAGTCTAGCCTATTAATGACGCAATCACTTCTGTTGTTCCCCTATTATACAGAAGTGTATTATTATTATTATTATTATTAAGAACAAAAGAAGTGATTGCGTCATTAATAGTGTTTAAGTATTAGGAATAGCTTGGACCCAGAGCACCCTGTTAACTAATTTCCTCTAGCCTGGCGATCACACCTATAGGAGAGACATTTCATATAGACCTTACTGTTACATGCAACTCTGATGTTTTGTGTGGTCTACCATTTGAGCGTCCGATTGACAGAGTGGTTAGAGCGATGGTCTCGCGCAGCAAAGGTGTCGTGCTCGATTTTACGTCGACACGCTTCAGTCTACCCAGCTGCAAATGGGTACCTGACTTTGCACTTGAGCTAGGGAAGAAAAAAGCATCGAGGAAGGGAACTATCAATGCTAGACCTAGCATGGTGAAATCTCTAACACTTCACTCCCCTAAGGGAGTATCTGGTATGGGACTACATTTACTTTTTTTAACCATATTTATGCAGATATGTCTTTTGGAAAAAACGTAATTTCTGTTCTTTATATAAACCCTTTTCAATTGTTTTCACTGATCACATACTCATATATTTAATTACGATTTCTTCTATTTTTATACATCATAATAAATAGTATTTTAATAACTTAGCTACGATGTTCAGACTATCTTGTCTCTTGTTCGTACTTATACTTAACTATGTTCTTACTATCGTTCCTTGAGATAGAGATTAAATGTTGTAATTGTGAAATATGTCGCACCAGGATGTCCGACGAAAGTGGATGAGTGACTTTACCACACTGCCTGAGATTATACCCTATCTTCTTCTTCTTCTTCTTCCGTCCTTAGCCACCGACCGTCAAAGCAGTCAGTGGCCATTACGCCTAGTGGCGTCTTAGGGCAACAGCAGATAGGTTTTCTTTGCCATTGTTTCCCATCACGCCTATTGGCGTCTTTAGGGCAATGGCAAATCAATCCATTTGCTGTTGTTTCCGTAATCAAAGTGACTGGCAAACGGGTGATCAGCCCGTTGGTATACCCTATCTATCCCAACTCAATTACTAACACTTTGTGTTATATATCAATGTTGTGTTATATATCAGTTCTGTGTTATATATCAATTCCATGTTATATATCAATTCTGTGTTATATATCAATTCTGTGTTGTATATCAATTCTGTGTTATATATCAATTATGTGTTGTCTATCAATTCTGTGTTATATATCAACTCTATGTTGTATATCAATTCTGTGTTGTATATCAATTCTGTTATATATCAATTCTGTGTTGTATATCAATTCTGTGTTGTATATCAATTCTGCGTTATATATCAATTCTGTGTTGTATATTAGTTCTGTGTTATTCATCAATTCTGTATTATATATCAACTAGCAACAACCCGTCAAAATTGACAGGTTTTTAATTGCAGCCATCTTATCATTTTGATCCATAATAATAAGTCTGCAATACTTTAAATTAAAATTTTGTCTTGAAGAAACAATCAAAAACTTACATTTTAATGTTATTTTTAAGAAAATTATGAGTGAAATCCGTTTCCCGAATGAAACTGGGACAGAAGAGTATCTTGATTGTGTGTTGATTTAATCTGCATCTCCGCACCTTCCTGTCTCCAGTTCATGTACTGTTTATCAATTGTGTTGTTGGCTTCTTTCCATAATCAAACTGTTCACGCACACCGTCATTTGCGCACTTTTCTATTTTCGCGAGAGTACATATAAGGGAAACAATACACTTATTGTTTAACTTTCAACCACGGTTGCACCCCTTAGCTGTAGTTGAAAGTTAAGGTACTCTCTCGAAAATAGAAAAGTGCGCAAATGACTGTGTGCATGATGTGACCGACCGACCGACATACTTACGGCGGGAATTGTGGTATTAGATTCTGTGTTATATATAAGTTCTGTGTTATATATCAATTCTGTGTTATATATCAGTTCTGTGTTATATATCAATTGTGTGTTATATATCAATTCTGTCTTCTTCTTTGATCCTTAGCCGCCGACCGTAAAAGCAGTCAGTGGTCATCACGCCTAGTGGCGTCTTGTAGGGCAACAACAAATTGATTCCACTTTGCTCGGTCGGTGGCCATCCTTCGTACAGTGCCCCAACTCTGGTTCATTCTTTGCATCTCAGCCTCCACAGTCCTCCGCCAGGTTGTTTTTGGTCGGCCTCTCTTTCGTTTTCCTTCAGGGGTTCAAAGCATAGCTGTTCTTGTGATGGCATCAGGGTCTCTTTTGAGGACATGGCCAACCCAGCTCCAGCGTCTGCCAGCTATGATGGTGTGCATGTCCTCTTGCTTGCTCCGAGTAAGCAGATCTTGGTTGGTGATGGTATTCGGCCAAAAGATTCGGTGAATTTTTCTTAGGCATGTTGTGTGAAAAGAGGACAATTTCGACATTTCCTTCTCTGTAACTCTCCAGCATTTCGCACCATAGAGAAGCTCAGACAGCACACAGCTCTGATATAATCTTAATGTTGTTTAGGCGAAAAAAGGCTGTTCTTGCCTTATTCATTCTAATGTTGATGTCTTTACCTGCCCCGCCGTCTGGTGATACTATGCATCCTAGGTATGTGAAGGTGTCTGTCTGTACCAGTTGCTGATTCCTTACTGATATGGGCTCAGGGTTGCTCACATTGAGCGTCATGACCTCTGACTTCCTTAGATTGATGCAGCAATAGTGAATGCAGTCAGCGACCCATAGCTGTACTGCTTGCATCAGGACCAGCGAACCAGAGCTGGTCAAGACCGCACTCCACCTCCACGTGGTGGTCCTGGAAACAGTCTGCAGCAGTGCAGTCTGGCTGAGTGAGTGCGGATCGCAATGGGAAGGCAAACCCGGTCCCTAACAAATGCCGTGCTGAAGTCGGATGTGTCGACCGAAAGGTGCAGATATCACAGCTTAGGCGTAAACAGACACAACGCAACCACCGTCCTTTTCAGGGCGAACGAAGAAGAAGAAGATTGATGTTCAAGCCCACCTGCTGGCTAAAGTTATTAAGTCTGTCCGTTTTTTTATGGATGTGTTGATGTGAATGTGCTTGTAGTGCAATGTCATCTGCATATTCCAGATCTTCTAATGTAGAAAATATAGTCCATCTTATTCCTCTTGGACTGCCCTCTGTTGTCTGTCGCATCACCCAGTCTATGACTGTTAAAAATAGAGTGGTTGATAAGGGGCATCCCTGTCGTACTCCTGTCTTCACCTCAATGGTTAGGTTGCTCTGCCCAACACTACACGTAAAGTTGGCATAGAGGCTTTTTATGATTGACACTATGCAGCTTGGAATTCCGTAAGCCCTCAGTATTTTCCATAAACTGTCCCTATGTATGCTGTCAAAGGCCTTTTCAAAATCAACGAAATTAATGTACAGCTGTCTTTGCCATTCTGAGCACTGCTCTATAATGTTCCTGAGAGTGAATATATGATCTACACATCTTCTGTTCTTTCTAAATCCTGTTTGTTCTTTCCTCAGTTTGTGGTCTACTGCTTTTGAAATTCTCTGTATAATTATCCTGCCTAGTATTTTGCTGGGAACTGAGAGAAGAGTGATTCCTCTCCAATTATTGCAGTCTGCAAGATCTCCCTTCTTGGGCAATTTGACAATTATTCTTTTGTTCCACTCTGATGGTGTTGTCCCCGTTTTCCAGACTTGTGCAAATAGTGGTTCTAATAGTTCTGCTGCTAGCTCAGGGTCTGTCTTAAATAGCTCTGCATTTAAGTTATCATTGCCAGGAGCTTTTCCGTTCTTTAACCCTTTGATTGCTGTGATGATTTCTTCTTTTCGTGGAATGTCTGTATTTACATCCAGATCGTTTTCAGCCTCAGGAACATTCAATTGTGTCTCTGGTGGTTCCTTGTTCAGAGTTTCTCTGAAGTGCTCTGCCCATCTTGTTTCCTGTCCCTCTGCTGTCGTGATGAGATTTCCTTGCTTATCTCTTACTAATGTAATATTGTTTGCACCTCGTTTTCCGCTGATGAATTTAGTTATTTTGTATACTGTGCTTTGTTCATTTCTCAGTGCTGCCTCTTCTGCCTGTCTTGCAAGATCGTCTAGGAAATTCCTTTTGTTGGCTCGGGTTTGGTGTTTAACTTCCTTGTCCAGTTGACTATACTGTTCGCTATATAGTTGCTTTAACCTGGGGGACTTCGCTTCTGTTTTCTTTCTTTTCATTTCCTTTCTCAGTGTTATGGTGTTTAATGTTTCTGGTGTTATCCAGTCTTGCTTCTTCCTTTCCTGGAATCCCAAGCATGATTTGCTGCTTTCCTTATATATTGTTGAAATGGTGTTGAATTTCTGGTCTATATCAACAGTCAATTTCTTTTCCTGACTTTTGGTAAATTGATATCGTTTCTTTATGTCAGCCGCAAAAGCTTTTCTGGTAAGGGGGTCCTTCAATTTGCTGATGTCAAACCTTTTCTGTGTAGTTACAGTTCGTCTAGCCCTTCTTAGTTTCACTTTCAGTTTTGCTACTACTAAATGGTGATCACTTCCCACATCTGCACCTTTTCTTACCTTCACATCTTGTAATGCATGTCTCCATCTACCGTTAATCATGATGTGGTCTATCTGGTTTCTGTCTCGACCATTTGGTGATTCCCATGTTAATTTGTGAATTTCTTTATGTGGGAAAAGTGTTCCTCCAATGACCAGGTTGTTAATACTACAGAAACTTATTAATTTATCCCCATTTTCGTTTGCTGTTCCGCTGCCGCATTTCCCCATTACTCTTTCATTATATGTATTGTGTGTACCAACTTTCACATTGAGGTCTCTGTAGAGTATCTGTGTTGCGGATGTTATGTTTAGAGTCATGCACTGATCATCACTGAAGAAAGTCTTCTTCAGTTACCTCTGCATCATCGAATGAACCTGTCATATTGACATTGAGTGGGAGTGTCAAGTAACGCGAATGGTGTAGTAGTTCGGTGTAACAGACCACTTGATAATACCTCTCACACACTCTCATGTAATGCAATGACGACTTGAACTGCCGCTGACATTTCAATAGTTTAATGAAGGCACGCACACTGGACAGCACGGATACAGTCATGGGAACATGTTGACGTACATTCATTGGTTATTTTAATCGTGGATGATACATTCATGTAGTAGTGAAATAACATTCAACCTAAGGTAGCATTCACTGTTCTGGTACCTAATCGCCGTATCCTCTACTGACTGAACGCGTCAATGAGGATCGGTAAACATACAAAAGTCATTGGCCCCACCTTCATTTCATGGCTAAGTTCTTAAGCTGAAATATGTCCAATGTTTGTATAATAATCATAAACCACGATAGTGGGTTTTCACCTCATAACAAGATCTCGATACCACTGCCCGATAGTAGGATACATAATCTGTTCTCTTGACAGTGATCAAAAATATGATGACAGAAATATAACATGGCCGCCTTCCTGAGTTGTCGCTCACTCACTCGTAGGAAGGTAGATATAAGCCAAAGTTAATTTAGAATGTGCATATAAATAATTTCATAAAGTTTTCCATACAGCTCTACAGTAATCCAGTTACTTCATGTAGACATAACTGCTGTAGGAAAGCCTGTCATCTTCGTCGATACAAAACACGATCCTAGCGATACGAAGCACAATGTTCTATCTAGGTCTAATCGACTCGAGATCATCAAAAATAGAGTCTGGCATAACTGGAGTCCGAATCACACATATGAGGAGGATCTCTGACAAATAGACTCTTGCAGAGACATAAACTTCTCCTAGAAAAACATCTATGAATCACTGTTAAACCTTAAACAGTGCCAGCCCTGGAAAAAGCACTCAGCCATCTTGGCGACATTATCGGAACTCTTCACAACCCAGTAGGACTACGAAAACCTGCGCTAGATTCCGGCAGAAAGAATATAGTCCGACCTGAACATATAAAGGTATACAATATACGACTGAATCTTCTTTCACTAGACAAGTAGTACACATGAATTCAGGCCATAAACATAACAAGCAAAATTAATCTATTTTCTGGCCCGAACAAATAAGAACGGACATGAATACAATATCCATGCGCCGAGTCAATATCAAGAAAGATCACTCATATAATCCAAAGTGTAAATCAATCATGAATTATCTAGCTTTACCAGAGGAAGCATTTTCATACACAAATGAATGCAAATATATATTTTCCACATTAAATAGCCATATCGTATTTTTGTAATATGTGCGTCAAAATATGCACGCAACAGTCTCCCATTACTATAAGATCATATCTAGGTGAGTCTTCCATTTCTTTCTGCAGTTGTTGATAGAATTCATCCTTGACCTCTTCATCGCTGTCATTCGTTGGTGCGTAGCATTGTATTATTGTAGTATTGGTGAATCTACCTCTCAATCTTAATCTTATCAGTCTGTTGTTGATGGGTTTCCATTCCAGCAATGTCTTTTCTATTCCTTTCTGTAAAATAATGGCTACGCCTTCATTGTGCTGTCCATCCTCTCTTCCAGAGTAAAGTACTGTTTCTCCTGTTGCTGTTTTAACTTTTCCCGCCCCTGTCCATCTGCTCTCGCTTATCCCTAGAATGTGTAACCTATAGTTTCTCATTTCTGCCGTGACCTGTTTTAGTTTGCCCGTCTCATTCATTGTCCTGACATTCCAAAATCCTATTCTTGTATCATGTTTTGCGGTCAGGACGTCCGTTCTCATGTCAGTGGCTTCCTTTCGGCTTTCACCACTGACAGTCATACGAGCCTCAGACTCCGGATGTCCGTCCCGCAGCAAAGTTTGTTTATTTGTTGTTTCCGTAACTTCAATATTTTTTTTTTTACATAGACAGGGGTGTCAGCCCTATGCTAAAACCCCAAACCTGGAGGACCAGGGTGTCTGCTTTCGTCTGACCCCTGCCCGCGCAAACCTGTCCAGCTTGGTAGAATCTTCCAGGAGTAAAACTCCCGCTGGCATAGCTCTGTGGGTAATCAGGGTACGCAAGCCGCCATACCTCGACAAGGTATTGACACCGGTGATGGCAGATATCAATTCTGTGATATACATCAATTCTGTGTTATATATCAATCCTTACTTCGACAGTAGACAGGGCTCCTCATAACCTTATACTTCACAACTTTTCTTGCGACAGTGGTATTGATTGTTTTTTACGTCCACTTTGGATAAGTATACGAGACAGAGGGAGATAGAAGACAATTAAATTCAAGCAGCACCTAAGAAAGAATCAAGGGCACATATAAATTGAATATATATATATATATATATATATATATATATATATATATATATATATATATATATATATATATATATATATATATATATATATATATTCTTCTTCTTCTTCCGTCCTTAGCCAAAGACCGACCAAGCAGTCAGAGGCCATCACGCCTTGTGGCGTCTTAAGGGCAACAGCAGATTGATTTTCTCTGTTGTAGTTTCCCATCACGCCTAGCGGCGTCTTTATATATATATATATATATATATATATATATATATATATATATATATATAATAAAAATATCCATTTCAACACTTGATGGGTTATAATTAGGATATGTAGTGTGGATAATTCGAGATAATAATTCTTATTTCTGATATAAAAAATATGGCATCATCTCCATTCCACTCAGTCCAGATAGAGTAAATCAAAAATGCGAAATTGTGTCAATGTATATAAAACAAAAAACAAACAAAAAACAATACGACCAAAATAAAAACTTTCACAATTGCCACGTTGTTAACAAGGAGGAGAAGGGTGAGAAAGTTTGTGCGTCTTGGATGACGTCCAATCCACTAATCATCTGAACAAGCGTGATGAGGCCACCCTCCACAGCCCCACTTTCCCATCACATTATCACTGATCCTGATATACAAGGTATTAGTTTTAGTTCTTGTTATATACTGTTTTACTATATTGTGCAATGCTCTAGGTCTGTCTATTTTCAACACCTATTCTATAATTATGAATGAATCACATGCCCGCAAATAATCTAATAGTGATTTTCTCTGTTGTTCATATTTCCTACATTTTAGTAGGAAATGCTCTTTATTATTTCCTTCTAGACTTTCTGCGCAGTAAGGTTCTTCTATACCAAAATAGATCATTCGTAATTGTAGTTTAAGAAGTTTCTTATTGCTAGGAATTTTTAGTTCTATAGTTAGTTACCTGTCATGTTCTCTTTGGAGCCATGAACGATGTATATGTATGTCTGCCCTTCAGGCTTCCATCCTACGCCACTGTCAGTTCGTCAGTTATTATTCTTTTAATTAAGCTTTTGATCTCTGTTTTACCCATCCCCACATTTATTCTGTTTTTATTAGATCCACTTTTCTTAGCTTCTTAATCCGCCTTTTCATTTCCTTTTATGCCAGCATATGAAGGTATCCAAGCTATTATAACGGAACATCCTCTTGAGCAGTGGTATTCAACCTGGGGTACGCGTACCCCTAGGGGTACGAGACGACAACTAAGGGGTGTAGTGAGATAGTAAAACACACCGCTTCGTTATTAATAGAAGGAACTGGGGGCAGTGGGCCAGCCAATCAAAAACCGCGAGCTCACTGCAGTCGATCGATAATTGTATGGCGTTTAGTAGAAACAAGAACTGTGCAATTTCTAGGATGGATTTAAGTATCGTTTAAGATGATACAATGACATAAAATAATGCAGAAGTTGTTTCTTTTTTCAAAGAATAACCCCAATTCTATGCATGCCGAAGGAATTGTGGATGAAATGATTACTATTGGAAATATGTGCAAGTGAAGGTGTCAATATAACGAACGATGCTATATTGTTCATCATTAAAAATTCGTTTAAAATCGAAATCAAAACCAATTGTGGAAAACTACATATAGCAAGGAGACCTAAATGCGAAAGTTGGAACACACAATAATTATAACGAAAGAGTAACGGGTAAATGCGGCAGTGGAACAGTAAATGAGAATGGGGACAAATTAATAAGCTTCTGCAGTATTAACGACCTGGTCTTTGGATGAACACTTTTTCCACACAAAGAAGTGCACAAGTTAACATGGGAATCACCAAACGGACGGGACAGAAACAAGATAGATCACATAATGATCAATGGCAGATGGAGACATGCATTACAAGACGTGAAAGTAAGAAGAGGCGCAGATGTGGGAAGTGATCATCACCTAGTAGTAGCAAGACTGAAGGTGATACTCAGAGCTGCTGGGTCAGTTGCAGTCAAACAGAAAAGATATAACATCACGAAACTTAAGCACCCCCTCACCAGAAAAGCTTTCGTGGTCGAAATAAAGAGACGATATCAGATTACCAAAAGCCAGGAAAGAACAGAGACCGATGATGTCGACCAGAAATTCAACACCATCTCAACAATATACAAGTGTTACGAACCGGTTATAGAATGAATGTCAGTACTTATGCTCCGGGGGGAGCTAGATGTGTTTATGTAAGTTGTGAGTTAAGTGAAATGAATAGTGTTTGACGGTGGGCATGAATGCATAAGTAGCAGTAAGCGCTAATGTCGAGTTCACGGACATGACTGAGTTGTTGTGAACGAAGTGGTGGTGAAGACTGGTCAGGTGTGAAAAGGGTCATGCGTGAAAAGGGTTTTCGGGAGAGAAAATTAGAGCGAGGAGAGATTATGTGGAGAGTGAAGGCGAATTGGATGAAGGAAAGTAGAAAATATATTGAGATATAGTGAAATTCGTTCTATTAGATGATGTTCCAATTATGCACATCATACATTGTGCTTTTCTTGTGATTTATGGCCAAAGCGGCAGTCTGCCTGTGTTATTGTGTTTATGCTCAAGTTTGTGACATAAAGTTGTCGGATATCGTGCCTACTTGTTGGAGTTCAGTGAGTTAACATTAGCTGTGTATAACGAGCCATGTTTGTCGCTCCATGTGTAATGTAATACATATTTGTCAATGTGCACCCACAGCTAAGCACTTGACAATTTTCAAGTCATGCTTGGGGTTCCAGGAAAGAAAGAGCCAAGACTGGATAACACCAGAAACGCTAAACACCATAGCGAAGAGAAAGGAAATGAAAAGAAAGAAAACCGAAGCTAAGTCTCCCAGGTTAAAGGCAATATATAGTGAACAGTACACAGTCAGCTGGACAAGGAAGTAAAACGTCAAACCCCGTGCTAACAAAAGGACATTTCTGGATGACCTTGCAAGACAGGTAGAAGAGGCAGCACTGAGAAATTAACAAAGCACAGTTTATAAAATAACTAAAACTATCAGTGGAAAACGAGGTGCAAACAACATAACGTTAGTAAGAGACAAGCAAGGAAATCTCATCACCACAGCACAGGGGCAGGAAACAAGATGGGCAGAGCACTTCAGAGAAGCACTGATTAGGAACCACCAGAAACTCAGCTGAATGTTCCTGAGGCTGAAAGTGACTTAGACGTAAATACAGACATTCCACGAAAAGAAGAAATCATCATAGCTATCAAAGGGTTAAAAAATGGAAAAGCGCCTGGTCACGACAATCTAAATGCTGAGTTATTCAAGGCAGACCCTGAACTAGCAGCAGAACTATTAGAACCACTACTTGCACAAGTCTGGGAAACTGAGACAACACCAACAGAGTGGAGTAAAGGAATAATTGTCAAATTGCCCAAGAAGGGCGACCTTGCAGACTGCAACAACTGGAGAGAAATTACTCTTCTCTCAGTGCCCAATTATAAACCATTTGAAGATAAATTTCGTACGTTCGTTCTATTTGATTCTGCTCTTGAGTTAGGGAGAACAAAGAAAAACACGGAGTTCCTACTCACTCAATAGCAGACTGTTCAAATATTTCTGGAGTTCCGATTCTATACTACCCCAATGTGATCATACTCGAATTATTGTCTGATTTACCGTATAGATGTTTTGGATTTGTTTGTTTGGGTTTTTTTATTTATTACGTTCTTGTTTGCTTAAACAAATACTTTATTTTGATTATGATTGGGTAATGTCATTGTGTGCTGTTATATAACCTTTAAAATGTTTTATGCCTTTAATTTAATGCTTAAAGTAACATGTGGGAATGAAAGGGTTATAGTATGCAAGATAAGTGAGAATGGAAGGGCAGAATGTTAGACGGGCCTGCGCGCCCAATTCTTGACCCTTTGAAAATAAAGCTCGTTCGTTCGTTCGTTCCCAGCAAAATACTAGGCAGGATAATCATCCAGAGAATTTCAAAAGCAGTTGGCCATAAACTGAGGAAAGAACAAGCGGGCTTTAAAAAGAACAGAAGATGTGCAGATCATATATTCACCCTTAGGAACATTATAGAGCAGTGCTCAGAATGACAGAGACAGCTATACATTTTGTTGATTTTGAAAAGGCTTTCGACAGCATACACAGCGACATCCAATGGAAAATACTGAGGGCTTATGGAATTCCCAGCCGCATTGTTTTCATCATAAAAAGCCTCTATTCTAATTTTACATGCAGTGTTGGATTGAGTAATGTAACTTTCGAAGTGAAAACAGGAGTACGACAGGGATGCCCATTATCAACAACATTATTTTTGACAGCCATAGATTGGGTGATGCGCCAGACAACAGAGGGCAGTCCAAGAGGAATTAGATGGACAACGTTTTCTACACTGGAAGACCTGGAACACACAGATGACATTACACTACTCGCGCATTCACATCAACACATTCAAGAAAAAACCGACAGACTGAATAATTATGGCCAGCAGGTTGGCCTGAACATCAATCTGAAGAAGACAGAGGTCATGACACTAATTTTGGGCAATCCTGAGCCAATAACAGTAAGGAACCAGAAGTTAGAACAGACAGACACATTTACTTACCTAGGATGCATAGTAACACCTGATGGCGGAACAAGCAAGGACATTAACAACAGAATGAATAAAGCGAGAACAGCCTTTGCTAGTCTCAACAACATTTGGAAGTCTTCCCAGTACAGCACAAACACCAAATTAAGACTGTGTGAGAGCTGTGTACTTTCTGTGCTTCTCTATGGTGCGGAATGCTGGAGAGTAACAGAGAAGGAAATGTCGAAACTGTCCTCCTTCCACACAATCTGCCTAAGGAAAATTCTCCGAATCTTTTGGCCAAACACCATCAGCAACCAAGAACTGCTTATTCGGAGTAACCAGGAGGACATGCACACCATCATAGCTGGCAGACGCTGGAGTTGGGTTGGCCACGTCCTCAGAAAGGACCCCGATACCATCACAAGAACAGCTATGCTATGGACCCCCGAGGGAAAGCGAAAGAGGGGCCGACCAAAAACAACCTGGCGAGAACTGTGAAAGCCGAGATGCAAAGAATGAACCAGAGTTGGGGCACTGTACGAAGGATGGCCGCCGACCGAGCAAAGTGGAATCAATTTGTTGCTGCCCTGCAAGACACCACCAGGCGTGATGGCCACTGACTGCTTTGGCGGTTGGCGGTTATGGATCAAAGAAGAAGACATATAGCAAGAAAGCAGAAATTCTTAGGAATGGAAGATCAATCAAAAAGTCGCGGATAACAGGGTTGAGATGCACGAAGACGATTTCGGAAACCCAGCTCGCACAGACTCGCCCAGAACGGCACCAAAACACGGTTTCGAACTAAGCCACAACGCATTGCTTTCTAATACGCCGGATGTCGGCCTATGAAAAGAGGCAGCGGTTTTTTTTTCAAAACGCACACTCACACAGCAGAAGCCAGAGATAAACTGATGAAGGAAGCTTGCCAAGGCTATAACTTTGACATCAGTTTTGCCGTGCAGTTCCACTTCATCAAATCAAGTCTGTTCTGTGCTTAACAGCTATCCTAAGAGTGTATGTAGGTTTATGATTAATTAATTTGTTTTATTGCAGCTTTAAATTGATAGACTTGTGTCAGGATCAGACCAGGGGACTGAACTGCACTTTAGTTTTGATTCTATAAAAGGAATGGGATGCCTACCAGTGATTATCAGGATTGTCACGTGTTGGCACTCTATAATGTGAAAGGCAAAGGAAGCATCATAGCTATGTATAAAATGTATTATATTCATGTATTATCTTATTTCAAAAAAATGTTCTGCAGGTAGACATCTGTCTTGTCTCGCTATTGCTAATCAGACTGATCCATGTATCATTCATATACATGCCAACATCTGAAACACACTCATCTCACGAACACCTAGGCTTGTGTGCTTCATGAGCAAAAGCTAGCCACATGTCCACTATTGCCCGCAGGTTCATATGTGTCATCAGAATCAGAGGTCTAGAGTCCAGATCAATCTGTGCTACCTGACATAATACATGAGCCTCTGCTATTGTCATCAGGATTTCACCTTCAGTCCCCATCAACAGTTGTGGTCTAGTGGGAGGCTTGCACTGATAAATCTGTGCCATTCAAGTGAAGACAGTTATAAGACTTGAAAGTTGAGTAAATCATATGTTCAAATTCATGCAATCAAATGAGAGCAAACCAGGACAGTGATTAGTTGATGATGAAAAACATTAGTCTATTAGCATAGCCAAGAGACTAGATTGAAAGAACATTTGAGGAACTTTGTTTCAGCTTAAGTGGAAAATTCAAGGAAAGACTTTTTAGTTAAATAATTAGAAATATAAATAAATCATCATTCAGATTTTGTAAAATATTTTATTCATTGAACTCCATCATCATCCCTTCACAATTTCACAAGAAGAAAAGATAGATGTACATAATAAATTCAATAATTGTACTCAGCTGACATTAATTTTATATTGTTAAAGTTAAAGTTTTATTGAATTGTTTGATTATCACTGGTAGTTACATAGCTAAGGGGCACCTTAGGGTGTGACTTTACTCTGAATACCTTCTGAAGTCGTGACTATCCTGTGATACCAGTGTTCTTCTCCAACACTGGGACTTCACTTTTTCCAAGACAAAATACTATTTCTGTTCTTTCAGTATTTAATACTGACACTACACTTATAAAAACCTTACGCTACAGAGGGGTACGTGAAAAAAAAATCTGCCCATCCACTGTCGGAGGTTTTCTTATTTTTCATTACTTTAAGTAAATTACTTTAAGTACTAACAACTTTTTTTGAAAAGATAACCTGTTGAGGCAATATAAATTTTATTTTATTTTTCCATCTTATTTCGCTTTTATTTTATTTTGAAGCAATAGTTCGGTTGTTTTACTCTGATACGCGTCTTAATCCTGTCTTACTCCCTCCTCGCTTTTAACTCCCTCCATCTCGTAATAAGTGTGTGGCGTGGTGCGTGTGAAAGTGGTACGGCGAGAGTCAAGTTAAAGGCTTGTAGCGCTGCAGAAGCCTCGCGAGATTATTTGACGCATCAGCCGCAAGAGGCGTCACTAGTTTTTGTAATATATTGTGTTATGTCATATTAATTTCTCAATGTCCACATATGCGTAAATTACTTTATTTAAGATTAATTTTGACTAGTATTATCATTATTCATTTGTTTCGTTAATTGTAGTTAACATTAGCAAATTAGTGTTGTACCAATTATGCACCAATAACCTTGGAGGTACATAGTTAAAGATAAATTATTTCTGAGGGTACGCGAACAAAAAAGGTTGAATACCACTGATCTAGAGTATAGGTAGGTATGTGTCAGCAATATCTCCTCTGCTATATCTGGTCGAGTGCATTCGCGTAAGTTTCTTATAGCTTGAATAGCTGAAAGTGAGTCTGTTACTATTGTCGATTTATGAGGAGGATTGTTAGAGAAGATTTCAAGAGCTATCAGAATTGCAAGCATCTCTGCTGTGAAAATAGCTGTATGATCTATCATACTAGAGCATTTCACAATTTGCCACATGGGAACATAAATTTATATCCCCTTTATATAAATTTATATACTGTCCTTTGATATGTGTTGTATATATTTCATGGCTTTGCTTTTGATATAGTTTCCATATCAGCGGTTTTATTAATTTATGCCTACTCGGTGGTAGACTGCATCTGACTTACTTGAGCTCCCAGGGTGGTACTGTCGTCTTGTATATACTCCTGTTATTAATTGGTGTAGTTAGAGCATCAAAGTGTACTATTTCCTCCATGTATTTCGACCCTGTTGTGTAACTTTTGGCATTCATAGACTTGTTCTGAGTTGTTGATTGCCACCTAACAAACGCTGGATAGACTGGGAGTGTCTTGTCCAACATAATTGTGGTCATGTATTTTAGTCTTAGTTTCCTTCTCCGAAGTTTAAACAGAAGGATTCCTAAGATCACCACCAGAGCACCCCTTGATGTTGATCTTCTTCTTCGTCGTTCGTCCTGAAAAGGACGTTGGTTGATGTTGATCTGATTGCATCTACTATTGTACATAATGTTTGGTGCTGAATTCTGTCTAATTTAATCTTGTGATTATGTGCTGCAGAGTCATATACTTTGCTTCAATAATCAATTTTCCTCGAATGAAGGATTTATAGAGCATGATCGTTGTCTTAGAACTTACACCCCTGTAGCGAAAGGTTTTCCTAATATGATAATAGTGGTAGAGCAGAAGTAGAATCTCTCTCCAGAAAGTATGAAGTTCCAGTGCCTGAGAAGTACACTGGTATCACAAGTGAGTTACAGCTGTGAATACTCTGAGCTGGACAATAGAGTTAGGCTTCAGAAGTATAAGTTGCTACTTTCGCTATAGTAACCCTGTGTGATAATATAATTAAATTTGAAAAGGTAACTCAAAATTTAACAGTTAAAATTTTAACAAGTCAAATGAGTACAATTTAATAATTTATTATGTACATCTATATATTCTTGTAATGAGAAATGGGTGTTGGAAGATGGTAAAATGAATGATTATTTATAGTTACAAATTAAAATAAGTAATAGAAAAAGTCTTGGATTTATCTTCCACTGAAATTACAACAAAAGGATTGTCACATTATCTCTGGCCATCTAGTTGTCATCATTAGACAGTCGTTTTAGAAACTGCTCACAGTGTTTGTTGGATGGATACACATAAAACTCATCTTATGTTATTAGCCACGTCTGCTCGAGGTTCCTGAGACACACTTGAATACGGAAGACTTTCCTTCAGCCCGCCCTATAACTACGGGGGACTAAGGTGTTGAAGATTGGTTGACCTCTAGGCTTCAGTTAGCTGGATCAACGATCCTCAAGTCTTTAGTTTCTCGATCAGGAATGATCATAAACATTGATCATAAAACCTGGAACAAAAGGTAATAGGTGGCCATGGTGTTCCAACAATCTCACCACCCACTGCTGTTCATGATGCGACCATGTCTTCAGGGTTTGTATATAAATGAATGAATCATGGTAGTATGTTACAGAGATAGCATGATAAGATAATGTATACTGTGCAGAATTAACAAAATACATGAATAATCACATGTTATGATATATGGGTACGATATAACCTTTGCCTTCCACTCATGGATGCCAAGTCACTTATGTACTTGCTGGTATGTCGTAAGCTTCCATGCAAGAATTAGCCATGATATATTTGGCTAACCAATTAATGGTTATGCTTCCTGACTGTCGTGGAATATTCTAATCCACATATATAAATTATCAAGTAAATATAAAGCCTAACAAATACATTTAATAAAGAAAAGAAAAATGGTAAAAGAACAGTGCTGTCACAATGACTGTACTCGAAATCCCCCTTGTTTTCTACTTCGTCGGCAAATTGTAACGCTTTCACGTTGATAGTAAAAGCCTACTGTATTATTACCCGCGTTCTTCAATGAAACGTGTGCTGTATTTCTTGCAAAAACATTGAGATACCAAGCTGATCAATGACCTAATTTTAATATTTCATTCATTCCATTTTATACACGGCGTAACTAAAGACAGATGGACTAAAGGATAGAGAGAAGGGAGGGCTGAAAATCAGGAACGCATGCAAAATTGAACACGCGTCTCGCTATTAATGCCACCCCAACAAGCGTAACGCGATACACACTTACTACTGTCACGCGTGTAAGGCCACATGCACTAACTTTTTCGGACGGACAGTGATAAAAACACTAACCTTCCCAGAGTTAGGTTTTTAAATCCTGAAAAACTCTTATTAGAAAAGATGACAATAGATGGGTTTACGTTTGAAAACATTACAGTACCCAGACAGCACATCTTCGAAACAGGAGGTAGAAGAAATTGCATATTTTGAACGCAGCCACTTAGCTCTTTTACATTTGTATATTTGGGTTCCTTAGGGCTTGCTGACAAAGAATATGTAAAACGTTACGCAAATAGTCTAGGAATTAACAAGTTATAACCAAAATAAAATATTGGGGATGCCTGACAGCATGAAATCATTTCTGCTCATAAAATTTTTTTATAACGTGTTTGAAAAAACCTTACGTACGGAAATAGCTTACCATGTAAACTCCAAATTGATTGGAGCGCAACAAATATAAGACTAAACACGATTGGTCGGACTATAAATACTATCTTTGGTTGTTAGGGGAGACGTAGGAAGGTAACATTTTTTCAAACACTTGTCGAAACGTGGCTCCATTGGCCAGACTCGCTGATATAATCACTTAGGAGCGTTAGTTCGAGACCACTAGTTCAAATAAGCTTGATAAAGCAACAGTGCGTTGAAGCCAGCTCATATTTTTGCTAAATAAAAGCCTGGAACATAAGCAGATGGGAATTTGTGCCAGTAATTGTGCCAGAATTCATTGCTAGTCAACGTATCTGTGTTTTATTCTATGAATTGTGGGACCGTGGTCTTGATGGTATTGAGCAGCACCTGGTCAGAGCTTTGCTGAATCCAGAGTCGGACAGCATACTCCTTGGTCCATTTAGCTATCAGTGAGGTGTCTCCAGAGCACAGGGGAGAAATCGAGCAGAGGAGTCCTTTCCTGCCGCCATCACGCAAGATAAGCTGATGTGGCCAGCTGAGCTCAAAATTATGTACCCCCATCTTAAAATAACATTGTAACATAAACTTAAGAGGGGAAGTAAATTGTTTTAATATCAGGAACTGAGAACATCTCCAATACTAGTTCCAATAAAGACAAACTATTGAAGTCATGATGACAAATACCAACAGAGCTTGAACAAAACAAAACCAGTATTACCTCATATTACTACTACACATAGGATACTTTTAATAATATATGTCACTACAATATTCATATTGATAAATTCTGTACATATAACTTGTAATTAAAATTGATTGTGATTCCTGGTTCCCTTTGTATTTGAATCAGGACACATATTCATTCATGACAGAAATGAATACATATTGTTATTTGAAAAGTTATCAGTGACTCCTTTAAGATATCCTTGTAGAGTGTTTTATGTATGTGAGTGTCACAGTGTTGTCAAGTGTGGTGGAATAAATTAAATTGTTTATCTGTCTGTTGTTGTTATGACTTACACTTCATCATACACATACCCTAGACATACAACGTAGTCATCACACTATTCCAGAATAATTCTGGCTGAGATATATATATATATATATGTGGCAGCAAGTAAGGTTATCTATAATACACTACTCTTATTAGATATAGATACCTTCACAGCTGATCTCAGTCAGTACACTAAGTCCCCTATAAATATTTATAACATCTCACTTCACCACACTGACAATGCCGGTGAAGGTTATCTCTGGTTAGCGTCATTCCATTTTTTTTATTATATCTGATTCAATCAATCAGAAATAAAATCTGAAATAAAATGATATTAGTAATACATATATCTTTAATAAACTTACATACCCTCTTAGGATTTATAAGCTCACGGTGAGACTGTTTTGGTTGAAGTTAATCTGCCCTGTATGCAGCGTGAAAAAATAACTTTTCTTGCAGATACTGTCTTCCAGTTTCTCACTCTGGCTTCTGGATTTGGTGTGTGTGATTTCCAATGCGCCGCTCTGTCCTTATATTTTAGTCTCTCGCCCGTACGAGAAAGCACCTCTAAAAATCCCAAAAGATTTTCGTTTAAAATCTCGGTTTGAGGCGATTTGAGGCGATCTGTGCTTTTCCTGTACTTGTTTTTTTCTTCTGTTCACTACACACTTATATCCTTCCTTCCTTCCTAGGTATCATTTCCTTTTCCCCATATGAGGCTTCCATTCTATCCAATTTATATTTAAATCCGTTTAGGCATGTAGTTATAATAAATGTTTAAAGATTATTAGCTAACTTTAAGCAGATGTGATGAAGGTGAAAAATATTAATTATCTTTAAAACTATTTATATTTGAATAATATCCTTTTGGATATAATTCCTAGTCTATCTCCTTTGTTGAATTATTTTTACTTAATTGTAGTCCAACCAGGCGTTCTCTTGTAGTTAATAATTTAATGTCCAGTAAATGCAAACTTTTAAAGTCCGCCATACATTCCTATATAGCTATTTCCTCATTCTTCAGTAATATTGTCTGGCTTTAACCGTAATTCACATTTCCCGTCCTCAAACTTCAAAGAAAGACCCGCCGAGCGACCTTGCGTTGTGTGTGTGTGGGTGTCGCGCTACACATTTTTTTCCACAACAAAGCAAGAGGAACCAAATTTCGCTACAGAGCCCTCTTCTTTAAAACAGTACATGCACAGTTAACTTTTTGATAACTCATGCTGCAGTTTCTCATTACTTTTCTGTTTCTCTATATCTCCTTTGATAGGATGCCGACTTAAAAAATCGGGTCCAAGATTGTCCCGTCCTGGTATGTATCTCACATTGAACGAATAACAGTAAACTCCACCTTAAAAGTCGTGAATTAAATTTTTTAGACACTGCTAAAAACATCAAAGGCTGGTGATCACTTTCCACAATGAAGTGTTTCCCGTAAAGAAAAGGGGCGAATTTGTTGATCGACCAGACCAAAGCGAGGCATTCACGTTCAACGGTAGAATAATTTCTTTCAGCTGCATTTAACTTTCTACTGGCAAAAGCTACTGGTAGAAGCATATGTGGCGGTGTGTCTGCCCGCTGTAGTAATGCTGCTCCGATGCCTTTATTGCTAGCATCCGTTCTTAGTACGAATTCTTGTGTGAGATCGGGAAGGGCAAGGATAGGTTTATTTGTCAGCTTATTTTTCAACTCTGTATAAGCCTGTTCACACTCCGCAGTCCATTGTATTTTATCCGGCTGACCTTTTTTTGGTTAAGTCGGTTAATGGCGCGCATAATGAGTTGAAATTGGGTATATATTTATGATAAAACCCGCACAGTGACGCAAAGGATCTTACATCCTTCTTAGTTTGTGGTCTTGGTGCTTTTCTCATTTTCTCTACATTCTTTGGGTCAGGAGACATTTGCCCTGTAGAGATAGTGTGACCTAAAAATTCCAATGTCTCACATCCAATATGACACTTAGTTGGGCGTGCTGTCAATCCCGTTTCTCTCAATCTACCTAACAACATGGAGAGTGCTACTATGTGTTCCTCGAATGTAGTGGTAGCAATCAGAATATCATCCATGAAGTTGGTGATATGAGGATTTTTGTAATGGTTCCAACAATTTCCTCATCATTCTGGAGAAGATACTTGGAGCATTCTTTAAACCAAAAGGGAGTACGTTGAACTCGTAATGTCCCTCCGGTGTACTAAAGGCTAACAGTTTCCTAACTTCTGGTTTCACTGGTATTTGGTAGTATCCCTTGCTTAGATCTACTTTTGAAAAATACCGAGCCTTACTCAATGTAGCAAACAACTGATTGGTGTCAGGTAATGGGTCTACCTGAGATTCAGTGATAGCATTTAGTTTCCTATAGTCAATGCATAACCTGTGTTCACCACTAGGCTTCCTTAATAGCACCACACTTGAGCTGTAGGGAGATTCAGACTTTGAAATAATTTTCTCTTTTAAGAGATAGTCAATCTCATCCTTGAGTGCTTATGCATGCTATTGCTCAGTCCATGTCCGCAACAATGCTTCCAGTGGACCGTGTATGGGGACGGCGAAACAACAACGTTGCCAGACCCACACGTATTTCTATTGTAAGGGGCAGTATACCGAAGTGGGGTATGTATCCATCAATTGTTTGGTACAGCCCTGGTTCCTGCCTCCTATGGTTCTGGTTGGTTTCTGCAGCTTTGTTAATACTCTTTGCTGACTAACCAAATTTTCCAGATGATCCAGGCCATGGTGTTCCGAACAATATCTAGTCGGGGTGGGATGTCTTTCGTCCCCTCTCTGTACAATACGGAGAGTTGCCATGGTTACTGGTGTAACAGTAGACTTGTTGTGATTTTGTTTTCTCCTGATCACTGCATCTACCTGTTGTTTTCTCTTGTGTGTTTTCTTCATGGGCCTACGTCCGCAACCACGCTTCCCTAGGTCCTGTAACTGGTCTACACTTCTGATTGAGTTTACCTGGTTACATTCTGAACAGGATTTCATATACCAACCTATGTCTTCAATTATTCCTGGCCAGTAATATCGCAATGCTATCTTTTGACAAGTGGCCCCTTTTCCTCTGTGACCACTGCCTGATGTAGCATGCTCTTGCTACATAATTTCCTCCCTGTAGAATTTTGGCACTACCAGCTGTCCATGCCCTTTAGGTCCTTTTCCAGCTTGTCTGTAGAGTAGGCCATTTTCCATGTAGAAGTCTCCTTTCTCTGGAGGGTTATGGGCCTTTGGCAATTTGCCAAAACAAGGCTTCAATGTGCTGTCTGCTGTTTGAGCCTTTTTCATCTTTATAGGATGAATGTTTATTAGATCTCCGTCCTCCTTTTTGGTGATCGACCTGGTATGGTTTGCTGCCATGACAACAGGTTTTATTGGGTCACCCAAAAAGACATATTTACATCCTATTACCAGCGGGTATATAGGATCATCACTCACTGCTGCTCTTATCACTCCTTCCACATAGCGAGTTCTCACGTTGATCCTTGCTATGGGAAGTGTCATGGTGACGGTTCCCTGCATTGCCCCTTGTATGTCCACTGTTTCTGTGGTAAGTTGATCAGGGTGCACTAGGGTTGCACTCACGACTGAGTCGAATTCCAATCCGGAATCATATAAGCACTGAATTTTAGTGCCATTACATGTCACTTCCTCACAGACAGGGGGATGATGGAGGTCATTCTGACTAACTGCCAGTTCCTTCCGTCCCTTGTTCCCTGTTGTAAGACATGCAGTGTGATAAGGAGGGTTTTTCCGTCTGCATTCTGCAGTATTGTGGTTACTCATTTGGCAAAATTTAAACCACTGTCCTTCCTTTCTTGAAGGTCTATTTTCTGATCCTAGAGGGTTTTTGTCTTTATAATCAGTTCTGTGTTTGTTCTTGTTGGAATTGTCCCTGTGTTCATAGTTGGTAAAATGTTGTGAAGGTTTGAAGTTCTTACCCTGCTTCTTCTTATTTCCTGATACTTCTGACTAAGCTGCTTGATATCTCTCAGCCATGGTTAAAATATCTTCCAATCTCTCTGCTCCTTGCTCGATAAGAAATTTTCTCATTTGCTGCGGCATGAATTCTCTCAGTTGTTTCATCATGACCATTTCTTTTATATCTTGACATTTTCCTAAGTTAATCCATTTTGTCAGATAAGTTTCCAATCTGGCAGAAAACTGGTGAAATCTTTCTCCTGGAAGTAGCTTAGCAGTTCGGAATCTCTTTCTATAAGATTCAGAATTCTTTTCGTACCTGACCAATAAAGCTTGTTTTAAGATTTCCTAATCTTCCTGGTCTTCTTTTGAGAGTTTTAAATAAACATCGTATGAAACTCCCCTCAACCCCTGAGATAGTTTAAGGCTCCATTTTTCCTTTTCCAATCCATAGGTAGAGGCCAATCTCTCATATCTATCCAGGTACGACTCAATGGCGTCCTCCTTCTCAATAAATGGATCCAGGTGGAAACTCATGGCTCCATTTGCCGTGCTCTGGTTAGAGCTACTCTCAGAGTGAGGTGAGCTAGCACCATGATTGCTAGCTGCTCCCTGGAGTTCAAGTTCCTTCAAACTTAACTCATGAGCTCTTTGTAACCTTCTTTCTTCAGCTTCCAACATTAGTCTCTTTTCTTCTCTTTCCAGTCTTTTGACTTCTCTTTCTGCCTCTAATTTCTTAGCTTCAGCCTCAGCTTCCAATATTTGTCTCTTTTCTTCTCTTTCCAGTCTTTTGACTTCTCTTTCTGCCTCTAATTTCTTAGCTTCAGCCTCAACTTCCATTCTTTTAGTCTCTCTTTCAGCTTCAGCTTCCATTCTTTTAGTCTCTCTATCTAAATATTTATCCACTTCAGTTGTGATATGTCGAATTAGAGCATCTCCTGTCATACCCAAGTCTTTTCCTTCCTGCATAATCGCAGCTCTAAACTTCACCAATTCAGCCATGATGCTTACTTACCAGAGGGTATATAATTTTATCTTCACTAACCAACTAACTTAATTAAAATCAATTAATTACTTTGAACAAGACAAATCCTTAAAACCTTGTGAGCGTTTCCTATTTACTTCGTACTCAATGGTATTACGAAAAAATTTCTAAGTTTTTAGAATTTTTCAAAAAAAATTATTTTTACAAACGATTTGTGGCTCAAGATAGAAGAATACATAGATAGTGGCTCAGGATGTCGAGAAATTGGTTTCAAGTCATTGCAAATGAGTTCAGTTAGATTTATAAACCCATCTACGATCGAGTGACCGCTTTCAAAATGGCGGCGTATCAGCGAAATGTGTATCGGACAGAGGAAATCGCCAACGATAAATAACAACAGAAGGGAATCCGTATGAAAAGGATTTTACATTTCAGTACAGGGAAGGATTGTGTATAACTGCATATAAGAAGGAACGGTAGGAAGTTCTCATTTTCGGAGATATATGCGTATTTCGGCTGCCCACAGTTACGCTAACAGCATGTAAACTCACTTCTGTTCTAAATATTAAAATCAACAAATAACAGTTTGGGAATTTACATGGATAGGAAGATAGAGTTTTATCAGCTGAATAAAACTAGATAAGATGGAACAATATGGATATTATATATGCTGAGAATGAGAAAGGCAAAATTTCAGTCGACGCACAGATCGGCTGAAATCACGGTTCGGGAAGGATTTTTTCAGGTTAGGTTTAAGATGTGACGTCGGTACTCTCCGATACGTCCGCGCTATACGTATTTAAAGCGGATCGGTAAACTGAGAGAGATACACAACGCAAGAGGTTGAGACAAGACTGAGGGCAGATAACGCCACGACTCTAAATCCATCTGAAGTGTGAGCGGATCGCCAGAAAATTTCAGTCTAAGTGTCTGGAGTCTGAGGGTAAGCGAATTTACGATAGCTATCCTGTATAATAATTTCTTTTATTTTGTATTACAGGTTCATTTAGAATTCACAAAATATGCCTGTATAATATTCATTGATATAACGTATTATTATTTTAATATGATTTATTCATGTGCTTAGTGGAAGATGGTTGCTTGTACAAAAACGTATCAAAACTAGCCCCACAGCCAAATAGAAAATATTTATTATATTTAATGCTGTATCTCGTCGATATTAAATGCATTATCGCTTACGAAGATAAGGGCAGTCCCATGACCAGAGATTGTCATAGGGAAATGAAGTGTTAGAAACTTCATCATGGAAGATCCCAGTTACGAGGCTAAGGTGACTAGTCCCCTTCCTCGCTGCCTTTGCCTTCCCTAGTTCGAGCGCACAACTTTGTACCCATTTACAGCTGGTAAACTGGAGTGTTCTACAGCCAGTTTCAGTAGAAAGCAACCTGATCACATGGTCACTCACTTTATTTATTTTATGTATTAATTTTGGGTAGTTGCTAAGATAGCATCAGTATTTGAATTTGTACTTGATATGATTTGGAAGGATCAAGTTATAGCATATGAAGGGATGTATAGGAGCGGAATAAACCAGATGATGTTTATTACTGATATGTTAATATTAATTCTATATCATTGAATTGATGTTACTTGCTATGACTGTATAACTTTGACACCTGATGACTGACTTGTCTGACTTATGTGCTAGTCAGTTACACTTAATTGAAATGTTAATATTAATGCTATATCACTGAAATGATGTCCTTACTTACTATGATTGTATAACGGTGACATCTGATGACTGACTGGTCTGACATCTGTGCTAGTCAGCTACAAGTCTAGCCAGATACTAGCCAAGGCTGATATGTTGCAGGTTCCATGAAATAACTCAAACCAGACTGTCCAGTATCAGAAGCCGGTGCAGTTCATCCGAGGCAATCCCACAAAAGTGCAGGACCCCAAAGAGTGAACTTCAACTGGTCATTGGCATCCCTACTGTTGGGCCTACCAAGTCTGATATCAGCAAAGGACAGTTTCAGCAGTATCAAGTTGGAAAGATAAGTGTCCTGTTTGACACTGACCACCTATACATGTGAAACAGCCAATAGTTGAAAACAATAAGTAACCATACAGAAACTCAGTCAACTGATGACAGTTATCCTTAAATTCAAAGGACTAATAACAGTGATTTCAGTAACTTTATTATTTAAGATCTTGAAGTCTAAACAGACAATAATAGTAATTGTGTGAATATTTTTATATATATGTGTATACTCTTTTCCAACTAGTAGAAATAGAATATTAGTGTAATTATTAAACTATTTTAACTGTACCTGAGGATTTATTCACTTCTTCCATTTGTGGTTTCAGTGAATGTTCATTTTACTTATCCCCTAGAATATAAGTAATCATAAGATAGTCACAGGGAGGAGACACCTTAAATCCTGGTACTACTTCTTACCAACTGGGCCAGGGTTTTTACAGTCTGACTATTTTTATGATAACAATACACCAGTGCTTATTTCTAAGACTGGGGTATTACTTGTAAGGTCAGAACTCTTTACTGGCATACTCTTACATAATAAATAATTTTAAATAACCTCCCGCTACAGTGGGGGCTCGTCTGCGGGATATATCTTTGATATTCCTGAGCCAACTTTCTATTTCTGCTGTGTAGAAATTTTGTTTTGTAAATTTTTTGGAAAGAGTAACATAGTAGGAAATAATTATATTTTTAGGAGTACCATTGAGTACAGATAAAGAAAGCTGTTTCATATATGGTGAAGTCAGTTTAATTAACTTTAATTTTAACTAAGTTAATTATATTGTAGTAAATTAGTTTGAGTAAGATCGCTTGCCCTACTAGACTACAGATACATCATGGCTGACTTGGTCAAATTTAGGTCTGCTACACTGCAGGTGGGAAAAGAGCTTGGCATGGATGGTGACGTTCTGATCCGGTATGTCACGACGGAATGTGAAAAGTACACCGAGAGAGAAGCAAAGCAATTAGAAGCAGAGAGAGAAGCCAAGAAATTAGAAGCAGAGAGAGAAGCCAAGAAATTAGAAGCAGAGAGAGAAGCCAAGAAATTAGAATTAGAAGCAGAAAGAGAAGCCAAGAAATTGGAAGCAGAAAGAGAAGCCAAGAAATTGGAAGCAGAAAGAGAAGCCAAGAAATTAGAAGCTGAGAGAGAAGAAAGGAGGTTACAAGCAGAGAGAGACCATGAGCTGAAAATGAGACAGCTTGATCTTGAACTTCAGGCTGGGACTATCACCCATGGTAATAGCTCACCTCATTCTGCGAATAGCTCTTTTCAGAACACAGCAAATGGGGCCATGAACTTCCACCTAGATCCATTTGTTGAAAAGGAGGACGCAATTGAGTCGTACCTGGATAGGTATGAAAGGCTAGCCTCTACATATGGACTGGAAAAGGAAAAATGGAGTCTAAAGTTATCCCAGGGATTGAGAGGTATTGCATATGATGTGTTTCTGAAACTCCCCAAAGAAGATCAGGAAAATTATGAGATACTAAAGCAAGCCTTACTGATCCGGTATGAAAAGAACTCTGAGGCATATAGGAAGAAATTTAGAACTTCTAAACCTCTACCTGGAGAAACATATAACCAGTTCTCAGCTAGGCTAGAAACGTATTTGTTGAAATGGAGTAGTTTAGGTAAGTATCAGAAAACCTACGAGGATCTGAAAGAAATGGTTATGTTAGAGCAAGTGAAAGATTCCATGTCTCAAGAAATGAGGAAATTCCTTATGGAACAAGGAGCAGAGAGGCTGGAAGACATTTTGAAATGTGCAGAGAGATACCAAGCAGCTCAAGCTGAATTGGTAGGAACAAAAAGGAAGCAGGTAGAAGGATATAAGCCACCACCGCAGAATACCGATTTTGACCAGATGGATCAACCATACAGATACAAGCAAAGATTTGATAATAAGGACAAGAACCCTCAGACTCAGGAAAAGAAACCCTACAAACAGGGAGATAAGTGGTGCAAATTTTGTAAGATGAGCAACCACAACACTGATGAATGTGGGAGGAAAAAACCCCTTCATCATGCTGCATGTCTACAGGTGAGGACTTCTGTTAGGAAGGAACTGACTGTGAGTCAGAATAGCCTCCATCACCCACCTACCCAGGAGATAGTGACTGTGAATGGCAAACAAGTCACAGGAATGTATGACACAGGTTTGTCCTATGACGCAGTCGTGTGTGCATCTCTGGTGTGCCCTGAACAAATCACCACAGAAACAGTAGAGATTCAAGGGCCACTAAAAGGAACATCACCCCTTACATTACCCATAGCAAAGATTCATGTCAGTTGTCGCTATGTGGAAGGGGAGATAAATGCAGCTGTGATAGATGATCCCTTTTACCCCCTAATGTTGGGGCGTAAATATGTTTTCTTAGGAGACCCTGTAAAACCTATGGTTATGGCAGGAATCCAGACCAGGTCTGACTCCAGGAACATAGAGAGGGACACCAACTTAAAATTTCATTCGACTGAAATGAAACGGGCTCAAGAAGCAGACAGCACGTTGAAGCCTTGTTTTGGCAAATTATCAAAAACACATAAAGCTCCAAGGAAAGGACATTTCTATATGGAACATGGACTCTTGTACAGGAAAGCTGGAAGAGGGACGAAAAGTCATGGTCAAATTGTTGTACCATCCACCTATAGGAATAAGGTTATAGGCTGGGGACACATATCAACTTTGAGTGAACACCTGGGTAATGGTGCCACAAAACAAAGAATAGCCACCCAGTTCTACTGGCCAGGTATTACGGAAGACATAAATCAGTATGTAAATTCCTGTCCAGAGTGCACCTATGTAGATTCAGAAAGTCGACGGAAGAGTCTTCATCAAAAATCTACAAGCAAACCAGCAATCAGGGGTACTCCCGAGATTTGCACGGGAGGGGAAAGGAAACATCCCACACAGGTTCAATTGCAGTCTGAACCCCATGCGCTGGAAAAAAGGAACAAATCACGTAGCGAAAATCAAACACCTACGGATTTGCGAGGGAAAACCACATCCAACTATCAACGAAAAGAGGGCGGTAAACTTCATGGGAAACCTACCGACCCCGTTTCACCAGCAGTAAGAGCCTGGATGAAAAGCCGAACAGGAAGGAGAGAGATAGTAAAGGATGAATATATTCTTGGAAAACAGAATGTGGGCGCAGATTTTCTTAGTCGTCATCCCACAGAGCTTGAGGAGGATAGAAGGAAGGAAAACTAACCTCGGAATGGTCGATTTGCAATTGTCTTGTACCCAATAGTTAAGCTAGATATCATCCAGCTTAAAATATGGGGGAGCTATGTCGCAAAATTGGTTTCAAGTCATTGCAAATGAGTTCAGTTAGATTTATAAACCCATCTACGATCGAGTGACCGCTTTCAAAATGGCGGCGTATCAGCGAAATGTGTATCGGACAGAGGAAATCGCCAACGATAAATAAAACAGAAGGGAATCCGTATGAAAAGGATTTTACATTTCAGTACAGGGAAGGATGGTGTATAACTGCATATAAGATGGAACGGTAGGAAGTTCTCATTTACGGAGATATATGCGTATTTCGGCTGCCCACAGTTACGCTAAAAGCATGTAAACTCACTTCTGTTCTAAATATTAAAATCAACAAATAACAGTTTGGGAATTTACATGGATAGGAAGATAGAGTTTTATCAGCTGAATAAAACTAGATAAGATGGAACAATATGGATATTATATATGCTGAGAATGAGAAAGGCAAAATTTCAGTCGACGCACAGATCGGCTGAAATCACGGTTCGGGAAGGATTTTTTCAGGTTAGGTTTAAGCTGTGACGTCGGTACTCTCCGATACGTCCGCGCTATACGTATTTAAAGCGGATCGGTAAACTGAGAGAGATACACAACGCAAGAGGTTGAGACAAGACTGAGGGCAGATAACGCCACGACTCTAAATCCATCTGAAGTGTGAGCGGATCGCCAGAAAATTTCAGTCTAAGTGTCTGGAGTCTGAGGGTAAGCGAATTTACGATAGCTATCCTGTATAATAATTTCTTTTATTTTGTATTACAGGTTCATTTAGAATTCACAAAATATGCCTGTATAATATTCATTGATATAACGTATTATTATTTTAATATGATTTATTCATGTGCTTAGTGGAAGATGGTTGCTTGTACAAAAACGTATCAAAACTAGCCCCACAGCCAAATAGAAAATATTTATTATATTTAATGCTGTATCTCGTCGATATTAAATGCATTATCGCTTACGAAGATAAGGGCAGTCCCATGACCAGAGATTGTCATAGGGAAATGAAGTGTTAGAAACTTCATCATGGAAGATCCCAGTTACGAGGCTAAGGTGACTAGTCCCCTTCCTCGCTGCCTTTGCCTTCCCTAGTTCGAGCGCACAACTTTGTACCCATTTACAGCTGGTAAACTGGAGTGTTCTACAGCCAGTTTCAGTAGAAAGCAACCTGATCACGTGGTCACTCACTTTATTTATTTTATGTATTAATTTTGGGTAGTTGCTAAGATAGCATCAGTATTTGAATTTGTACTTGATATGATGATTTGGAAGGATCAAGTTATAGCATATGAAGGGATGTATAGGAGCGGAATAAACCAGATGATGTTTATTACTGATATGTTAATATTAATTCTATATCATTGAATTGATGTTACTTGCTATGACTGTATAACTTTGACACCTGATGACTGACTTGTCTGACTTATGTGCTAGTCAGTTACACTTAATTGAAATGTTAATATTAATGCTATATCACTGAAATGATGTCCTTACTTACTATGATTGTATAACGGTGACATCTGATGACTGACTGGTCTGACATCTGTGCTAGTCAGCTACAAGTCTAGCCAGATACTAGCCAAGGCTGATATGTTGCAGGTTCCATGAAATAACTCAAACCAGACTGTCCAGTATCAGAAGCCGGTGCAGTTCATCCGAGGCAATCCCACAAAAGTGCAGGACCCCAAAGAGTGAACTTCAACTGGTCATTGGCATCCCTACTGTTGGGCCTACCAAGTCTGATATCAGCAAAGGACAGTTTCAGCAGTACCAAGTTGGAAAGATAAGTGTCCTGTTTGACACTGACCACCTATACATGTGAAACAGCCAATAGTTCAAAACAATAATTAACCATACAGAAACTCAGTCAACTGATGACAGTTATCCTTAAATTCAAAGGACTAATAACAGTGATTTCAGTAACTTTATTATTTAAGATCTTGAAGTCTAAACAGACAATAATAGTAATTGTGTGAATATTTTTATATATATGTGTATACTCTTTTCCAACTAGTAGAAATAGAATATTAGTGTAATTATTAAACTATTTTAACTGTACCTGAGGATTTATTCACTTCTTCCATTTGTGGTTTCAGTGAATGTTCATTTTATTATCCCCTAGAATATAAGTAATCATAAGATAGTCATAGGGAGGAGACACCTTAAATCCTGGTACTACTTCTTACCAACTGGACCAGGGTTTTTACAGTCTGACTATTTTTATGATAACAATACACCAGTGCTTATTTCTAAGACTGGGGTATTACTTGTAAGGTCAGAACTCTTTACTGGCATACTCTTACATAATATATAATTTTAAATAACCTCCCGCTACAGTGGGGGCTCGTCTGCGGGATATATCTTTGATATTCCTGAGCCAACTTTCTATTTCTGCTGTGTAGAAATTTTGTTTTGTAAATTTTTTGGAAAGAGTAACATAGTAGGAAATAATTATATTTTTAGGAGTACCATTGAGTACAGATAAAGAAAGCTGTTTCATATATGGTGAAGTCAGTTTAATTAACTTTAATTTTAACTAAGTTAATTATATTGTAGTAAATTAGTTTGAGTAAGATCACTTGCCCTACTAGACTACAGATACATCATGGCTGACTTGGTCAAATTTAGGTCTGCTACACTGCAGGTGGGAAAAGAGCTTGGCATGGATGGTGACGTTCTGATCCGGTATGTCACGACGGAATGTGAAAAGTACACCGAGAGAGAAGCAAAGCAATTAGAAGCAGAGAGAGAAGCCAAGAAATTAGAAGCAGAGAGAGAAGCCAAGAAATTAGAAGCAGAGAGAGAAGCCAAGAAATTAGAATTAGAAGCAGAAAGAGAAGCCAAGAAATTGGAAGCAGAAAGAGAAGCCAAGAAATTGGATGCAGAAAGAGAAGCCAAGAAATTAGAAGCTGAGAGAGAAGAAAGGAGGTTACAAGCAGAGAGAGACCATGAGCTGAAAATGAGACAGCTTGATCTTGAACTTCAGGCTGGGACTATCACCCATGGTAATAGCTCACCTCATTCTGCGAATAGCTCTTTTCAGAACACAGCAAATGGGGCCATGAACTTCCACCTAGATCCATTTGTTGAAAAGGAGGACGCAATTGAGTCGTACCTGGATAGGTATGAAAGGCTAGCCTCTACATATGGACTGGAAAAGGAAAAATGGAGTCTAAAGTTATCCCAGGGATTGAGAGGTATTGCATATGATGTGTTTCTGAAACTCCCCAAAGAAGATCAGGAAAATTATGAGATACTAAAGCAAGCCTTACTGATCCGGTATGAAAAGAACTCTGAGGCATATAGGAAGAAATTTAGAACTTCTAAACCTCTACCTGGAGAAACATATAACCAGTTCTCAGCTAGGCTAGAAACGTATTTGTTGAAATGGAGTAGTTTAGGTAAGTATCAGAAAACCTACGAGGATCTGAAAGAAATGGTTATGTTAGAGCAAGTGAAAGATTCCATGTCTCAAGAAATGAGGAAATTCCTTATGGAACAAGGAGCAGAGAGGCTGGAAGACACTTTGAAATGTGCAGAGAGGTACCAAGCCGCTCAAGCTGAACTAGTAGGAACGAAAAGGAAGCAGGTAGAAGGATATAAGCCACCACCGCAGAATACCGATTTTGACCAGATGGATCAACCATACAGAAACAAGCAAAGATTTGATAATAAGGACAAGAACCCTCAGACTCAGGAAAATAAACCCTACAAACAGGGAGCTAAGTGGTGCAAATTTTGTAAGATGAGCAACCACAACACTGATGAATGTGGGAGGAAAAAACCCCTTCATCATGCTGCATGTCTACAGGTGAGGACTTCTGTTAGGAAGGAACTGACTGTGAGTCAGAATAGCCTCCATCACCCACCTACCCAGGAGATAGTGACTGTGAATGGCAAACAAGTCACAGGAATGTATGACACAGGTTTGTCCTATGACGCAGTCGTGTGTGCATCTCTGGTGTGCCCTGAACAAATCACCACAGAAACAGTAGAGATTCAAGGGCCACTAAAAGGAACATCACCCCTTACATTACCCATAGCAAAGATTCATGTCAGTTGTCGCTATGTGGAAGGGGAGATAAATGCAGCTGTGATAGATGATCCCTTTTACCCCCTAATGTTGGGGCGTAAATATGTTTTCTTAGGAGACCCTGTAAAACCTATGGTTATGGCAGGAATCCAGACCAGGTCTGACTCCAGGAACATAGAGAGGGACACCAACTTAAAATTTCATTCAACTGAAATGAAACGGGCTCAAGAAGCAGACAGCACGTTGAAGCCTTGTTTTGGCAAATTATCAAAAACACATAAAGCTCCAAGGAAAGGACATTTCTATATGGAACATGGACTCTTGTACAGGAAAGCTGGAAGAGGGACGAAAAGTCATGGTCAAATCGTTGTACCATCCACCTATAGGAATAAGGTTATAGGCTGGGGACACATATCAACTTTGAGTAAACACCTGGGTAATGGTGCCACAAAACAAAGAATAGCCACCCAGTTCTACTGGCCAGGTATTACGGAAGACATAAATCAGTATGTAAATTCCTGTCCAGAGTGCACCTATGTAGATTCAGAAAGTCGACGGAAGAGTCTTCATCAAAAATCTACAAGCAAACCAGCAATCAGGGGTACTCCTGAGATTTGCACGGGAGGGGAAAGGAAACATCCCACACAGGTTCAATGGCAGTCTGAACCCCATGCGCTGGAAAAAAGGAACAAATCACGTAGCGAAAATCAAACACCTACGGATTTGCGAGGAAAAACCACATCCAACTATCAACGAAAAGAGGGCGGTAAATTTCATGGGAAACCTACCGACCCCGTTTCACCAGCAGTAAGAGCCTGGATGAAAAGCCGTACAGGAAGAAGAGAGATAGTAAAGGATGAATATATTCTTGGAAAACAGAATGTGGGCGCAGATTTTCTTAGTCGTTATCCCACAGAGCTTGAGGAGGATAGAAGGAAGGAAAACTAACCTCGGAATGGTCGATTTGCAATTGTCTTGTACCCAATAGTTAAGCTAGATATCATCCAGCTTAAAATATGGGGGAGCTATGTCGCGAAATTGGTTTCAAGTCATTGCAAATGAGTTCAGTTAGATTTATAAACCCATCTACGATCGAGTGACCGCTTTCAAAATGGCGGCGTATCAGCGAAATGTGTATCGGACAGAGGAAATCGCCAACGATAAATAACAACAGAAGGGAATCCGTATGAAAAGGATTTTACATTTCAGTACAGGGAAGGATTGTGTATAACTGCATATAAAAAGGAACGGTAGGAAGTTCTCATTTTCGGAGATATATGCGTATTTCGGCTGCCCACAGTTACGCTAACAGCATGTAAACTCACTTCTGTTCTAAATATTAAAATCAACAAATAACAGTTTGGGAATTTACATGGATAGGAAGATAGAGTTTTATCAGCTGAATAAAACTAGATAAGATGGAACAATATGGATATTATATATGCTGAGAATGAGAAAGGCAAAATTTCAGTCGACGCACAGATCGGCTGAAATCACGGTTCGGGAAGGATTTTTTCAGGTTAGGTTTAAGCTGTGACGTCGGTACTCTCCGATACGTCCGCGCTATACGTATTTAAAGCGGATCGGTAAACTGAGAGAGATACACAACGCAAGAGGTTGAGACAAGACTGAGGGCAGATAACGCCACGACTCTAAATCCATCTGAAGTGTGAGCGGATCGCCAGAAAATTTCAGTCTAAGTGTCTGGAGTCTGAGGGTAAGCGAATTTACGATAGCTATCCTGTATAATAATTTCTTTTATTTTGTATTACAGGTTCATTTAGAATTCACAAAATATGCCTGTATAATATTCATTGATATAACGTATTATTATTTTAATATGATTTATTCATGTGCTTAGTGGAAGATGGTTGCTTGTACAAAAACGTATCAAAACTAGCCCCACAGCCAAATAGAAAATATTTATTATATTTAATGCTGTATCTCGTCGATATTAAATGCATTATCGCTTACGAAGATAAGGGCAGTCCCATGACCAGAGATTGTCATAGGGAAATGAAGTGTTAGAAACTTCATCATGGAAGATCCCAGTTACGAGGCTAAGGTGACTAGTCCCCTTCCTCGCTGCCTTTGCCTTCCCTAGTTCGAGCGCACAACTTCGTACCCATTTACAGCTGGTAAACTGGAGGGTTCTACAGCCAGTTTCAGTAGAAAGCAACCTGATCACATGGTCACTCACTTTATTTATTTTATGTATTAATTTTGGGTAGTTGCTAAGATAGCATCAGTATTTGAATTTGTACTTGATATGAATGATTTGGAAGGATCAAGTTATAGCATATGAAGGGATGTATAGGAGCGGAATAAACCAGATGATGTTTATTACTGATATGTTAATATTAATTCTATATCATTGAATTGAGGTTACTTGCTATGACTGTAGAACTTTGACACCTGATGACTGACTTGTCTGACTTATGAGCTAGTCAGTTACACTTAATTGAAATGTTAATATTAATGCTATATCACTGAAATGATGTCCTTACTTACTATGATTGTATAACGGTGACATCTGATGACTGACTGGTCTGACATCTGTGCTAGTCAGCTACAAGTCTAGCCAGATACTAGCCAAGGCTGATATGTTGCAGGTTCCATGAAATAACTCAAACCAGACTGTCCAGTATCAGAAGCCGGTGCAGTTCATCCGAGGCAATCCCACAAAAGTGCAGGACCCCAAAGAGTGAACTTCAACTGGTCATTGGCATCCCTACTGTTGGGCCTACCAAGTCTGATATCAGCAAAGGACAGTTTCAGCAGTACCAAGTTGGAAAGATAAGTGTCCTGTTTGACACTGACCACCTATACATGTGAAACAGCCAATAGTTCAAAACAATAATTAACCATACAGAAACTCAGTCAACTGATGACAGTTATCCTTAAATTCAAAGGACTAATAACAGTGATTTCAGTAACTTTATTATTTAAGATCTTGAAGTCTAAACAGACAATAATAGTAATTGTGTGAATATTTTTATATATATGTGTATACTCTTTTCCAACTAGTAGAAATAGAATATTAGTGTAATTATTAAACTATTTTAACTGTACCTGAGGATTTATTCACTTCTTCCATTTGTGGTTTCAGTGAATGTTCATTTTATTATCCCCTAGAATATAAGTAATCATAAGATAGTCATAGGGAGGAGACACCTTAAATCCTGGTACTACTTCTTACCAACTGGACCAGGGTTTTTACAGTCTGACTATTTTTATGATAACAATACACCAGTGCTTATTTCTAAGACTGGGGTATTACTTGTAAGGTCAGAACTCTTTACTGGCATACTCTTACATAATATATAATTTTAAATAACCTCCCGCTACACAGGATACAAAATAATATCCCGCGAAAGAGCCCCCGATGTAGCGAAAGGTCTTCCTAATATGATAATAGTGGTAGAGCAGAAGTAGAATCTCTCTCCAGAAAGTATGAAGTTCCAGTGCCTGAGAAGTACACTGGTATCACAAGTGAGTTACAGCTGTGAATACTCTGAGCTGGACAATAGAGTTAGGCTTCAGAAGTATAAGTTGCTACTTTCGCTATAGTAACCCTGTGTGATAATATAATTAAATTTGAAAAGGTAACTCAAAATTTAACAGTTAAAAATTTAACAAGTCAAATGAGTACAATTTCATAATTTATTATGTGCATCTATATATTCTTGTAATGAGAAATGGGTGTTGGAAGATGGTAAAATGAATGATTATTTATAGTTACAAATTAAAATAAGTAATAGAAAAAGTCTTGGATTTATCTTCCACTGAAATTACAACAAAAGGATTGTCACATTATCTCTGGCCATCTAGTTGTCATCATTAGACAGTCGTTTTAGAAACTGCTCACAGTGTTTGTTGGATGGATACACATAAAACTCATCTTATGTTGTTAGCCACGTCTGCTCGATGTTCCTGAGACACACTTGAATACGGAAGACTTTCCTTCAGCCCGCCCTATAACTACGGGGGACTAAGGTGTTGAAGATTGGTTGACCTCTAGGCTTCAGTTAGCTGGATCAACGATCCTCAAGTCTTTAGTTTCTCGATCAGGAATGATCATAAACATTGATCATAAAACCTGGAACAAAAGGTAATAGGTGGCCATGGTGTTCCAACAATCTCACCACCCACTGCTGTTCATGATGCGACATGTCTTCAGGGTTTGTATAAATATGAATGAATCATGGTAGTATGTTACAGAGATAGCATGATAAGATAATGTATACTGTGCAGAATTAAGAAAATACATGAATAATCACATGTTATGATATATGGGTACGATATAACCTTTGCCTTCCACTCATGGATGCCAAGTCACTTATGTACTTGCTGGTATGTCGTAAGCTTCCATGCAAGAATTAGCCATGATATATTTGGCTAACCAATTAATGGTTATGCTTCCTGACAATGCCGGTGAAGGTTATCTCTGGTTAGCGTTATTCCCTTTTTTAATTATATCTGATACAATCAATCAGAAATAAAATCTGAAATAAAATGATATTAGTAATACATATATCTTTAATAAACTTACATACCCTCTTAGGATTTATAAGCTCACGGTGAGACTGTTTTGGTTGAAGTTAATCTGCCCTGCATGCAGCGTGAAAAAATAACTTTTCTTGCAGATACTGTCTTCCAGTTTCTCCCTCTGGCTTCTGGATTTGGTGTGTGTGATTTCCAATGCGCCGCTCTGTCCTTATATTTCAGTCTCTCGCCCGTACGAGAAAGCACCTCTAAAAATCCCAAAAGATTTTCGTTTAATCTCTCGGTTTGAGGCGATTTGAGGCGATCTGTGCTTTTCCTGTACTTGTTTTTTTCTTCTGTTCACTACACACTTATATCCTTCCTTCCTTCCTAGGTATCATTTCCTTTTCCCCATATGAGGCTTCCATTCTATCCAATTTATATTTAAATCCGTTTAGGCATGTAGTTATAATAAGTGTTTAAAGATTATTAGCTAACTTTTAGCAGATGTGATGAAGGTGAAAAATATTAATTATCTTTAAAACTATTTATATTTGAATAATATCCTTTTGGATATAATTCATAGTCTATCTCCTTTGTTGAATTATTTTTATTTAATTGTAGTCCAACCAGGCGTTCTCTTGTAGTTAATAATTTAATGTCCAGTAAATGCAAACTTTTAAAGTCCGCCATACATTCCTATATAGCTATTTCCTCATTCTTCAGTAATATTGTCTTGCTTTAACCGTAATTCACATTTCTCGTCCTCAAACTTCAAAGAAAGACCCGCCGAGCCGACCTTGCGCTGTGTGTTTGTGGATGTCGCGCTACACATTTTTTCCACAACAAAGCAAGAGGAACCAAATTTCGCTACAATCCCATCCACGACCTTTCAAATATCTTAGCGTGTTAGTTAGTCCTCTGCAAGACTCTACCAGTTCAGTTGTTGGTCTAGTATCATTCCTAGGTATCGGGTGATTTGGACTGAACTAATTGTTTTGCCCATGTAAAGTTTATGTCAATTATCTTACTTTCAACAACCCTGAATTTACCGAAGATCATTCCCAGTGTCTTATTCGCATTTAAGTGGAATATCCATTTAGTCATCCACTTATACACTTTATTTATGTGTTTTTGAAGGTTATTGTTGCGTGTCTTTATATTATTGTTATAGTTTGAGTACACGTCTAGTTACTCTGGCCAAGACCACATAGGGGTAGAACTATATATATATATATATATATATATATATATATATATATATATATATATATCTATATATATATATATAGAGAGAGAGAGAGAGAGAGATGTGTGTGTGTGTGTGTGTGTGTGTGTATATATATATATATATATATATATATATATATATATATATATATATATATATATATATATATATATATAATTCTGAGGTATACTGCCCAAAAACACCAGGTAGCCCCGTTCCTCGAGACGCCAACCGCGCCATGAGCGACCTAACGTTAGCGGAAAATCGATAAAAGGTGAAGTCAAAGTTGACTGCACGTCAAATAGTAAAATTTAGGTCCCAAGTCCTGCGTGTGTACATGTGCGTGGAGGAAACAGATTTTGGAGTTTCCCTTTCTTGTAATTTGCAATGTGTGCTGTAAAAACTTTGAGAAAAGAGGAGAGATATTATATATTTAGAGACCAAAACGAGACTCTACAACTACGAAGACGAACAGAAAACATTGACGAAAGAGAAGCAAGATTGGAAATGAGAAGACGGGCGAAGACAGTTTCCTATACATTTAGTATTTTCAATGACCATCCACAAGTCGCAGGGACAGACTTTTGAAAAATTATGCTTATGCCTTCCGAAACCTGTATTCAGTCGCGGGCAATTATACGTTGGTGTCTCAAGAGTTAGATCAATGGACTCATTAAGTGTTGTATCTGAGAAGAATTAAGTATTTAAATGTATTTATAATGAAATGTATGAATGAATAAATAAAATGTATTGATATTTAATTAATAACCTTCAAGACATGATGCTGATGGAGTATGTTACGCCAGGTACAACTAGTTCATATATACTCTCTGACTTCATGGTGCACGGTTCTATTAATAGGCCGCACTCGATTTTCAAGCACACATCTGTTTTCAGCGAATGTTCTGAAAAAAATGTGGACATTACATCAAGATACCGAGCTGTGAAAGGCTGCTTTCATCCCTTGTCATAGTAATACCTCCATAATTACTTCTCTCGGTGGGTAGATAGAAAATATTACCGATGGTGACAGGTCATTTAACAGACCCAAATTTACTGGGCTGATCAAACATGCTGTGAGTAGGTGTACATCTATGGTGACTTCAAATTTGATATTAGAAAAATGTACATCGATGAAGGTGACTAATATAAGATTGTGCATGGAAATAGCAACCTCTTCAAGAAAAACAAATTGCCATGAAGCACCGCTGCAAGAAAATGTGAATGCTTGGTGCAGGCTACCTGCAAGGGGACCAGCTACAGTGATGGTTCCATGCTCAGTAAAGAGCGCAAAGAAAAATGATATCAGTGAAAGTATAATTATGGAGAGACAATTCTGTGTTATCGTATAGTAGTATAGTCTCACATGTATCCTTTCACCTTGGTACTGTGTCACCTCAGCTGTTTTTGCTGTCGATATCCCATAGCTGCTGGGCATGTCTACTCTTGGCAGCCCAATGCCATTCTTAGAAAAGTGCAGGTTTTCTGCAGTTGTTTCAAGATTCTGTATAGTGAGTTGGTGGTTGTCTGAGGTGTCTGTAATAGTTGAGTCACCTCAGCACTTCAGTGCTCTTTGAGAATTTTCTGGATATAATTAATGGTGCACATGAATGGTATGCATATAACACGATATGTGTTTACAACAGTTGTCATCACAAAGCTAAGAAACGCTATTCCCCACATAAACCCTCCACCCACTCCAAAAACAAGGAAGTGACTTTGTGTACATGTCACTACATCCAATTTTGATCATTATAAGCATTGTACATTCTGCTTGTACATGTTGAATTCATGGTGGCACAAGTCTACGTTGTGAATATCTAGTGTTGTCGACTCGAATCAATCGACTCGGACTCCAGTCGGACTTAAGTCACCACAGCGACTCGACTCGAATCAAGACATTGACTAGCGAGGTAGGTACAACTCAACTCGACTCTAGACTTGCCAGTTTTGGTGAACCGACTCGTCGTACTCATTATTAATGCACTCTTATTTCAGCAAAATCCCAAAATTGTTTTGGTTAAAGCAATATAACTTGGATATCACAGTGCGTACACGAATTCATTTGTGCGGACACCGCGTTTTTTGTAGCCTATCAGACATATTGAACATTGCGTAAGACAAACTTTCAGGGAGACAGGGCAGCTTTCCTGAAAAATAACCGGTTACCACTATGTAAACATAACCATCCAAACTGGCTTGGAATACATTTTGCGTCAGAGAAATATCGGCGGACAAAAAACTGGAGCCTTTGTCTTTAAAACATCTTACTCAGGGTTTCTTAACTTGTCGTCCACGGGCCCCATTCTTCTTCTTCTTAGATCCTTAACCACCGACCGTCAAAGCAGTCAGTGGCCACCACGCCTAGTGGCGTCTTGTAGGGCAACAACAAATTGATTCCACTTTGCTCGATCGGTGGCCATCCTTCGTACAGTGCCCCAACTCTAGTTCATTCTTTGCATCTCAGCCTCCACAGTCCTCCGCCAGGTTGTTTTTGGTCGGCCTCTCTTTCGTTTTCCTTCAGGGGTCCAAAGCATAGCTGTTCTTGTGATGGCATCGGGGTCTCTTCTGAGGACATGGCCAACCCAGCTCCAGCGTCTGCCAGCTATGATGGTGTGCATGTCCTCGTGCTTGCTCCGAGTAAGCAGATCTTGGTTGGTGATGGTATTCGGCCAAAAGATTCGGTGAATTTTTCTTAGGCATGTTGTGTGAAAAGAGGACAATTTCGACATTTCCTTCTCTGTAACTCTCCAGCATTCCGCACCATAGAGAAGCACAGAGAGCACACAGCTCTCATATAATTTTAATTTTGTGCTTGTGCTGTATTGAGAGGACTTCCAGATGTTGTTTAGACTAAAAAAGGCTGTTCTTGCTTTATTCATTCTGATGTTGATGTCTTTGCCTGCTCCGCCGTCTGGTGTTACTATGCATCCTAGGTATGTGAAGACGGGCCCCATAGGAGTCCGTAAATAGATTTTACGGGGCCCATAACGTAACCTTACAATTTAGAATGTACAGTTTTTAAGTTATGTGTTTTATGTACATTTTTTTTCCTGTGAAGGGATCCGTAGCCTTCACTGGACAATCAAAGAGGTTCATAGTCAACCAATTGGATCCATGACACAAATAAAAGTTAAGAACACATGGTCTAAATTGTAAATTTACTTACACGTGATGTTTTGTTCTAAGCAATTGCATTATTCCATTCATACTTGGATATACATATTTGTGATTTGATTTGCTGTGACAGAATTGTCCGTTCTCTTTTCCTAGCAGTCATGTTTATCGCCAACATTATTGCGCTGTCTCATTTTCTGTACTTAATTATTGTGTACACTCCCTTCCCTCAGTTCTTGTCATGTCGGGACTTCAGCGACCATCTTTTGCTGATTAGGGTAATCAATCACTTTCGTTTGAACCGATATTGACACCAGAATCTGTGGTGGGAAATGTTGTGACACATTTACGAGCAGACCGTGTGTAGTAGAGACCGGGTAAATGAGTTAACCATTTCCGGACAAGACGAGTCGAAGAATAATTATCCATCTTTAAAGAGATTATTTGTGATAGATTATGTACTCTTGAGTGTAAACATTATCGATAACAGACGGAAGCTGGGATACCATATATGGTGACTAGTAAACAACACATTTATTTTTGCGTTTGTTACGCAGGAATTTTTCGTGACAGAAGGGGAAATATACGCATCTTGCATGCTATTGGCTAGGCATTTGAGATGTACAAATACAACATTTCTGACTGCAGCCGTGTCATATAGTAGCAATCTGGATGGGGGCCGAATGTTGACTTTTAATTTAGCACCTTGTGAGTTTACCGCACTGCAAAATTCAACTCAAGAAGACAGCTAGAATAAGGAATAGGATCAGGAATCCACTTTAAAGGACCGGGCAACGTGTTTGAGCATCTTGTGTATTTTCACAACGACAACTCTACATTTATTAATACGAAAAGCCCGGAATCCTAGGAACCTGAACACTACGTCATAGTGGGAGTCTATTGTAAAGTAACACCCCAGACCACGTCTAAGAGGCATCTTAGTCAAGTTGCCTTAACTATTTGTCTGAGCCAGATGTTGGTATACCCAAAAGATATTTGGGGTGAGTTGTGCATTTTAAATTCTATATTTTGCAATTATTAACATGTGAAAGTTGCTAGTGGATATCCAAGTCATACGAGGCTGGGAGCTTCAGCATATAGAATGATGGTTTCATGAACCACCACTGCAAGAGCTGTGACTGCTTTATGCGGATTTCTTATAGAGAACCAAAAGTAGAGGTAGTCCCAAGTTCTAGATGGAGCAGGAAGTGGATGATGATAGAACTCATGTACATACTTATTATATTAACCTTTTCAACCAGTGCAAATGTAAATGTAAAAATGTTCAATATAAATGCAATGGATGTTTTTCGCTCACTGGGATTAACATTAATGCTCAGAGAGGGTAAAGTTCTGAGGCAGATGGGATGGTGGAATGAAAAGGGCCGATTTTCGTGTCAGGAAAAATAACACTCAGGAGGGTATTTGTTTCTCTCTTATTTCATGATACTAATCGGTGGTACCAATTGGTGGTGCTATCTGTGGAACAGGTGAGTGGTATAAGTGGCCTGAAGTCAAAGCTAAACACCTACAGCAGACTGGTCTTAACAGACGCTCGACCATCTTCTCAATTACCCCACGCTACTACAAGGGGCGTGTTGCGGTCACCAGACTTGACAAGTGACGAGAGTGACCCAGTCCACAATCTGCAAAGAACAAGCATCGGCTGGAACAGAAACCAACCGACATCCTAATGATAGCTAAGTGCCCATTCAAAGCTGCCAAGTGAACTTTCTAATAAAGAACTTTTCAAATCAGACCTGTGAGGAAATTTTAAAGACTTTATCTAAATTCACCACACCCTTATTTATTTTACACTTGTTAACGATAATTGATTATTAAATTTGTTATCTGTAAACATACAAATTTATAGTTGATTTAACCATTTTGAGTGAACTGCATCCGTATGTCTCAGCCATTACTGAGTTAAATCAGCTGGGGGCTCATCAGAGCGAGCCAAATCCTTACTCATAGAAGGTCAGGAAAGATAAAAGGTTTACACGGCCTGGATCCTATCGGCCGTAGTACTTGATTTCTTTAAATTCCTATGAGGCTGCCTAGAATTGAAGGCCCATTCTTCAGTTCACATCTCTGCCAATAGTAATCTTGAGCGAAAGGTAGATACCTTTGAAGACATCAGTAGATACTCTGAATTTTAACCAATGTTGGACCATCACTGCAGAGCAAGGGGAGCAAATCCTGTGACATTTGCATAAGGTTAACGTGACGATACAAAATCATCTTTATTTTGCAATGAGCAATAAAAAGATAATAACCTTCTTCGGTACACTGCGAATGTAAGCTATAAATAGTTTTAGGTTAAAAATGGTTATAATTAGGATATATAGTGTACCCAATAGTTATCGCGTAACCAGTATTCATTTCATAACCCTCCACTCACAAAGTCCTCTTGTCACGTGCCATCATCTCAAGTTCTTTCCACGTTCTCCTTATCATTTTCACCTCTGTTTCCAGCTCTCTTCTCCATGTCCTTCTTGGTCTACATCTGCTTCTCTTGCCCTGGGGATTCCAGAACAAGGACTGCCTTGTAATGCTATCAACAGGTTTCCTCAGTGTGTGTCCTATCCATCGCCATCGTCTTCTTCTCATCTCTTGTTCCACTGGCACTTGTCTAGTTCTTGTCCTCAGTTCCACGTTGGTAACCTTGTCATACCATTTTAATCCCTGTATTCTACGCAAGCACCCATTTATGAAAGTCTGTAGCATTTTGGTAGTTGTCTTTGTTGTTCTCAATGTCTCAGAGCCATACAATAGGACTGACTTCACATTTGAGTTGAAGATTCTTATTTTCGTGTTGGATCCGATTTCTCTTGATCTCCATATATTTCCCAATGCAATGAAAGCTCCTCTTGCTTTTTGTATTCTTATTTTGATATCACTGTCTGTCCCTCCAACTTTGTCTATATTGCTGCCAAGATATGTGTACGATTCTACATCTTGTATTGGTGCTTCTTCAAGTTCAACCCTGTTATCATTACCTGCATTTATTCTCATTATCTTTGTCTTTTCCCTGTGTATTTTCAGACCCAATAGCTGTGACCTCTCATCGAGTGTTTTCAATTTGTCCTGCATCTTATTACGGTTATGGGACAGAAGAGCTAAGTCATCAGCAAAATCCAGATCATCCAACTGCTTAGTCAGAGTTCACTGGATTCCATTTCTGTTGTGTGTTGTCGATGTTCTCGTGACCCAGTCTATTGCTAGTAAGAAAAGAAATGGAGACAAGAGGCATCCCTGTCGCACTCCTGTTCTTATCCCAAACGGTTCTGTAAGCTGTCCTTCATGAAGAACTCTGCATGTCATGTCTTCATATGTTTTCTTTATTAAATTAATGATCTTCAGGGGAACTCCATAATGCCTCATCAATTTCCAAAGTGATTCTCTGTCTACACTGTCGTAACCAGTATAGTGAAGTTTTTATCTTATATCCTTTTACTTTTCTATTCTGCGAGAGTTTCATGTGGCAAGTTACCGGGTGAAATCGTCTCATCTAATTATTTTTAAAATACAGTAGTAATTAGATGAGGCTATTTCACCCTGAAACTTGCCACGAGAAGCATGCACTGTAACAACTCTGACGATGAGACACTGGCAGAATAGAAAAGTAACAGGATATAATATAAATAACTTCACTGTACTGGTTACGAGATAACTATTGGGTACACTATATATCCTAATTATAACCAATCAGAGGTTGAACGGGATATTTTTTTGTTTAAAAAGAAAAAAAATGTGCTTCAACTGGGATATTTTTGCTTTTTAAAATATTTGGCTTGGCATGTTTCTAATTACCTGGCAATGCTGATCAACTTCCTAAATTCCAGAACCAATTGTTGTCTCAGCAACCAGTAGTTAGGCTCGCAAATCAATTTGACCAACTTGTGGAGGATAGGCCTACAGAATGTGAGATAAAGTCCAATGTATTCATTAAGCAGACAATAAATCTCGAATAATGATCTACAGATATGTATTCTTTTCACTTACTCTCTGTTTTAGCTCGCTCAACTATGTAGTTTGCAGTAGACCCAATGCTGAGTTATGTAGTTACGTGAAGTGAGTGTTTTGTTATTGGTGTCGGTCCTGATTAACACATTTTACTTATCTTTGGTAACAGCATTGCTGGTCTTAGAGCTAGGCATTGTAGGCGGTTACCTAGAACGCGAAATGTTTTTTGATGCACAAACTGGTTTTTTTTTTAATTGATGAAAAATAAACTGTTTAGCCTCTGAAGGCTTATAACATTTTCAAGTCCAAATAATATGTTCTGTTGCCGATATGCGAAAGTGGCATCATATCTCCTTCATCTGCTAATCTTAGCAGTGGAATGCACTTCTCGGGTTGGCTTGTATTCAGCTGTGAGGTATATGCAGTAACTTCGAGCAGTGAGTACTCACTCAGAGACCGGGTCCCTTTTACAAATGTTAGAGAAATGGGTCCTTATATAGAATCGGGAGTCTTTAGCGACTCAGATCTTGACGTTACTTCTTTAGCAAACAAACAAAAAAGAATAGCTTCATGTTTCAGAGCTGTACAGTAGGACTGACTTCTCATTTGAGTTGAAGTTAATATATTCTTTAGACTTTAGGATGTTTATTAGTAACCCCCTTCGGTCATAACTGACTGTGGGAATGCACATCCTCCCAGGCTGCTGGACTTAAGTCCAGTGCCTTCATGTCTGTCTTGCACACATATTTTAACTTGGCTGTGGTCACCCGGCTCTTCTTTTGCCTGGGGATGCGACCATCTTCCATGCAGCGGACATGGCCAAGCCAGCGTAATCCGCACTGTCTAAGCAGTGTATACATGCTTTGAAGGCCAGCACATGACAGTATCTTGACATATTTCACTTTGACCTTCCATGGAATACCAAGGATGTAGCATAGACACTGTAGATGGAAGGTATTGAGCCTTCTTTCTTGCTTAGCATATGTAGTCTATGTCTCACTGCCATATAGAAGTGTGCTTGTGATGCAGGCATTATATACCACAGCTTTGGTCTTCATTACATTGATTATTAGTAAGAACAAAATGTGAGTATTGCTCCTTGTTCCTCATATGCCGCATTTGTCTTTGATAGTCCACATATTCTGAGTTTTTGTTACTTTTAAAGCCTGGTTGTGAATGCTTTTGTAACATCAGCATATATTTTATGACTTAATTATCATGTATAGCATTTATTTCCTTGTACAGGAGCCAGAGGCCGCCAACAAGTGCAAACAGGCCAGTTACTGGTAGACCCATTGGCACAGCTATGGGTAGACAGCCAGGGACTGCAACTCGGCTTACAACAGCAATGGTAACTAGTAATTTACTGTGGTTTCCAAATCATTGATGTGAAAAATGTAACTAACAAAAGTTTTTAAATTTGTTAGCAGAATTAAAAGTAGTTTGATAACATGTTCTCTTCATTTTGCATTTTTAACTATTTGAATTTGCAGATTGTAGCTTTGGCGGATGAGACTGTCTTTATTTTTCATTTTAAACTTTGTGTGTTAGCATTGTTATTACAAACTTCCCAGTTGACATCTCCCCCCAGTTAAACAAATTGAATTAAAAAATATCAGTCGCCAAGAATGTATTGTTCCCTTCAAATGCACATGTAGTTGACTGACTTTGGTTTAATTACATGAAGGAGGTTTACAAAAATTAAAATGCCACAAGTTAAAGGAACAATTTTTTTTATTAATTGAAAAGAAATGATCTTTCCGCTTTGTTTTTCTGTTAAGCATAGAGGGAAGGTATAATTCATTTGACTTAGCAACATAACTGTTGCAGTTGGCTGTTCAAAGATAGTCCCCACTATGGTAGGTAGAGATGCTAACCACAGCAGTATGAAAGAAAAAGAACACTATTCATGTGAGACATTTTAAATGCAGAAACAGTTCATGGATTCTAACTTTGGTTGCTTACACAGCCAATCGTTCACCACATTTTTAACTTCAAATCTTTAATCAAATTCAAATTTTTAAAATCTGATACGATTGGCTCTAAATTTCTTGATTTGTTGAACACCATTGATGCTATTCTTTCTTGACTTGCCGCATAATGTATTTCCTCAAATGAAAATTATTGACCAATATTTGATCTGTGGTTACTGTCATGTCCAAAAACTCATCCCCTTGAATTTGATATTGCAAGAGTAATACAGAACTTGCATTAACATATTACTGCATCAGGGTCTTATTACAAGAGTAACACAGAACATGTATTAACATATTACTACTTCAGGGTATTATTACAAGTGTAACACAGAACATGTATTAACATATTACTGCTTCAGGGTCTTATTGCAAGAGTAACACAGAACGTGCATTAACATATTACTTCATCAGGGGCTTGTCAGTGGTTAAATTACCCACCTAAGACATACATTATGAATTCTTGATAGATAATATTGTGAGCATATCCTGTAGTGACATTAGAAATCTTGTTCATTACCTTTACGTTTATTTAAACGTTTCGTACTTAAACTTTACAGTAGCAGGAGTGTTTTTGATGTGATTATGCAGTAAACTGTATTTCCTGGACTATTTCACAGCTGGCAACATTTATTATTTTAACCACTCTCTTTTCAGAGAAGATAAGTAGTAAATGACCAGGAGTACTGTCGTGAGAAATTCTAATCCACATATATAAATTAAAAAGTAAATGTAAAGCCTAACAAATAACTTCAATAAAAGGAAAGAAGAATGGTAAAGAACAGTGCTGTCACAATGACTGTACTCGAAATCCCCCTTGTTTTCTATTCGTCTGCAAATTGTAACGTTTCACGTTGATAGTAAAAGCCTACTGCTTCAATACCCGCCTTCTACGATAAAACGTGTACTGCCTTTCTAAGAAAAACCTTGAGATACGCAAGTTGACCTAGATTTAAAATTCCATTCATGTCATTTTATACACTACGTTACCCAAAAACGAAAGACAGATGGACTAAAGATAGAAAGAAAGGGAGAGGCTAAAAGCCGGGACGCATGCAACACTAAACACGCGTCTCGCTATACAATTAAAGTCATCACGCGTGTAAGGCCACATGCACTAACTTTCTTTTTTCAAATCGTCAGTGATAAAAAACACTACCCATCCGAGAGTTAGGTTTTAAAACTTACAAAACGCTTATTAGGAAACATGACATTATGCTGGTTTACGTTTGAAAACATTACAGTACCCAGACACCTTAAAGTTTGGAAGTGAGGAGGTGGTAACAGCACGACTATCCTAGAAGAAAACGCATATTAGCCCCATAAAATTTGTATATTTGGGTTCCTTAGGACTTGCTGACCAAGAATATGTTAAACGTTACGCAAATAGTCTAGGAATTACCAAATTATAGCCAAAAGAAATAGTGAGGGATGTCAGACAACACCCAAAATCAGAATCGCTCAGTGGCAGATTTTTAGGCCACCATTGTACGGGAAATGGGTCTCCATGTTAAATCCGATTTGATTGGAGCGCAATAAATGTAAGGCTAAACACGATTAGTCGGGCTATAAATATTGATTCTTGGTTGTTAGGGAAACGTGAGCAGGAGTACTTTTTTTCAAACGCTGGTGTAAACATGGCTCGATTGGTTAGAACAGCCAATATAGTCAATCAGAGGCGTCAGGTCAGTACCACATTTTCAAATAAACTTACTAAAGAACCAGTGCGTTGAGCGCCAGTGCATATTTTTCTAAATAAAAGCCTGGGACATCGGCAGATCGGAATTTGTGCCATAATTTGTGCCATTATTCATCACCAGTCAACGTATCTGTTTATTATTTCCATGAATTGTGGTAAGCTTGAACTATTTGATATCTTTTTAATGAAAATTGAATGTAAATTGATAATTTATGTCTGTATATATGTGTGGTTCAGTAGCGAACATGAGGTAAAGCCTATATAGTGCTCCAACCTGAACAGAAGGTGTCGGAGGAAAGTAAAACTACATGGAATTACCAAATAGTATACTGACACCTATCCTATTGTATAGAAGGACTTACAGTTGAAATTGCAGAGGCGTAGTAACCATTAGGGAGGAATATACTGGTGTAAATTATTTCAGATGAAGCTGACAGTTGGCCTACCGCTCTGAACTCAGTGTTTGTTATGTATTGTGTTCAGTCTGTAAATAAATTATAAATTAGTTATGAAGTAGGAGGTACAACCTTCTTGTTTCAGGGACTGTGGTCCTAAAGTTATTGAGCAGCACCTGGTCAGAGCTTTGCTGAATCCAGAGGCGGACAGCATACTCTTTGGTCCATATAGCAAACAGTGAGGTGTCTCCAGAACACAGGGAGGCTATCGAGCAGAGGAGTCCCTTCCTGCCGCCATCACGAAAGATAAGCCTATGTGGCCGGCGGAGCTCAACATTATGTACCCCCATCTTAAACTGACATTGTATAAAAATTAAGAGGGGAAATTAATTGTTTTAATGCCAGGAACTGAGAACATCTCCAATACTAGTTCCAACAGAAACAAACACGTGAAGTCATGATGACAAATCACAACATAGCTTGAAAGAACAAAACCAGTATTACCTCATATTACTACTACACAACTGACACACATAGGATAATATTAATAAAATATGTCACTACAAGGTTCATATTGATAAATTCTGTACATATAAATTGTAATTAAAATTGATTGTGATTCCTGGTTCACTTTGTATTTGAATCAGGACACATATATTAATGAGAGTAATTAATACATATTGATATTTGAAAATTTACCAGTGACTCATTTAAGATAGTCTTATAGAATGTTACATGTGTGTGAGTGTCACAGTGTTGTCAAGTGTGGTGGAATAAATTAAATTGTTTATCTGTCTGTTGTTGTTGTGACTTACACGTCATCAAATACATACCCTAGACATTTAACGTAGTCATCACAATATTCCAGAATAATTCTGACTGAGGTATAAATATGTGGTAGCAAGTAAGGTCATCTGTAATACACCACACTTATTAGATACAGATACCTTCACAGCTGATCTCAGTCAGTACACTAAGTCCCCTATAAATATTTATAATATCCCACTTTACCACATATATTGGGGTCTCGCTCCAGGGATATTGAACTTTCTCCTGTTATAGATATTGGGAATAATAAAGAATTAAAAGGTATCCTTGGGTGGAAATAAATAAGGTTGAGCTCTCAGTGCCTGTAGTGTCCTTAGATAATTATTGAAAGATTGAATTGTTTACAATTGCATGTTAGACAATGGCCGACTTGGCAAAATTTCGATCTGCTGCTGTACAGACTGCGAAAGAGTTAGGAATGGACGGGCAAATTATGATTGCTTATGTCACTGCTGAATGTGACAAATATATTGAACGGGAAGAAAGAAGATTAGAAAAAGAGGCCGAAAGAAAGTTAGAGGCTGAAAAAGAAATTAAGAGGTTGCAGATTGAGGCTGAGGCTAAGAGGTTGCAGACTGAGGCTGACAAAGAGGCTAAAGCATTGGAAGCCGAGGAAAGAAGACGGGCTGCAGAAAGGGAAGACAAGCGATTAGCTGCAGAAAGGGAAGCAGAAGATAAGAGATTACAAAGGGAACATGAGTTACGACTAAGGGAGTTTGAGTTTCAAGGCCATGCTCCTGAAAATGGTGCCAGTCCCTTTACCTCTGATGCCACTGCTAGTCAGGGAGCCTCAACCTCAGCTATGAATTTTCATTTAGATCATTTTGTTGAGAAAGACGATGATATTGAGAGCTATCTAAATAGATATGAACTATTAGCTACCACATATGGGTTAGAGAGAGAAAGGTGGAGCTTAAAGTTATCTCAAGGTCTTCGTGGGGCAGCTTATGAAGTTTTTGCCAAAATGAGCAGAGGTGATCAGGAAAATTATGACATGCTAAAGCAGGCTCTTTTGTTAAGATATGAAAAGAACGCAGAATTTTATAGGAAAAAATTTAGGAATGCTAAACTACTGTCAGGTGAAACCTATCACCAGTTCTCTGCACGGTTAGAGACATACTTGGAGAAATGGACTTCTCTGGGGAAAACCCAAGATCTTAAGGAAATGGTCCTTATAGAACAATTAAGAGAGTCCATGGCTCCAGACCTGAGAAAGTTTCTCATGGAACAAGGTGCAGAGAGGCTGGGTGAGTTGCTAAATGTTGCTGAAAGGTATCAAGCAGCTCAGGCAGAGGTATCAGGTAATAAAAAGAAACAGGTGGATAATTTTAGGGCACCACAGAACTTTAATAAATTTGATCCTAGAGATCAAAACAAAGGTAAGCACCAATTTGATAGGCCACGGTATGACAATAAAAATAAAATCCCACAATTCGATGAAAGGAAATATGATGAAAGAAAATCTTTCAACCAAGGAAAAGGTGGTGTAAAAATTGTAAGATGAACAATCATGACACTGACCATTGTAGAAGGAAACCTCCTCATTGTGCTGCTATGACATCGGGGAAAAAGGAAAAAAAGGTCAAACCTGCAGAACTACAGGAACCATACCACCCCCCAGTGTGTGAAGATGTCATCTGTAATGGTGTCACTATAAGGTGTTTATATGATACCGGTTTAGATTACGATTCCGTTGTGAGTTCTCACCTGGTGCAGGCCGATCAATACACCACAGAAACAGTGGAGATTCAAACTGCAACCAAGGATGTAGCTACCATGACACTTCCCGTCGCTCGGATAAAGGTGAAAACGCGATATGTGGAAGGAATCATAAAAGCAGCAGTGATAAATGAGCCAATCTACCCTCTGATATTGGGGTGTAGATATGTCTTCTTGGGGAATCCCAAGAGACCTGTGATATTGGCAACAGTGCAGACCAGATCACAGTCTAAAAAGGAGGAGGATAATCCAATAAATACTCATCCAGATGAGATGAGGAAGGCACAGGCTGAGGACAAAACACTCAAGCCGTGTTTCAAGAAGTTGCCAAAATCTCATACACCTCCAGGCAAGGGAGAGTTTTATATGAAGAACAAACTGATTTATAGGAAGGCTGGATCTGAATCCAATGGTCACGGACAGCTGGTCCTTCCCACTTCATATGGGACTAAAGTGTTGGAACTAGGGCATGCGATTCCCTTCAGTGGTCATATGGGGATCAGCGCAACAGGACAGCGTATAGCTTGTCACTATTTCTGGCCAGGGATAACTGAAGATATCAAACGATATGTAAAATCCTGTCCAGAGTGCCAACGAGTAGCACCTAAACATTGGACTGCACCAGCAACTCTGGGAGAAATGCCCATAGTGGGAACACCCTTTGAGAGAGTTGCCGTGGATCTTGTGGGACCTCTCACCCGAACCAAGAGAAGGAACAGCTACATTCTGACTCTGGTGGACACTTGTTCTATGTGGGGAGAGGCAGTAGCCCTGTCATCGATTGATTCTAAACATGTGGCAGAGGCATTGCTCACAATTTTCACAAGGGTAGGCTTTCCCAATCAAATCTTGACTGATAATGGCTCTCAGTTCAAGGGGAAACTAACTGAAGAAGTTTTCAGGATCTTCCAGGCCAAACACTTCCATTGTAGTGTGTACCACCCCCAAGGGAACGGCCAAGTGGAAAGATTTAATGGCACGTTGATGTCGATCCTGAGAAAGTTGGCACACGAAAAACCAGATACATGGGACCAGTACCTGCACGCCGCCCTCTTTGCTTATCGGGAGGTACCCCATAGTTCAACCGGTATGGCCCCGGCAACATTATTGTTTGGAAGGCCAATAAAAGGTCCACTTGAAGCGCTGTTAAGAACGTGGACTGATGAAAAGGCAGAGGAAAATATTACATCCTCATACCAATATGTGAATGAGCTGACCACTCGTTTAAAAACTGGCTGGAAACTTGCCAATGAAAATTTGAAACAAGCCAGGAAGAAACATGCTGCCTATTATAACAGGAAGGCGAAAGACAGAGATTTGGCTGTGGGAGAGAAGGTACTGCTTCTTCTACCCGGTAGTCAGAATAAGTTACAAATTGGATGGCAAGGTCCATATACAGTTCTAGAGAAGGTGTCTAGAACAAATTATAAGATAGATAAGAAGGGGAAAGAAAACATCTATCATGTGAATCTCCTGAAGAAATATTTGGAAAGAGAACATCAGGAAGAGACACACTTGTTGACCTTGTCCATCGCCATGGAGATGAAAAAGGAACCACTTTCATCATTTGAATATCCATTACACCCCTGTGAGACAGCAGCACAGGTGAAAATCAGTACACATTTAACGAAAACTCAGCAAGAGAGAGTGCAACAGGTTCTAAATAATCATGCAGAGGTGTTAACAGACCGACCAGGGCATACAAACCTATTGGAATATGATATGAAACTGATAGACCCCACACCTGTCTGTATGAAACCCTATTCGATTCCTTTTGCTAAGGAGAAAGCTTTGAAGGAAGAGATAGACTATTTGTTGAAGGAAGGAATTATTTCACACAGTGAATCTTCGTATAGTTCCGGTGTTGTACTCTTAAGGAAACCCTCTGGAGAACATAGACTCTGTATAGATTACAGGAGACTGAATGCTATTACAGAAGGACAGGTGGATCCATTGCCGGATACAAATCAGCTGTTTGCCAGGCTAAATAAAGCTAAATATTTCTCAAAAGTGGATCTGAGTAAAGGATACTATCAGATTCCAGTAAAGCCTGAGGTTAGACCATACCTAGCTTTTAGTACCTCAGAAGGACACTATGAGTTTAATAGATTGCCATTTGGATTGAAGAATGCACCTAGTGTCTTCTCTAGAATGATGAGAAAATTATTGGACCCTCTGAATAATCCATGTATCACAAATTTCATGGATGATATCCTTATAGCAACAGAAACATTTGAGGAACACATTGACTCTCTGAACATGCTGTTTAATCGACTTAGGGAAGCGAATTTAACAGCCCGACCAACCAAATGTTGCGTTGGATGTAAAGAATTGGAATTTTTGGGACACACAGTTTATCAGGGAAACATGACCCCTGACCCAAAGAATTTAGAGAAACTAAAGAAAGCCCCGAGACCACAAACCAAGAAAGACGTGAGATCCTTTGTCTCATTATGTGGTTTCTACCAGAAGTATATCAAAAACTTTAATTCCATATGTGCACCGTTAACTGATTTGACACGTAAGGGAAATCCAGATCGAATTACATGGACACCACAATGTGAAATGGCTTACCAGGAATTGAAGGAAAAGCTCACAAGCAAACCTATTTTGAAATTACCTGACTTAAGTCAAGAATTCATAGTAAGGACGGATGCCAGTAATATTGGGTTAGGTGCAACTCTGCTACAGAAATCAGATGCATTGGATGGGGAATTAAGCCCAGTGGCATATGCTAGCAGAAAGTTGAATAAAGCTGAAACCAATTACTCAACTAGCGAAAAAGAATGTCTTGCAGTAATATGGGCGATAAAGAAATTCAATATTTATCTGTATGGGAAGGCATTTAAGTTGCAAACGGATCACAAACCTTTGTCGTTTCTAGCACAGGCTAGACATGAGAATTCTAGATTACTCCGTTGGTCATTATTGATACAGCCATTTGAGTTTAGCATAGAGTATATAAGTGGAAAAACAAATCTGGGAGCGGATTTTTTAAGCCGCCATCCGTGTGATGAGAATCCCCCTAAACTCCACGAAAAATAATAAATTTCTCTATGTGTATATAGAATTATAGACTGACATATAACGTCTGTTTTAAGTGGGGAGGATTTGTCGTGAGAAATTCTAATCCACATATATAAATTAAAAAGTAAATGTAAAGCCTAACAAATAACTTCAATAAAAGGAAAGAAGAATGGTAAAGAACAGTGCTGTCACAATGACTGTACTCGAAATCCCCCTTGTTTTCTATTCGTCTGCAAATTGTAACGTTTCACGTTGATAGTAAAAGCCTACTGCTTCAATACCCGCCTTCTACGATAAAACGTGTACTGCCTTTCTAAGAAAAACCTTGAGATACGCAAGTTGACCTAGATTTAAAATTCCATTCATGTCATTTTATACACTACGTTACCCAAAAACGAAAGACAGATGGACTAAAGATAGAAAGAAAGGGAGAGGCTAAAAGCCGGGACGCATGCAACACTAAACACGCGTCTCGCTATACAATTAAAGTCATCACGCGTGTAAGGCCACATGCACTAACTTTTTTCAAATCGTCAGTGATAAAAAACACTACCCATCCGAGAGTTAGGTTTTAAAACTTACAAAACGCTTATTAGGAAACATGACATTATACTGGTTTACGTTTGAAAACATTACAGTACCCAGACACCTTAAAGTTTGGAAGTGAGGAGGTGGTAACAGCACGACTATCCTAGAAGAAAACGCATATTAGCCCCATAAAATTTGTATATTTGGGTTCCTTGGGACTTGCTGACAAAGAATATGTTAAGTGTTACGCAAATAGTCTAGGAATTACCAAATTATAGCCAAAAGAAATAGTGAGGGATGTCAGACAACACCCAAAATCAGAATCGCTCAGTGGCAGATTTTTAGGCCACCATTGTACGGGAAATGGGTCTCCATGTTAAATCCGATTTGATTGGAGCGCAATAAATGTAAGGCTAAACACGATTAGTCGGGCTATAAATATTCTTGGTTGTTAGGGAAACGTGAGCAGGAGTACTTTTTTTCAAACGCTGGTGTAAACATGGCTCGATTGGTTAGAACAGCCAATATAGTCAATCAGAGGCGTCAGGTCAGCACCACATTTTCAAATAAACTTACTAAAGAACCAGTGCGTTGAGCGCCAGTGCATATTTTTCTAAATAAAAGCCTGGGACATCGGCAGATCGGAATTTGTGCCATAATTTGTGCCATTATTCATCACCAGTCAACGTATCTGTTTATTATTTCCATGAATTGTGGTAAGCTTGAAATATTTGATATCTTTTAATGAAAATTGAATGTAAATTGATAATTTATGTCTGTATATATGTGTGGTTCAGTAGCGAACATGAGGTAAAGCCTATATAGTGCTCCAACCTGAACAGAAGGTGTCGGAGGAAAGTAAAACTACATGGAATTACCAAATAGTACACTGACACCTATCCTATTGACTAAAAAGAAATAATGCTGAAATTGCAGAGGCGTAGTAACCATTAGGGAGGGAAATACTGGTATAAAGTATTTCAGATGAAGCTGACAGTTGGCCTAACGCTCTGAACTCAGTGTTTGTTATGTATTGTGTTCAGTCTGTAAATAAATTATAAATTAGTTATGAAGTAGGAGGTACAACCTTCTTGTTTCAGGGACTGTGGTCCTAAAGTTATTGAGCAGCACCTGGTCAGAGCTTTGCTGAATCCAGAGGCGGACAGCATACTCCTTGGTCCATATAGCAAACAGTGAGGTGTCTCCAGAACACAGGGAGGCTATCGAGCAGAGGAGTCCTTTCCTGCCGCCATCACGAAAGATAAGCCTATGTGGCCAGAGGAGCTCAACATTATGTACCCCTATCATAAACTGACATTGTATAAAAATTAAGAGGGGAAATTAATTGTTTTAATGCCAGGAACTGAGAACATCTCCAATACTAGTTCCAACAGAAACAAACACTTGAAGTCATGATGACAAATAACAACATAGCTTGAAAAAACAAAACCAGTATTACCTCATATTACTACTACACAACTGACACACATAGGATAATATTAATAAAATATGTCACTACAAGGTTCATATTGATAAATTCTGTACATATAAATTGTAATTAAAATTGATTGTGATTCCTGGTTCACTTTGTATTTGAATCAGGACACATATATTAATGAGAGTAATTAATACATATTGATATTTGAAAATTTACCAGTGACTCATTTAAGATAGTCTTATAGAATGTTACATGTGTGTGAGTGTCACAGTGTTGTCAAGTGTGGTGGAATAAATTAAATTGTTTATCTGTCTGTTGTTGTTGTGACTTACACTTCATCATATACATACCCTAGACATTTAACGTAGTCATCACAATATTCCAGAATAATTCTGACTGAGGTATAAATATGTGGTAGCAAGTAAGGTCATCTGTAATACACTACACTTATTAGATACAGATACCTTCACAGCTGATCTCAGTCAGTACACTAAGTCCCCTATAAATATTTATAACATCCCACTTTACCACATATATTGGGGTCTCGCTCCAGGGATATTGAACTTTCTCCTGTTATAGATATTGGGAATAATAAAGAATTAAAAGGTATCCTTGGGTGGAAATAAATAAGGTTGAGCTCTCAGTGCCTGTAGTGTCCTTAGATAATTATTGAAAGATTGAATTGTTTACAATTGCATGTTAGACAATGGCCGACTTGGCAAAATTTCGATCTGCTGCTGTACAGACTGCGAAAGAGTTAGGAATGGACGGGCAAATTATGATTGCTTATGTCACTGCTGAATGTGACAAATATATTGAACGGGAAGAAAGAAGATTAGAAAAAGAGGCCGAAAGAAAGTTAGAGGCTGAAAAAGAAATTAAGAGGTTGCAGATTGAGGCTGAGGCTAAGAGGTTGCAGATTGAGGCTGACAAAGAGGCTAAAGCATTGGAAGCCGAGGAAAGAAGACGGGCTGCAGAAAGGGAAGACAAGCGATTAGCTGCAGAAAGGGAAGCAGAAGATAAGAGATTACAAAGGGAACATGAGTTACGACTAAGGGAGTTTGAGTTTCAAGGCCATGCTCCTGAAAATGGTGCCAGTCCCTTTACCTCTGATGCCACTGCTAGTCAGGGAGCCTCAACCTCAGCTATGAACTTTCATTTAGATCATTTTGTTGAGAAAGACGATGATATTGAGAGCTATCTAAATAGATATGAACTATTAGCTACCACATATGGGTTAGAGAGAGAAAGGTGGAGCTTAAAGTTATCTCAAGGTCTTCGTGGGGCAGCTTATGAAGTTTTTGCCAAAATGAGCAGAGGTGATCAGGAAAATTATGACATGCTAAAGCAGGCTCTTTTGTTAAGATATGAAAAGAACGCAGAATTTTATAGGAAAAAATTTAGGAATGCTAAACTACTGTCAGGTGAAACCTATCACCAGTTCTCTGCACGGTTAGAGACATACTTGGAGAAATGGACTTCTCTGGGGAAAACCCAAGATCTTAAGGAAATGGTCCTTATAGAACAATTAAGAGAGTCCATGGCTCCAGACCTGAGAAAGTTTCTCATGGAACAAGGTGCAGAGAGGCTGGGTGAGTTGCTAAATGTTGCTGAAAGGTATCAAGCGGCTCAGGCAGAGGTATCAGGTAATAAAAAGAAACAGGTGGATAATTTTAGGGCACCACAGAACTTTAATAAATTTGATCCTAGAGATCAAAACAAAGGTAAGCACCAATTTGATAGGCCACGGTATGACAATAAAAATAAAATCCCACAATTCGATGAAAGGAAATATGATGAAAGAAAATCTTTCAACCAAGGGAAAAGGTGGTGTAAAAATTGTAAGATGAACAATCATGACACTGACCATTGTAGAAGGAAACCTCCTCATTGTGCTGCTATGACATCGGGGAAAAAGGAAAAAAAGGTCAAACCTGCAGAACTACAGGAACCATACCACCCCCCAGTGTGTGAAGATGTCATCTGTAATGGTGTCACTATAAGGTGTTTATATGATACCGGTTTAGATTACGATTCCGTTGTGAGTTCTCACCTGGTGCAGGCCGATCAATACACCACAGAAACAGTGGAGATTCAAACTGCAACCAAGGATGTAGCTACCATGACACTTCCCGTCGCCCGGATAAAGGTGAAAACGCGATATGTGGAAGGAATCATAAAAGCAGCAGTGATAAATGAGCCAATCTACCCTCTGATATTGGGGTGTAGATATGTCTTCTTGGGGAATCCCAAGAGACCTGTGATATTGGCAACAGTGCAGACCAGATCACAGTCTAAAAAGGAGGAGGATAATCCAATAAATACTCATCCAGATGAGATGAGGAAGGCACAGGCTGAGGACAAAACACTCAAGCCGTGTTTCAAGAAGTTGCCAAAATCTCATACACCTCCAGGCAAGGGAGAGTTTTATATGAAGAACAAACTGATTTATAGGAAGGCTGGATCTGAATCCAATGGTCACGGACAGCTGGTCCTTCCCACTTCATATAGGACTAAAGTGTTGGAACTAGGGCATGCGATTCCCTTCAGTGGTCATATGGGGATCAGCGCAACAGGACAGCGTATAGCTTGTCACTATTTCTGGCCAGGGATAACTGAAGATATCAAACGATATGTAAAATCCTGTCCAGAGTGCCAACGAGTAGCACCTAAACATTGGACTGCACCAGCAACTCTGGGAGAAATGCCCATAGTGGGAACACCCTTTGAGAGAGTTGCCGTGGATCTTGTGGGACCTCTCACCCGAACCAAGAGAAGGAACAGCTACATTCTGACTCTGGTGGACACTTGTTCTATGTGGGGAGAGGCGGTAGCCCTGTCATCGATTGATTCTAAACATGTGGCAGAGGCATTGCTCACAATTTTCACAAGGTTAGGCTTTCCCAATCAAATCTTGACTGATAATGGCTCTCAGTTCAAGGGGAAACTAACTGAAGAAGTTTTCAGGATCTTCCAGGCCAAACACTTCCATTGTAGTGTGTACCACCCCCAAGGGAACGGCCAAGTGGAAAGATTTAATGGCACGTTGATGTCAATCCTGAGAAAGTTGGCACACGAAAAACCAGATACGTGGGACCAGTACCTTCACGCCGCCCTCTTTGCTTATCGGGAGGTACCCCATAGTTCAACCGGTATGGCCCCGGCAACATTATTGTTTGGAAGGCCAATAAAAGGTCCACTTGAAGCGCTGTTAAGAACGTGGACTGATGAAAAGGCAGAGGAAAATATTACATCCTCATACCAATATGTGAATGAGCTGACCACTCGTTTAAAAACTGGCTGGAAACTTGCCAATGAAAATTTGAAACAAGCCAGGAAGAAACATGCTGCCTATTATAACAGGAAGGCGAAAGACAGAGATTTGGCTGTGGGAGAGAAGGTACTGCTTCTTCTACCCGGTAGTCAGAATAAGTTACAAATTGGATGGCAAGGTCCATATACAGTTCTAGAGAAGGTGTCTAGAACAAATTATAAGATAAATAAGAAGGGGAAAGAAAAAATCTATCATGTGAATCTCCTGAAGAAATATTTGGAAAGAGAACATCAGGAAGAGACACACTTGTTGACCTTGTCCATTGCCATGGAGATGAAAAAGGAACCACTTTCATCATTTGAATATCCATTACACCCCTGTGAGACAGCGGCACAGGTGAAAATCAGTACACATTTAACGAAAACTCAGAAAGAGAGAGTGCAACAGGTTCTAGATAATCATGCAGAGGTGTTAACAGACCGACCAGGGCATACAAACCTATTGGAATATGATATGAAACTGATAGACCCCACACCTGTCTGTATGAAACCCTATTCGATTCCCTTTGCTAAGGAGAAAGCTTTGAAGGAAGAGATAGACTATTTGTTGAAGGAAGGAATTATTTCACACAGTGAATCTTCGTATAGTTCCGGTGTTGTACTCTTAAGGAAACCCTCTGGAGAACATAGACTCTGTATAGATTACAGGAGACTGAATGCTATTACAGAAGGACAGGTGGATCCATTGCCGGATACAAATCAGCTGTTTGCCAGGCTAAATAAAGCTAAATATTTCTCAAAAGTGGATCTGAGTAAAGGATACTATCAGATTCCAGTAAAGCCTGAGGTTAGACCATACCTAGCTTTTAGTACCTCAGAAGGACACTATGAGTTTAATAGATTGCCATTTGGATTGAAGAATGCGCCTAGTGTCTTCTCTAGAATGATGAGAAAATTATTGGACCCTCTGAATAATCCATGTATCACAAATTTCATGGATGATATCCTTATAGCAACAGAAACATTTGAGGAACACATTGACTCTCTGAACATGCTGTTTAATCGACTTAGGGAAGCGAATTTAACAGCCCGACCAACCAAATGTTGCGTTGGATGTAAAGAATTGGAATTTTTGGGACACACAGTTTATCAGGGAAACATGACCCCTGACCCAAAGAATTTAGAGAAACTAAAGAAAGCCCAGAGACCACAAACCAAGAAAGACGTGAGATCCTTTGTCTCATTATGTGGTTTCTACCAGAAGTATATCAAAAACTTTAATTCCATATGTGCACCGTTAACTGATTTGACACGTAAGGGAAATCCAGATCGAATTACATGGACACCACAATGTGAAATGGCTTACCAGGAATTGAAGGAAAAGCTCACAAGCAAACCTATTTTGAAATTACCTGACTTAAGTCAAGAATTCATAGTAAGGACGGATGCCAGTAATATTGGGTTAGGTGCAACTCTGCTACAGAAATCAGATGCATTGGATGGGGAATTAAGCCCAGTGGCATATGCTAGCAGAAAGTTGAATAAAGCTGAAACCAATTACTCAACTAGCGAAAAAGAATGTCTTGCAGTAATATGGGCGATAAAGAAATTCAATATTTATCTGTATGGGAAGGCATTTAAGTTGCAAACGGATCACAAACCTTTGTCGTTTCTAGCACAGGCTAGACATGAGAATTCTAGATTACTCCGTTGGTCATTATTGATGCAGCCATTTGAGTTTAGCATAGAGTATATAAGTGGAAAAACAAATCTGGGAGCGGATTTTTTAAGCCGCCATCCGTGTGATGAGAATCACCCTAAACTCCAGAAAAAATAATAAATTTCTCTATGTGTATATAGAATTATAGACTGACATATAACGTCTGTTTTAAGTGGGGAGGATTTGTCGTGAGAAATTCTAATCCACATATATAAATTAAAAAGTAAATGTAAAGCCTAACAAATAACTTCAATAAAAGGAAAGAAGAATGGTAAAGAACAGTGCTGTCACAATGACTGTACTCGAAATCCCCCTTGTTTTCTATTCGTCTGCAAATTGTAACGTTTCACGTTGATAGTAAAAGCCTACTGCTTCAATACCCGCCTTCTACGATAAAACGTGTACTGCCTTTCTAAGAAAAACCTTGAGATACGCAAGTTGACCTAGATTTAAAATTCCATTCATGTCATTTTATACACTACGTTACCCAAAAAACGAAAGACAGATGGACTAAAGATAGAAAGAAAGGGAGAGGCTAAAAGCCGGGACGCATGCAACACTAAACACGCGTCTCGCTATACAATTAAAGTCATCACGCGTGTAAGGCCACATGCACTAACTTTTTTTTTCAAATCGTCAGTGATAAAAAACACTACCCATCCGAGAGTTAGGTTTTAAAACTTACAAAACGCTTATTAGGAAACATGACATTATACTGGTTTACGTTTGAAAACATTACAGTACCCAGACACCTTAAAGTTTGGAAGTGAGGAGGTGGTAACAACACGACTATCCTAGAAGAAAACGCATATTAGCCCCATAAAATTTGTATATTTGGGTTCCTTAGGACTTGCTGACAAAGAATATGTTAAGTGTTACGCAAATAGTCTAGGAATTACCAAATTATAGCCAAAAGAAATAGTGAGGGATGTCAGACAACACCCAAAATCAGAATCGCTCAGTGGCAGATTTTTAGGCCACCATTGTACGGGAAATGGGTCTCCATGTTAAATCCGATTTGATTGGAGCGCAATAAATGTAAGGCTAAACACGATTAGTCGGGCTATAAATATTGATTCTTGGTTGTTAGGGAAACGTGAGCAGGAGTACTTTTTTTCAAACGCTGGTGTAAACATGGCTCGATTGGTTAGACCAGCCAATATAGTCAATCAGAGGCGTCAGGTCAGCACCACAATTTCAAATAAACTTACTAAAGAACCAGTGCGTTGAGCGCCAGTGCATATTTTTCTAAATAAAAGCCTGGGACATCGGCAGATCGGAATTTGTGCCATAATTTGTGCCATTATTCATCACCAGTCAACGTATCTGTTTATTATTTCCATGAATTGTGGTAAGCTTGAACTATTTGATATCTTTTTAATGAAAATTGAATGTAAAGTGATAATTTCTGTCTATATATATGTGTGGTTCAGTAGCGAACATGAGGTAAAGCCTATATAGTGCTCCAACCTGAACAGAAGGTGTCGGAGGAAAGTAAAAATACATGGAATTACCTAATAGTACACTGACACCTATCCTATTGTATAGAAGGACTTACAGTTGAAATTGCAGAGGCGTAGTAACCATTAGGGAGGAATATACTGGTGTAAATTATTTCAGATGAAGCTGACAGTTGGCCTACCGCTCTGAACTCAGTGTTTGTTATGTCATGTGTTCAGTCTGTAAATAAATTATAAATTAGTTATGAAGTAGGAGGTACAACCTTCTTGTTTCAGGGACTGTGGTCCTAAAGTTATTGAGCAGCACCTGGTCAGAGCTTTGCTGAATCCAGAGGCGGACAGCATACTCTTTGGTCCATATAGCAAACAGTGAGGTGTCTCCAGAACACAGGGAGGCTATCGAGCAGAGGAGTCCTTTCCTGCCGCCATCACGAAAGATAAGCCTATGTGGCCGGCGGAGCTCAACATTATGTACCCCCATCTTAAACTGACATTGTATAAAAATTAAGAGGGGAAATTAATTGTTTTAATGCCAGGAACTGAGAACATCTCCAATACTAGTTCCAACAGAAACAAACACGTGAAGTCATGATGACAAATCACAACATAGCTTGAAAGAACAAAACCAGTATTACCTCATATTACTACTACACAACTGACACACATAGGATAATATTAATAAAATATGTCACTACAAGGTTCATATTGATAAATTCTGTACATATAAATTGTAATTAAAATTGATTGTGATTCCTGGTTCACTTTGTATTTGAATCAGGACACATATATTAATGAGAGTAATTAATACATATTGATATTTGAAAATTTACCAGTGACTCATTTAAGATAGTCTTATAGAATGTTACATGTGTGTGAGTGTCACAGTGTTGTCAAGTGTGGTGGAATAAATTAAATTGTTTATCTGTCTGTTGTTGTTGTGACTTACACGTCATCAAATACATACCCTAGACATTTAACGTAGTCATCACAATATTCCAGAATAATTCTGACTGAGGTATAAATATGTGGTAGCAAGTAAGGTCATCTGTAATACACCACACTTATTAGATACAGATACCTTCACAGCTGATCTCAGTCAGTACACTAAGTCCCCTATAAATATTTATAATATCCCACTTTACCACAAGTACCAAACACTGCTGAATGTCCCACCCAAATAATATTTGCATCTTTAAATGAGGATTTCCTTACAGACCCCACTTTATTTAAGTTTGTTATTTTCGTTTGAACTACCTTCATAAAAGCAGTAGTGTGTAATATTTGATATATTCTTGGTGTCTTCACAACAGAATCCCGGAACTGCTCGTCCTGGCAGCAAGGGAGGACAGGTTGCAGGAGGTGTAGGTTAGTCAGCAGGGGGAATAATTAGCTGCGGGTGTAAGTTATAAGGAGGATGGAGAGCATGTTGTACAGATGTAGGTTTGTCAGCAGGAGGAAGAATTTACGGAAGGTATACACCAGAAAAGGGGAAGAGAATGAGTTGCTGGAGATGTAGGTTAATCAGTAGAGGGATCAATTTGCAGGAGGTATAAGTAAGAAGGGCCCAGTGTAGTTCCCAGGATCTCTGAAGAGACAAAGAAAGAATAGGATGACTGTGCCTTCATGCTTGTAGTACAAGGTGACCAGTATGAGGCTGAGCATGGCAACCTCATCCTACAAAACAGATCACCACAGAAACCACTGCTACAAAAGAATATAAATGCTTGGTGCAGGCTTCCTGGAAGGCGACCAGTTATAGTGGTAGCTGTGTTAACTCCGTAAGGAGTGCAATGGCAAATGATGATTTTCTGTCAGAAGGAGGAGGTGGAATAGTTCATGGTTGTGTAGGTTAGTCAGAAGGAGGAGGTGGAACAGTTTGTGCTTGTGTAGGTTAATCAGGAGGAGGAGATGAAACATTTTGTGGTTGTGTAGGTTAATCAGAAGGAGGAAGTGGAACAGTTTATGGTTGTGTATGTTAATCAGAAGTAGAGGTGCAACAGTTTGTTGTTGTGTCAGCAAAGGGGTCATTTTGTTGGATGTATAAATCAGGAAAAGGGGAACAGGTTCTTAAAGGCAGAATCAGAGAGAATGATGGGAAAGATAATTTTGCTGAATGTGTGTGGAAGTCAAAGAGTACAAAGTTGGTGTTAAGAGGAACAAAGAGGGAGGAAAGTATAAGTGTTTACAGCATTTTGTTAGCATAATGTACTTTTTTCTCTATAGCACTGAATGCTCAGGTGACAGTGGTTGACAGGCCTACGACACAGCAAGGTTTAGGCGGCATGAAAACAGCAGCTCGAAGTAGGTTTAATGTCTTGTCTTCAAACTAGATATTGACTTTTTGGTTCTGCTTTTATGTTTAGGGCAGCTAGATGTATTATTTTTGCAATGCCAATTAAGACACAGAAAACATTGAAACATTTTGAGCTTATTAGCACTTTTTTAAAAAAACAAAATATCTGTCTTGTAGCAGTAAATCACACACAATTTCATGAAGAGGTTTGTCATCTGTACCTTGTGAGTTGTATATGAAAAAACAATAAATTTCATTGTGCTTTTGTTGTTTGATGACTTGTAGAAAGTACTTTTTTCTTTACTGTGGTGAACAATTTAAACTACAGAACCTTGGTCAGCAGATGTCTGAAAAGAACATAACCCATGAAATAGTGGGACACAATTGAAAACAAAAATTGAAATATACTTACTTACTTACTTCGCCGATCCTCTTCTACCTTGAGATGTAGAGGTTTGGAAGAGAGAGCTTCATACTATCCTATCGGCTGTCTTCCTCCAGGCCTGGTTCCATTCTAGTCCTTGGTCCTTCAAAGATTGTCTATTGCTGTCCTCCCAGTGGACTCTGGGTCGTCCTGGAGGTCTGGATCCCTGGCTGTTAGTTTCCCATGCTTCTCGTGGTAGCAGATCTTCTCCCATTCTGCAGACATGGCCAAACCATCTTAGTTGGGACTGTTCTACTTGGGTCTGCAGGGGTTGAGTTTTTTAGGCCTTGACGTATCGTCTGGTTGCGGACCATGTCTCTTCTTGTTACTTCAACCACCTTCCTCAGATACCTCATTTCTAAAGATTGGAACTTCTTCTTCTGCGTTCGTCCTGAAAAGGACGTTGGTTGCGTTGTGTCACCGTTTACAGCAAAGCGGCGATATCTGCGCCTTTCGGCCCGACACATCTGACTTCGGCACGGCATTTTTTAGGACCGGGTTTGCCTTCCCACTTCGATCCCTACTCTCTCAGCCAGACTGCAGTGATGCAGTCTGTTTCCAGGACCACCACTTGGAGGTGGAGTAGGGTCTTGGTCATCTCTGGTTCGCTGACCCTGACGCAAGCAGTCAGCTATGGATCGCTGACTGCATTCCACTTTTGACACGTCTTAGGTCCCAAGATTGGATCTAGCTTTTGTGGGTTGTGGTCATTGCCCATGACTCACATCCATACGTCAAGACTGGGACGTGGGTGGAGTGGTATACAGCCATCTTCGTCTTCTTACCAACTTCTCTTTTGCTGAAGAATCCTTGATTTATGGCCTGAAAAAGTCTCCCAGCTGCTGCTCTTCGGGTAGCCAACTCTTCTTTGATGCTTCCCTTCCGGTCTATGACAGCTCCGAGGTATTTAAAGTGGTTGACCTGCTCCAGGACCTGTTCTCCCAGCTTAATCTGATGCCTTCTTTCCTCTCGTTATATCACCATGGTTTTTAATTTAGAGCTGCTTATTCTTTTCTTCTGCGTTCGTCCTGAAAAGGACGTTTGTTACGTTGTATTGCCATTTACAGCAAGCTGCAATATTTGCGCCTTTCGTTCAGACACATCCGATTTCAGCCTGGCATTTTTGGGACCGGGTTTGCCTTCCCTTTTCGATCCCTACTCTCTCGGCCAGACTGCAGTGATGCAGCCTGTTTCCAGGACCACCACTTGGAGGTGGAGTAGGGTCTTGGTCAGCTCTGGTTCGCTGACGCAAGCAGTCAAGCTATGGGTCACTGACTGCATTCATCTCGTTTGCTGCATCTTCGGTCCCAGAGCTGCTTATGACCATCCCTCTCTTCTCCAGCTCTTCCTTCCAGACTTGCAGGTTGGATTGAAGATGTGCCTCTGATTTAGCAATTGGGGCAACATCATCAGCAAATGCCAGCTCTGAAATACAGACCTGTCTCATCTTCCAGTACCCCACTGAATACTTTCTTGTCCTCTCCTTACATGCCTTGACATCGCCCATGAGGAGTATGAAAAGATAAGGTAACAGGATATCACCTTGTCTTACACCAGTGGTGGTCCTGAACTCTTCTGACTTATGGTTTGCCGTCCTCACATAATTTCTACAAGACTTGTAGAAGCTCTGTATAGCATGAATCAGAGGTGCTGGAATGTTCTTCCTTGCCAAACAGTCCCAAAGTTTGCTCCAGGGGACCCTGTCAAACACCTTTTCCAGATTTAAGAAACAAAGATGGATCTCGCTCTTATACTCAGCTGTCTGAGTGTGAAGATTAGGTCTTGAGTACTTCGGTTTGCTCGGAAGCCACATTGGACCTCATCCCTTTGTGGCTCAGCTAGACGTCTGAGTCTCTGCTCCAGTATTCTATAGTAGATTTACCTGATGGCAGTCAGAGTTGGTGTTATAAATCATATTTGAGAGTTATTTAGTGATATTTAAATAGATTGCTTCTGGCTATATCTTTATATCTCCTCTTGCTTTAAGTTTTGTGGAAGTTACATTAAATAGAAGTGCCATTGCTTCAGGTGTAAGTAAAGAGGGGGCAGAACAGTTGTTTATATAATTGTTTTCTTTAATTGTTTTTTCTTAGCAGTTGCACTAATATTTTCTCTCTGTCTCTTTGTTTAAAAATTTTTTTATTCAAGGAGAGTTTATATCATTACCACCCGTGTGGTAGCGGGACCCGAAAGGGGTGCAAAGAATAGTAACACTGTTCCCTACCAAGCATATCGTAAAAAATGAATAAGGAGGGATGGGCATGGGGCCAGTTCCCCCCATCCTGTCAACAACAAAAAATTGTTAAACCATGAAAACTTCAACAAGCATGGACTAAGAAAAAAAGAAAAACTCGGCCAACCAGGAAAATGTGGAAAGAACTTGAGCTGATGGCACGTGACAGTAGGACTTGGCATGTATTTCTTGAAGGCCTATGCTCCTTGGGGAACTAAAGGATATTGATTGATTGTGTCATTAAGAAACACACACAAAACAAGTGCTACTGTTTTGTTATACATTGTTCTTTTTTTTTTTTAATGTCTACTGTATTTTTTCCTCTCCTTAATACTTTCTTAATCTGTTGACACTTCTGTACCTATCATGCTTCACTGAGTGAAGTAACTTACAAAGGATTTTGTATCCCAGGTCAGCGAAAAGTCCAAGACAAGAGTTATTACTTGGGTTTAGTCAGGTAAGGCATTGAAATTATACACATCGGCTTTGTAATGTTTCACTAATGTGTGAATGACCTGATTTAAATACAAGTGTTGGAATATGGTTACATACATTTGAAATGACGAAGTTGTGCACAGTGGACATTTAGTCTGTTTTTGGGGTTATCCAGATTTAGGCTAACCCCGTTTAGTTCCCAAGGCCCCAGAGGAGACAAAGAAAGAATATTACTTTTTCAGGAATGTCATGAAAAATTGTGCACGCGGCTGGCAACCTCGTCATGTAAAACAGATTGCTATAGAAACCACGGTTGTGAAACCACGGTTGTGAGAGCATATGAATATTTTAATGCAGGATTCCTGCTAGAGGACATGTTGCAGTGGTGGTTCCATGATCCATAAGGAGTGAAAAGGAAAAAGTAGAAACAATTTTAATAATGTTTGTAAATGCATTTCCCAATGTATACTCGTTAGGTTGTATCTGACAACAGATGAGCTGAACCTTTCCATGTGATCTGATATGTCCTTTTGTTAGCTTCATGTATGGCTGAGGTTATTACTGATTAGATCCAATCCTGACATACAGGAGTGAGTAATGGACAATTGGTAAACAAGTAGGTAAAACACTAGAAGCCACAGAAATGTGGTTTTACAGAGGAATGTTAAAAATACCATGGACGGCTGAAAAGAGTAATGAGGATGTCTTAAAAGAGGCCAGTGCATAAAGGAAGCTTATTCCTCAAGTTAGAAAGAAACAATGCACTTTCATTGAGCATGTTATGAGAAGATAAAAGCTGGAATATATCATAATATGACAGATTGAAGGAACAAGAGATAAAGGAAGACAAAGAGAACAGATACTGGACAGTTTAACATCGTGGCATGGAAATAAGTCAACAACAGAATTGATAAATAATACTGGAGACAGGAAGTTGTGGAGAGACATGATTGCCTGCACCATCAGGCATGGTACTTGAAGAAGAAGATGGCTGAGATTATTGACTTTGGAATTATTAAAGTGAATGAAAGACTGTGTTGTAAACCATCCACCTTCATCACAGATCAATGACCAAGGATAGAAAAGGCAGAGGCTGCCAGTCACATCCAAATATCACATTTACTTGTCTGTAGCAGCTCTAGTTTTTGAGATACAGACATTGTTGTATTTCATTAATACAGGGTGACCCAAAAGAAAACGGGCCCGCGCATGCACTTTTTGTGCGCGCGCGGGCCCGTTGTTTTTGGGTCACCCTGTATTATTACAATATTTTCTATATAAGGCTATGTAATAAAAACTATTGCTGTCTAATCCTTTACAAAAGAAAACTGCTTGTTTACTCTCAGATTCAGTTTTCCAAGAATCTTCCCAGAATTGCCTTTTTTAGATTTTAAGCCACTGCATGCATGTTAGTATGCTACTTATTTTATTACACTTCTAACAGAGAATGGCATCATCTTCAAGAAGAGCATGTTTTCTTTCACCGCATTTATTTTGTTATATTTGTGGAGAGTACACTTTCAAAGAAGAACATAGGAAGCATATTATTGTTTTTGTGAAAAAGGCATACTTTGCTTACTTTAAAGTAAAACTAGGTGATCAGGACAAGTCTTGGGCTCCTCATATTGTTTGCAAAACATGTGTTGAACACCTGCGACAGTGGACTTGTGGGAAAAGAAAATGTTTAAAATTTGGAATTCCAATGGTTTGGAGAGAGCCCAAGAACCACTATGATGACTGTTATTTCTGTGTTGTGAATATTAAGGGAATTAATGGAAAAAATCACAAAAAGTGGAAATATCCAGATTTAGATTCTGCTAGGCGACCTGTTCCACACGGAGATGACAAATCAATTCCAACTTTCAGTCAGATTTCGGATTCCCTGCTAGAAGATGAGACAGCAGTGGCATGTGGAACGACAAGTGACAGTGATAGTGATTTCGAAGATGATTTTTCAGATGCTCAATGCTTCGACCAGCTTGAACTAAATGATCTAATCCGAGATCTATATCTCTCCAAGGAATCTTCAGAACTTTTGGCTTCAAGATTGAAAAAAAAAATTACTGACTGCTGAAAAAAAGGTTACATTTTATCGCAGCAGAGAGCAAGGTTTTATTCCATTCTTTTGTAAAGAAAACAACCTTGTGTTTTGTACTAATGTAGGAGGTCTTGTTAACAAAATGGGTGTAAGTTATACACCAGATGAGTGGCGACTTTTCATTGACAGCTCTAAAAGAAGTTTGAAGGGTGTTCTCTTACACAGTGGTAACAAATGTGGCTCAATTCCAATTGCTCATTCTACTACAATGAAGGAGGAGTATGCTACAATAAGCACAGTTCTGGAAAAATTGAAGTATTTAGAACATAACTGGATGGTTTGTGTAGATCTTAAAATGATGAACTTCTTGCTTGGCCAGCAAATGGGATTCACCAAATATCCATGCTTTATATGTTTGTGGGATAGCAGGGCAAAAGATATGCACTGGACAAAGAAACAGTGGCCGTTGAGGGATGAATTTAAAGTTGGAGAAAAAAATATTGTCGATAAGTCTCTCATTGATCGAAAAAGAGTTCTACTGCCACCATTACATATAAAGCTTGGCTTGATGAAGTAATTTGTTAAGGCACTGAACAAAGATGGTACCTGTTTTAATTACTTATGCAGAAAGTTTCCAGAATTGAGCATAGACAAACTTAAAGCTGGAATTTTTGATGGACCTCAAATTAGAAAGTTAATAAACGATCCAAATTTTATTGATTCCATGAACAAAACAGTCCACAGCCTGGTCATCATTTGTTTTAGTTGTGCAAAACTTTCTGGGTAACTTTAAAGCAGACAATTATTCTGAATTAGTTGGAAACATGCTGTCGAGTTTTTGTGAACTTGGATGCAACATGAGCATAAAATTGCACTACCTCCATAACCATTTACATTTATTTCCGGAGAATCTTGGCAACTTTAGTGAGGAGCAAGGTGAAAGATTTCACCAAGATATAAAAACAATGGAAGAGAGATACCAGGGACTTTGGGATGCCCACATGATGGCAGATTACTGTTGGACCCTTAAGCGTGACTGTCCGGGCATATCACATTCCAGGAAGTCCTCGAAAAGATCCTTTTTGCGTGTTGACTAAACAAGTGCTAGTGATAAAGTTTTATTACATTTTTGGTAATATATGCACAGTAATTACATATGAATGCAGACTAAAGTCAAAATGCCACTGATAGCATCTAACTCGAGGATTGTACATAACAATTGCCCTACTAATATGGTCATTCTTAGTTATCTCAAAAACTAGAGCTGATAGAAAAAATCTGATTACATTTTTGGAATCAGTAACCCAAAATTACCCAAGAACAGCTATAAAATTTAAGGCACCAAAATGTGTGTATACCAGTGTTATCATAAATAGATAAAGACTTGTTAGCATTCAAAAGACACACCAAGACAGTATGAGATGAAGAAACATTGCAAGGGTAATATAGAGTATCACAACCAGCTGTTGTTATGCATTTAGTCAGGTTGGTATATATATATACATATAGACACACATACATTGTAAAAGATTCTGAGCATATCTGTTCATTTCTCCTATATTGTGTGAAGAGCAGATGATTAAAGACAGCCAAAATACATCTGTAGCCTCATATTCATCTGTTTTGATGAGTAGTCTGATGTCACAATTGGTACTTCTCACAGCAAAACCAGGAACTTGTGCCGCTTCCATAATGGAACAATGTCCTGTACTGTATGATAACACTATAGGTATTATAATATTATAACTGTCAGCAAGCGATTCATTTTCATCATAACGTCTGCTTTCATAACAACTTTTTAGTAAAAACTGTCATACAAATCATTACTGTTGCTGCCAAGAATTAGGTTTAGTGCTTCACGGCTCTAGAACCTTCCATTTATAATTAGTCTTTTTCACTATATCAAAACCACCACAGTGCAGCATCTCCTTAGTCATTAAAAAATAAATACCAAAATATAGAAACAAATAATGCGCGCCACACGCTGTAGTGTGGAGTGGCATGTAACACAAACATTGGTGGGGTGGTCGAGCCATAATCGGATCAGGCCATGACTTGGTCCATAAACTAGATCACATGGTCAGTCTGTTCCAACCTACATGAACACAAGAGTCTGGTCAAATCAGCTACTGCATTGCATCATTTAAGTTTCAGTTGCGACTCTGTAGACACCAAAAACATATACCAGGATGTCTAGTGCAGAATATAATAAAAAAACTGGAATATCTGTGGCTGTGCAGTGCAAGTCATGGGGTTATTGTTGTTTAACTAGGGCTGCTGAGCTTCTTGCTCTTTCGCATTATCTATATTGTAAATCTGGGATTTTCCTTTGGCGTTTCTACCGTTGTGAAACTTGTTGAGTTGGAGTCATGAGCTCCAGTTTCTTTCCTGTTATTCTGTCCTGGCTTGGCATGCATTTAAAGGATCCTCACATCTGGTTTCAAGCTAGAAGGAGGAAGGGAGGCAGCATACCGTGCATTCCCCATCATCCATGGGGTCTCTCTAAATATGCAGGGCTAAAATTCTGTGCTCTGGTTCTGGTCTCTCCCAAGGCATCATGATGTCCAGCACAGAGCCAGTTCCCTGCTTCCCTAACCTGTGACCTATTCATTGTGGGCTCCTGCACATGGCCAACCAGGTAAAAGCTCGAGTTAAATCTGGGGCTCAAATTATTCCCCTAAGCTTAGTGTGGAATGCTAGGTTCACGGTTTGGTTAGGTTTTAAGGACTATCTTCATTGCACACGGACAACTCCATCAGTGCTCCAATCTCCTCCCTTAGATCACACAAGGAGGATCTCAGCACAGTGCACCAACTCCATAGCACCCGCGAAAATCCCAATATGTGTATTTATAGGAATCACTTACTTACTTACTTACTTAGTCGTTCCCCTTCTACCGTGAGGTGTAGAGGTTTGGAAGAGAGAGCGCCAGACTATTCTATCGGCTGTCTTCCTCCTGGCCTGGTTCTATTCTAGTCCTCGGTCCTTCAAAGATTGTCTAATGTTGTCCTCCCAGCAGACTCTGGGTCGTCCTCGGGGTCTGGATCCTTGGCTCTTTGTTTCCCATGCTTGTCGTGGTAGCCGATCTTCTCCCATTCTGCAGACATGGCCAAACCATCTTAGTTGGTATAGGAATCACACATTCTATAAATATTTGTGTTGTGGGTACGTTTTTTATGTTTAAATTTTGCCATGGCACAGCCTCCTTTTCACGATTTCCAACTGCCATGGAATTTTTAACGTGCTCAACTTGCACACGGGACGTCCTATTTTTTCACCCTTATCTGAGAAGACTAGGCATCAGATCTCACTACCCAGGAGACTAGGGCGAGTATGACATCATTAGGACCACTGGTTCTGAAAAAAAATTCCATAAATTATATTCTCTCAGCTGGGTATCGAACTCTGTACCTCTAGAATTCAAGGTGGACGCCATACCTCTTAGCCACTCCGACCCCTGCTGGGTTCTCTGCCTGTTTCACCACAAGAGGAATTGTAATGTTGGGACATTCTGGTGTGACTAGTCTACCACTGAAATGGTGGCCAGACAACTCAAAGTTTACCTGTTTCCAGCATGCATCATGAGGAAGTACTACAGTGTTAGAGATCTAGCACTAGAATATATGCAAGAGCAGCATGCATTCCTTTGAATCCCAAGTCAGGAGTTAACATACATATGAAACCATTGGGACCATATGTGTATTCACTTTGGAAGTGTAAAAATGTCAGAACTGTACTGTATTTTTGTTATCTCTTTCATGTAGTGGGTTTGAATTTGTCTTTCAAGTAAAACATTCAGTAGATGTGAGAAGCATGAGAATATGGAATGTTGGCAGCACGACAGGTAGCATTTGTTGTTAGACTTGGGTACACAATATGTAACAGAGTTTTCATGTTTATTTTGCCAGCGCCAGTGTCTTCTTCTCACTTCTTGTTTCACTGGCGCTTGTGGATCCTTCCATTAATTCCACACTAGGGATTGTGCCACACCATTTCTTCTTCTTCTTCCTCGTTCATCCTGAAAAGGACGTTGGTTGCGTTGTGTCTGTTTACGCCGGAGCTGTGATATCTGCACCTTTCAGTCGACACATCCGACTTCAGCACAGCATTTTTTGGGACTGGGTTTGCCTTCCCATTTCAATCCCTGCATTGTGCACAAGCACCTGTTTATGAAAGTCAAATACATGTGCGAAACAGAGAAAGAGCATATGGCCGTCACCAGTACCATTCCTGAAAAAACTCTATGGAGATAGAAGTAGTCTCAAGCTGACCACTGCTTTCTTTGAACATGTTCAAGTTGACGTCTGAGAATGTATGAAGAAGGAGAAATACATGCGCAGAATGTAGAAAATAACTGGCTTTTCAGTTTTTCTCTCGCCCCCTTCTTACCTCAAAAAAATATGAAGAAAATACTAAAAGTAATATTGATGAGTTGACAAAATGTAATCATTTTTTAACGTAAAATTGTATGACTTGAATTCTGAAAATTATTGTCATTTTCAGGAGTAAAATTAATGAGTTGCATGCTGAAAATGCCAAGTTGACCAAAGACATTGAAAATGCTAATGATGAAAATTCCAGCTTCTTGTCATATGAGAAAAGGTAATATTAATTTCCATGGATGAGTGGAAAAGCGATATCTGTTGATAATATGTCCGAAACATTCAAGATGTCTTTAATTTTTATCATTGACATCTAATCTGTATCGTTTCAGAGTCTTCTGTCAAAGAAAATGAAAAGCTTTTGAAATAGGTCAATAGATTCAAACACCTGGGCACATTAGTGTCAATGAAAAATACATCTTAAGGATAAAGAGTAGAATAGCCAGAAGGTCGCTGGAGGTCACAGAAATGTGGTGTTTTTTGTGTAGAAGAATGTTAAGAATACCTTGGAAATGTGAAAAGTAGAAGATGGTAAAGAGGATGCAAAAACAAGCAGCAGTTCAGCATGGCTGATGACCGGCATGGGAAGGATCACTTTGTACAAGTCCTTGACACAGAACAGTATATAGTATTATCAACACATTATCTAAGCATGTATTGTGCCGCTACAGCAAGGGTTATATACATGACATCAGGGTACTAATATATGAGCTAGCTGCTGCAGCAAGATTAAGTGCAAACAGTAAAACCAGATCAAATATTACAAATACATACTTTCTAAGAAATATTAGCTTATCAACTATTCTTGATGGTGCAAACAACTTGATAAATAGCAGTAGACCTTTCTGGGCAAGGGATGTACTCTGAAGTCATTAGAGCATCACAAAGATGACCAGATGTAGTCTCCATCATCACACCAGATTATAATGACTTTGCTGACAGTGCAATTTGAATCCAGTTTGAGATGAACAGCAGGCTTTCATAATGGCCATATACAATGACCTGATCATGGAAGAATCACGATATATGATATAAGGAATTTACAGCAAAAGTCACAGTTGTAGAAACAGGTGCAAGAGGTCTAGTGGCAGCCTAGTATTGATCTACTGAAACAACTGGGCCTGAAGGGACGGCCAAGAACAAGGGCACTTACAAAGCTTGATGAAGCTGTGGTACAACTGCAATGGGCTTTGAAATATAGAACAGTAAACTATTACTTTCAAAACTGCCACAGGTTGGTAGAATGGATTAAACTAGGAGTTTGGAGCTGCGCTGGTGTAATGGTTACCACATTGTGCTGGCAATCAGGTGTTCAAGGTTCAAGTCCGGGCGTGGGAATTTGAAGGGGTGTCATCGACCAGGATTTTGACTGAATAATCTGAACGGCTCCTGAGATAAACCCTCTGTGGATGGGAAGGAGCAAAGCTCCTGACCGGGTTGGAAGGAAAGTCCATAGGCTCCCCAGCCTCGCAATGACATGTCATTGGGCCGAAGGGCTGAAAGCCCAAGTGTCACTGGTTAAGAAAAAAAACTAGGAGTTAATAGCTAGTTTGGGAGGGCTCAAAACCCAGTACAGGCAGACCAAAAAAAAAAAAAGACATTTCATGACCTAAGTGGATCTAATTCCCATTTGAATGTCAAGGGGAATGGTGAGTTTTATGAAATGAGGAAAGCTGGAATACTTTGATGGAAAAAAAAAGAGACAGGGGGGAACAGAAAGAGAGAATATACTGGACAATTTAACATCATGGCATGGAAAAAATGTTGACACATGGGGCTGATAAGCAGCATTAGGGACAGGTAGTTGTGAAGAGACATGAAAGCTCATGTCAGTCATCATCGCACTTGAAGAATTGAGCAGTGTGCGTGTAGCAGAACTGCACTGGCTGACCATTTTTCTTACGTGGTGATTTGTTTTGAATTTTCAAAATAAAGAAGGAAACAAATTTTGTAAATGTCTCATATTCACATTATTGTGATTTTTAAAAATACTGAACCGGAGACTTGTGACTTATGAACAAGACGGACACTCTTAAAATGTGGACTGAAGATAGCAAAGTTTTTGCTTTATTTTTCTCTTGGCATTTCACATTTACATTTGTATTGCTTTTTTTCTTCCCCTAGAGCGGAAGCCCTTGCTTCTGAAATCAGGGATCTACAAGGGGAACTGGGGGATTACAACACTGTGAGTTTGTTTATTTTGGTTGAAGCTGTTAGGCTTACATTCAGGCATTTAGTTTTGTTAGGAGGAATGTACGAAAATGGTTTAAAGTTGAAAAGTTAGCTAATCCTGTAATTACTAGATATATGTAAAATAAATGAGCCATTACATTTTGTAATCATCTATTCACTTGCCAACTGAAACTGTATTTTTAAATTCTCCACCGATGATGTGGTTGCTTATATTCTGTTCTCACAATGTGTAGTATCTTCTCTATATTGTGCTTATCTTTTTATTACCACTAATTACCCCTTTTCACAGTGTATTCTAACTGTTGTCGTTTCACAGTGTATTCTAACTGTTGTCGTTTCACAGTGTATTCTCAGTGTCCACTTTTCACAATGTATTCTCACTGTCCCTTTCTGATAATGTATTCTCACTGTCTTGTGTTCACAATGTATTCTGTCTTCTGTTCACAGTGTATTCTCAGTGTCCTCTTTTTTGCAATGTATTTTCATTGTTCTCATTTCACAAATGAACTATTACTGCCCTGTTTTCACGGTGTATTTTCTTTGCCCTCTTTTTACACTACATTACCACTATCTTCTTTTCACAGTGTATTCTCACTTTTCTCACTTAACAATGTGTGAAAGGGTGGGCGAGATGATGATGATTATATTGTGATATTTGATCACTCTCTTTCCACACTCGCACCGACCCGAACAACAATAAAAACTCTTGATTCTGAGGCAGGGGCTGTATTTATTTTTACAACCTATTCAGTGATTCAGCAAACATTAAACAAATAAACCAACGAACATAACCAAACAAAACTAAACACCCAGCATGTGCCCGATTGCTAATTCTGGAGAAGCAAACAAAGCAACGGCTGGTTAAAATCATAGTTAAATAATGATACTCTCATCCTTCCACGCCACATGACACCCTCAACTATCACACACGCACACACTCATGCGTGTCGTCCAATGAGACTAGTAAGGTGTTGGGCGTGGGGCTGGCAATCTCACCATGTAACACAGATTGCTACCGAAACCACTACTGCCCTAGCATATGAATACTTAATATGAAGGCAAACCACACTGTTGGCCCCATGCTCCCTCAGGAGCGGAGAAGAGAAATATATATCTTGAAGTGAGCCCACGTGCTCTCACAACCATTCCTCTCATAACCATAATTAAATAATCATAAAATGGACATAAAATAATATTCAACTATATGTACAACAAATACTCTCAATAACAAGAATAAACCACCACCTCGCAACTGGTCTATCTCAATATTCGTTCTGCACTCTGAAGCATGTCGTATGTGACGACTGATGTGCCTGGCAACAAGCGTGTCGTATATGACCACTGGTGAGACTGGGAATCTCATCACATGAAACACATCGTTACCGAAACAACCACTGCAATAGCATAAAAATGCTTCTTGTCGGCTTGTGATGGACACCAGCCACATTGGTGTTTCCATGCTCCGCAGGGAGCAAACAGGGAAACACCTGTCTCAACGACGTGCCTTACGCCTTACGCACGCTCTCCAGAAATCTAAATACATATTCTCACTTCAAAGTAACCCACCAAAGACAAACAGTAGAATAAACAATAAACGTGAAATACACTAAATTACTCTTACATTAAAGAAATAAAATATAATTACTCTTGACTTAACAACTAGAACTGGTCATCATATAAAGGAAATTTAACACGACAACTCTTTCTTTCCTTTACTGGGGAAAATTATCTTAATCTGCTTCCCCCCCACGTGTCAATTCACACAATATAAAACTGGCGTCTTCTTTATACACACGCATGGTGACGCGCCGCCTTTCATGACCACGTGGTTGCCATCCTGATAACAGTCAATATCATCTAAATTCAAGTAAAAAAATCGCTTCTCTGTCCAGTTTCATGTATAAAACACTCTCCTACTAAATTTGCCCGGTCTGATGGATGAAATACTTGATACTAAACTCTTACATACGTGATTTGGTCTTAACACTAGTGAAATATATCCACACATTATCTCCACTCAATTATATTTTAAGACTAAATTATCAGGTCCTGGAAACACATTCACTTTTTCATTTAAACATTAGAACAGACACGCTGAATACTAATAATAAAACTACAGAATACTAAAGCTAATTTAAATTAACTCACGTGCTGATTCAGACTTATAGAACATGAATGCTAAATTCTACAAACTGCGCTTAAGAATTACAACTCACGTGCTCTAGTCCATCTGCTACCTACACTGGTCACCTCGTCGTTTGCTCTCTCGTGTGGGCTGAATCTTCAAATCGGCCTTTTGCCGATCACTATTTCTTTATATAAACCGCGGTCGAATCACTCAATTCACCGCGCGCCACGCGTATCAATCTGGCCGCATAAATAACACTCGCGACATTTGCTCTTATAAGGCACTAAACCACACAAGTATGGCCCATAACTATCAATTATAACACACAACTCTACACCACAACTATATGTAGGCTTTATTATGGCCTAATAACATATCTTCTACTTCATCAGACTTTTCACATCCCAGGCTCGCGCCATCACGTGGGTTGACAGTCACGTGGGTTGCGCGCACATAGAAAATATATGGGCGATAAAAATGCCTTGAACATGAAGGGGGCGGGGGCCTCCGGGGTGTCTTTTTAGCCCCATCACAAATGTATTCTCACTTTTCTCACTTCACGATGTATTCTCACTTTTCTCACTTCACAATGTATTCTCACTGACCTGTTTTCACCATGTATTTTCACTGTCCTCTTTTCAGAACATGCCCACTGAAAGTGAACAGCCTCTTTCTGATGTTTTAAATGACTGTCCTTTTAACATCTTGGTCTCTTCCTTAATATCTTTATTAGTCAGTTTGTCTGTTCATGGGATTTTTAACATTCATTGTCTCAAAACCCCATGCATGTGGATAGGACGCACATTAAGGAAACCTGTTGATAACATTTACCAGGCAGTCTTTGTTCTGGTATCCCCAGAGTTAGACAAGTAGAGATAGACAGAAAAACACGGAGAAGAAAACTGGAGACAGAAATGAAAAATGATGAGGTAGACATAGAAATGCCTTGACCAGACGGCATAGGACAGGAAGTCGTGGCTTGAGTTTGTTGTTGAAGACAGTTGCTCCTTGGAGAGGTGAAGGGTGGTGAATGGATGTGTTTATATGCTGAGTTAATAAATAATGATAGCCTTCTCGGTTCTTTCAGCGGAGAGTTTTATAGCAGGACGTCTTGTTTTTTAATTCAGTTTTCTGCTTTTAATTTTCGTTGGTTGTTAAATTTCTTGTATTGATTAATTCTTTTCGGTTTTGTAGTTTCTTTGCTTTATTATTGCTCTTTATCTGTGTTAATATATATTACGTGTTTGCATTGTCTATAGTATTTTTCTTTTATACGTCTATATTTCTTGTTGCCTGTTGGCTGACGAAGGGTGAAACCCAAAACGTCCCGTGTTTCCTGTGTACCGTTAATTTGTAAAACTGATTCAATACCGTTTTATCTGTTAATATATATATACATGCATATTTATATGCTGAGGTTTACAGTATACGGGAGTATTGCCTTATTTCATTAATTCCTGGCAGTCACTTTTACCTTCATTACCTGTACTCTTGTTTGGGATCTAAAACACCATAATTAAATTAGTTTATATCTCCACAATGGTGATTTAATATACTGAATAATGAAGGTGGAAAATACAAACTGTGACTGCACTAAAAGTTATACAGTAGAGCATAGATTTTACAAACTAATTGGGACCAAGGTTGGTTCGATTAATTAAATAATTTGGATAATAAAACATATACGAGAATAACCAGTTTATACAAAACAAAGTGTAATTAATCCTACAGTTAAGTTATTGTATGCAAGGTTATTACTCCTGTATTTTGAAATATGACGTATTATAAAAATTATTGATTTAGGAAATTGCCTGTAAATAATAACCAAAAAGTTTTGAAGAAACAATATATATTATATTTATTTTGAACTTACCTAATTGTTTTACATGGTTTCAACTATAAATCACATAGTAGCTAAATCCATAATGTGATTTTGAACTCCTCTAATAACAAATTAAGACTATTTCTATGCAAAACTTCACATATCTTTGAATAAATAATCGGAAAAGAATACATTAAGCGGTGTGAGTAATACGAGGGGCGTTCAGAAAGTAATGCACCACAACGTTTTTCTCAGCTAATAATGAAGATAAAAGCATGAAATTTTGCGCACTTCAAATATGGCATGTGCCAATTGTGTGCACCAAATTGCACCGCAACCGGCCAAATAATACGGCTGCCCTAAACCGTTGAAATGGAGCGTGTTAGCAACTTGCGTTATAAGCAGCGAACTGTGATAGAATTTCTCGTTGCAGAGAAGGAAACTGTTGTGAACATTTACAAGCGTCTATGTGATGTGTATGGAAGTTTTGCAGTCGACAGGAGTACAGTCAGTCGCTGGGTTCAGAGAATCAAAGAATCAGGAAGTGGAGATACAGAGCTGCTTGATCGGCCGCGCTGTGGACGTCCTGCCACAGCCACCAACGCAGAAATGTTGAAATGCTCTGAGGGCATTATTCTTACTGATAGGCGAATCACTACTCAACAATTGGCCTTACAGCTGTCAGTCAGCATTGGTAGTGCAAATGCAGTTATAAAAACTCTCGGATTTTCTAAGGTTTGGGCAAGATGGGTTCCTGGAAGTCTCACAAATGACCACCGATTGCAAAGGAAAGAAATTTCTTCTGAATTGTTGGAGCGTTTCAATGCTGATGGAGAGAATTTTTTGGCTAAGATCGTTACAGGTGACAAAACCTGGGCACATCATTTTGAACCTGAGACAAAAAGACAGTCAATGGAGTGGCATCATCCGCAATCACCAAGAAGAAAGAAATTCAAGACAATTCCTTCAGCTGGAAAGGTCATGATCACTGTCTTTTGGGACATTGAAGGTGTGATTCTTGTGGACGTTATGCCAAGAGGAGAGACAATCAATTCACAAGCTTACATTAAGACATTGGAAAAACTCAATCAACGTTTTCGCAGAGTTCGGCCGCACAAGAATCCAGCAGACCTGCTTCTCCTTCACGACAATGCGCGACCTCACACAAGTCTGGCAACACGGGAAGCAATCACCAAATTGGGTTGGACTGTACTACCCCATCCACCCTATAGTCCTGATTTGGCACCCTCTGATTTTCATCTATTTGGTCCACTTAAAGATGCACTCCGTGGGACAAGGTTTGAAGATGATGAAGGAGTGATTCATGCAGCGAAGAAATGGCTACATGATCAAGACAAAATCTGGTACGGGCTAGGAATACATGCACTTGTTTCGCGCTGGCATAAAGCCGTACAAGTTGATGGGGATTATGTTGAATAATACCGATGTTTACATGACATATTCATGTAATTTGTATATAAATTTCATGCTTTTTGAATAAACAGCTCCTGAGAAAAACGATGTGGTGCATTACTTTCTGAACGCCCCTCGTACTTCAGCATAACAATTAGTGCACTACTAGCTTCAAGAGCAACTATAGTGTGTTCGTTGGATATGGATAAGGGAGAGATACTGAAGACAATTAATGATCGCCTGCTAGAGAATGACACAGCAATTGATGAATCATCATGGCTGAGATTGCTGGAGTTTGGCATTAGGCGTGGGACTGGCAGGAATGAACGTATGAGAGGATGCATCCGGCGTATGTACAATCAGCGCGCAACAGGAACTGTTAGCATTCATACCCTTCGACATTTGCTGAGGGAGACTGAGCACCTATGGGTTTGCCCGGAGTGCACTGATGTCGATTCTGAACAACAATAACAATTAGTGCACTGCGAGTAGATACTGTAACTTTTTTTGGCAACAGTGGTGGTTCAGACAATCGACGTGCTATTGTATCTGTATTTTATCCTTTAAGCTTGTAGGTAAGTTGTGACTACATTGAAAATTAAATCAGCATTATGTCCTTTCAGCTTGTAGATAAGCTGACCACAGATGAAGACATTCAGGATGTGGAGTTTGACTGTGACAATGTAAGTCATGTCTCTTGTGACAAGCTTAATCAATCATCATCATTAACCTTCAGCTGCCTATGGTGCATAAGCCTTCAATCAACTCATGCCAAGTCTCTCCTGTCCTGTGCCAAGTCTTCCTGTCCTGTGCCAAGTCTTCCTGTCCTGTGCCAAGTCTCTCCTGTCCTGTGCCAAGTCTTCCTGTCCTGTGCCAAGTCTTCCTGTCCTGTGCCAAGTCTTCCTGTCCTGTGCCAAGTCTTCCTGTCCTGTGTCAAGTCTTCCTGTCCTGTGCCAAGTCTTCCTGTCCTGTGCCAAGTCTTTCCTGTCCTGTGCCAAGTCTTTCCTGTCCTGTGCCATCCACTCATGGTCTTTCTATGTCTTCTTTATCCCTTTTATTTCTGTCCCCAGTTCTCTTCCCCAGTTCTCTTCCCCAGTTCTCTTCTCCAGTTCTCTTCTCCAGTTCTCTTCTTCAGTTCTCTTCTTCAGTTCTCTTCTCCAGTTCTCTTCTGCAGTTCTCTTCTGCAGTTCTCTTCTCCAGTTCTCTTCTCCAGTTCTCTTCTTCAGTTCTCTTCTTCAGTCCTCTTCTCCAGTTCTCTTCTCCAGTTCTCTTCTTCAGTTCTCTTCTCCAGTTCTCTTCTTCAATTCTCTTCTCCAGTTCTCTTCTTCAGTTCTCTTCTCCAGTTCTCTTCTTCAGTTCTCTTCTCCAGTTCTCTTCTCCACCGTGTGTTTGTTGGTCCCCCTCTACCCATCTTAACCTGGGGATTCCAGAACAAGTACTGCTGTGTAATGCTATCAGTTAAGCTTTATAAGTTCTTGTGGTAAATTTATTTCAATTAATAGAGTTGGTTTGTTCTTTTTGTAATTGTTTTCTAATCAACGAAACATGTACTAAAGAATCATAACGTGATATTTGAAAGTTTATTTGAGATAAAACAAGTAGACTTGTTGTGTAAATAAAGAAGGTGACAAAAAAATATGTGGTACAGTTCATAAAATGAGTCATTTTTGTATAGTGGGCAGTTAAGGAGACATGCAGTAAACTTGAGGTAAAATATTGATTTTCGTATTTTAATGCATTCATGTTCTGTCAGGAGGTAGCATATTTTGTAGTGTTGCATCATAATCATTCTATGTCATGTTGGGTGGTCATTGACTGTCACTTCCCTACACTAGAGGCTGTCTTTTGAGTATTCTAGTATTTTATGATAGGAAACTCTATACAGAGTGATACAACAGGAGGCAATCTGATCAGCAAAAGTAGCCCCCCCCCCCCCCCCCCCCGTCGAACAAGTGTTTCGGCCCATTATTCACCTTTACACTCTAAGGGGGGCGGGCCCACCTGGGTCATGACTCCCAAGTGTCTCAGCCTCCTGTTGTCTAGAATACTTGCCGCTTCCTGTGCTATTGTGACATGCCTTGCCAGATCTTACTTCTTTGCCTCCTGCTTTAATTATCCTCAGCCAAACAACAACACACTCCTGGTGGTCTGTGAGGAGAGTAGGGCGGCTGTTGACTCAGTCATGTGACATAAGAGGTGACTAATATGAGGCTGGCAACCTTATTATGTACAATAAATGATGTAGAAACTACGGCTGTAAGACAGCACATACATGCTGTGATGTAGGCTTCCTTCAGTCAGGACCAGCTGGCGTGGTTGTGCCATGCTCCATAAGGAACACAAAACAAAAACAACGGCATTGGTTTTACCTAATGCCGCCATATTCTGTTTCTAGCATCTATTACTAGAGGTTATTTCTTAGTTTGTTCTGTTCTTTTTTTCCCTGAAAGTTAGTTTTAATTTTGTAATTTTTGTGTGTGTGTTTAAATGAGCATCTGTTTTAATTTTGCAATTATTGTTGTTGTTGTTCAGAATGTATTTCTATTATATTGTAGCTCTTTCTTCATCTCTTGTGATATATGATATGTAACAGAAACAAACAAAAAAAACTGAGCAAAAAATATAGCAAGCTTCTAGAAAAAAAGCAAGACGTGAATAGTGATTGAATTGAATTATTATTATTATTATTTAACAAACATTACATATTCCAGTTGAAGGCTGAAAATGATAGGAATGCAAAGCGCATGGAGGATAGCTTTGAGCTCAAGAAACAGTAAGTAACTTTTCTGTTTTTCATGAATATTTTATCATAATCTTGTACACTTGCCAAGTTTAATCAGTTTTTTATTATAATCTTGTAATTGTGTGCCTTCTCCATTATGTAGGCTACCTATCAGCTATCTTGTTCAGTGTTCATAATAAAAAAATTTTATTTTATTTCCTGCTACAGTTTTTTTTAAATTTCCAGCCTTCCCTGAGTATTAATCTCTAAATACATATATTGGTATCTAGTCTCTTTATAAGTATTATTTTATGTCCAGATAGATTGACAGAACTTGTAAATAGTTTGACTCAGCACAGTAGTTAAAATCGTCATTTTCTGTACAATAACATGGTCTTCGATAACATAGGTGATCATGTCTCTTCTCAACTACATGTCTACATACTGTTTATCAGTTATGTTTTGGACTTCTTTCTGTGCCATCATGTCAGACTGTCCAGCATCTTCTCTTTCTTTATCATCCTCTGTATCTTTTTTCCTTCAATCTTTCCTGTTATCACAGTGTATTTCAGCTTTCTTCTCAAACATGCCCCAAAGACAGTGGATTGCTTCCTTCTGACATGAGGAATAAGCTTCTTTCTGACATGAGGAATAAGCTTCCTTCTGACATGAGGAATAAGCTTCCTTTGCACATTGGCCTCTTTCAGGACATCCTCATTATTCTTTTTAGCCGTCCATGGTAATTTTTAACATTCTTCAGCAAAATCTCTTTGGTCTTTGGCCGCTGACTCACACAGCAATCAGTGACCATCTGGCCTGGTGACATCTTGTAGGGCAGCAACAAACTGTCTCCACTTTGCTCGGTCGACAGCCATCCTTTGTGTGGTGCCCCAGAAGTGGTTCATGCTCAGCATCTCTGCCTCCACAGATCTTCACCAGGTGGCTTTTGGCTGTACTTGCTTTCATTTTCCTTCTGGGGTCCATATCATGGCAGTTCTAGTGATGGTGTCAGGGTCTCATCTGAGGATGTGGCCAACCCAATTCCAGCATCTACTCGCTGTGATAGTCTTCAGCAACATATCCTCATGAAAAATTTCCATTCTGAGAGAAAGCGAGGGATGTAAAATTAGGAAAAGAAATGTGATTATATTTGGCTGAGTGTCTTAAAAACAAGTGTTGAGATAATATGTAGAATGAAGTTTTCAAAAACAGGTAGAAATGGCGGAATCTTATGAAACTGAGCCATGTATAAATCAAATGGGACAGGAGAATGTGAAATGTTTCAGCAGTTGGGTAATAAAGCTGTGAGAGCCTGACTAGCCATTAACTGGTGAATCATCACATTAATTGGTGAATCATCACATTAACTGGTGAATCATCACATTAATTGGTGAATCATCACATTAACTGGTGAATCATCACATTAACTGGTGAATCATCACATTAACTGGTGAATCATCACATTAACTGGTGAATCGTCACATTAACTGGTGAATCATCACATTAACTGGTGAATCATCACATTAACTGGTGAATCATCACATTAACTGGTGAATCGTCATTTTCCTTTTTTGCTCCTTATGAAGCCACCACTGTAGCTAATCCCTTTATAGGAAACATTCACAAACTCTTGCAGTGATGGTTTCTGTGGTAGTTTGTTTTACATGATGAGGTTGCCAACCTCTTGCACAACCTCAAATGAGTCGCCTCTTTTTGCGAGCCTGAGGGAGCAGTAATCCTATTCTTTCTTTGCCTCATCAGAGACCCCACCCCGAGGACTATCATGTTCAGCTGGTAAATGGGCATGGGCAAATGCCATAGAGTAAAAGTAAGTCCTAGGAAGAGATTGCGTTACAAAGGAGTTTATAAGAAAAAGTAGCCTAATAAACACAAAGGTTATTTGACTTGTGAAGAATGCTGTCAGTCTCCCCATAATGCAGAATGGCAGCCATGGCTGAGAAAAATGAGAATATGTGAGAATATGTTTTCTGTACTGTTTGTGAATATATTACTGTTCTTTATCTGCAGACGTGAAGACCAGATACAGATGCTGCAGACAGAACTAGATCAAGAGAAGAGAATGGCTGATAATCTGATAAATGATATGGTGAGACTTTGATATCTTTTCTTATGTAAAAAAGAATAATAAATACAGTGATTATGATAAGTCATAGGTAATGAAGTGGACAGCACAGTACTGAAGGTAAATGGTAAAGCTTTTTGAATTTTCCCTGGATCATGCTTTTCAAACCTGCTTCCACACTTCTCTGCCAGGTTGCTTTTGGCTGGCCTCTCTTTCACTTTCCTTCTGGAGTCCATAGCATGGCAGTTCTGGAGATGGTGTCAGGGTCTCTTCTGATGGCTCCGAGTTAGCAGCTCTTGGTTGGTGATGGTGTTCGGCCAGATAATTAGAAGAATTTTTCTTACGCAAGTTGTGTGGAAAGAGGACAATTTGGACACTTTCTTTTCTGTTACTCTCAAGCATTCTGCGATGAATAGAAGTACAGAAATTACACAACTCTCCTGTATTTTTGTTTTGCTTCCACACAATTTGAAGGAACTGGTATGTAGAATGTATGAAAAAACACTTGTTTAAGTCTTCGGTCCAAACTGAATGACTAGAACTTTTCTAGTTCTTTTCGTGTCTTCTTCTTTATCCTCTTCCAGTCTTTGTCTCCGTTCCCTTCTCCGCGTGTTTTTAGGCATCTCTCTATTTCTTTTTTCTTGGGATTCAAGGACTTCCTTGTAATGCTGTATGCAGTTTCCTCCATTGTGTTACCTATATTGCATCAACGTTTTCTTCTCATTTTTTGTTTTACAGGCACTTGCCTGGTTCTTGTCATCAGTTCCACATTAGTGTTTTGTAGTCCATTTTAGTTCATCAATTCTGCACGTGTTATCTGCCTTAAGGAAAATAATTTTCTGAATGTTTTGGCAGAATACCATCACCAATCAAAAACTGTTTACTCGGAGCAACCAAGAGGGCGTATACACCATCATAGCCGGTAGTCGCTGGGATTGGGTTGGCCACGTCCTCAGGAGAGACCCTGATGCTATCACAAGAACAGCTATGCTATGGACCCCCGAAGGAAAGCAAAAAAGAGGCTGACCAAAAACAACTTGGCGGAGAACTGTGGAGGCCGAGATGCAAAGAATGAACCAGAGCTGGGGAACTGCACGAAGGATGGCTGCCGACTGAGCAAAGTGGAAGCAGTTTGTTGCTGCCCTACAAGGCGCCACCAGGCGTGATGGCCACTGACTGCTTTGACAGTTGACGGCTAAAGATCAAAGAAGAAGAAGATTCTGCATGTGTTATTGGGGTGCAAAAGGGAAGTTAAAAATAGTAACGTTTAACGTTGTCACCTACCATACTCAGTATGTTATTATGTTACTAAAAAGTATTCTGTCATCCCAAGTGCTGTCCATTTTGTACTTGGACTGATTCTGTGAAGACCTGATCTTATTTTTTTAAAGTGATGTTGTTGTCTGTGTGATCCTACGTTTATTGTATGCTTTCTGTAGATCTAGAAAATATTTGTTTAACTGCTTACAGTAGTCACAAGGAGTATTTCCGTTTCATTATTTAGCTTCAGTACTTTGAGTATAAGTGTCTGATTGACAGAGTGGTTAGAGCACCGGTCTCTCATGGCAGAGATGCCAGGTTCGATTCACGTTATAGACAAGCTTCAGTCTACCCAGCTGTAAATTGGTACCTGACTTTTGCATTTGTGTTAGGGAAGGAAAAGGCAGTGAGGAAGGGAACTGGTCATCCCACCTCTCGATGCTGGACCTAGTATAATGAAGTCTCTAACACATCACTCCCCTATGGCAGTATCTGCTATGGGACTCCCTTTACCTTTTTTTACTTTGAGTATGTTGTACTTCAGTTTTTGTTATGGTTTATGAACGTAGATTCTGTGTTTCATCTGTAATGACACATAAGGAAGGGAAACCGAGGCCTGTAAACAGTAAATTAATATTAGACAAACATAAAGGTATGTTTTCAGGCACTCGTAAGAAATAAAGAAGTAGAACACTAGACAACAGAAAAACAACAGACGTGAGTGGCTTACCCAGGGTTTGAACCCCGTACCTTCCGTACGACAACACCGCCTAGCTATACAAGCGAATCACACTATCCTCCCGGCCAGCTAGGCATCCCCAAAAAAAGATGCTTTACTGACCGGTCATTAGTGCGAAACACAAGACAACACCGGAAGTTTACAATGGGCACCTCAGCCTATTAATGACGCAATCACTTCTGTTGTTCCCCTATGCTACAGTACGTGTCAGTCCACACAAGACAAAGACCTTGATACTGTGTCCAGTAAATGATAGAAGACTTAAGAACAGTAGTATAGAACAGAGGGTAGGTTTCTGGTATTGTATAAACATTAATGACACATAAGGAAGGGAAACCCGAGGCCTGTAAACAGTAAATTAATATTAGACAAACATAAAGGTATGTTTTCAGGCACTCGTAAGAAATAAAGAAGTAGAACACTAGACAACAGAAAAACAACAGACGTGAGTGGCTTACCCAGGGTTCGAACCCCGTACCTTCCGTACGACAACACCGCCAAGCTATACAAGTGAATCACACTATCCTCCCGGCCAGCTAGGCATCCCCAAAAAAAGATGCTTTACTGACCGGTCATTAGTGCGAAACACAAGACAACACCGGAAGTTTACAATGGGCACCTCAGCCTATTAATGACGCAATCACTTCTGTTGTTCCCCTATACTACAGTACGTGTCAGTCCACACAATACAAAGACCTTGATACTGGGTCCAGTAAATGATAGAAGACTTAAGAACAGTAGTATAGAACAGAGGGTAGATTTCTGGTATTGTATAAACATTAATGACACATAAAGAAGGGAAACCCGAGGCCTGTAAACAGTAAATTAATATTAGACACGTACTGTAGTATAGGGGAACAACAGAAGTGATTGCATCATTAATAGGCTGAGGTGCCCATTGTAAACTTCTGGTGTTGTCTTGTGTTTTGCACTAATGACCGGTCAGTAAAGCATCTTTTTTTGGGGATGCCTAGCTGGCTGGGAGGATAGTGTGATTCGCTTGTATAGCTAGGCGGTGTTGTCGTACGGAAGGTACAGAGTTCGAACCCTGGGTAAGCCACTCACGTCTGTTGTTTTTCTGTTGTCTAGTGTTCTACTTCTTTATTTCTTACGAGTGCCTGAGAAACATACCTTTATGTTTGTCTAATATTAATTTACTGTTTACAGGCCTCGGGTTTCCCTTCCTTATGTGTCATTAATGTTTATACAATACCAGAAACCTACCCTCTGTTCTATACTACTGTTCTTAAGTCTTCTATCATTTACTGGACACAGTATCAAGGTCTTTGTCTTTTGTGGACTGACACATACTGTAGTATAGGGGAACAACAGAAGTGATTGCGTCATTAATAGGCTGAGGTGCCCATTGTAAACTTCCGGTGTTGTCTTGTGTTTCGCACTAATGACCGGTCAGTAAAGCATCTTTTTTTGGGGATGCCTAGCTGGCTGGGAGGATAGTGTGATTCGCTTGTATAGCTAGGTGGGGTTGTCGTACGGAAGGTACGGGGTTCGAACCCTGGGTAAGCCACTCACGTCTGTTGTTTTTCTGTTGTCTAGTGTTCTACTTCTTTATTTCTTACGAGTGCCTGAAAAACACCTTTATGTTTGTCTAATATTAATTTACTGTTTCATCTGTAAGCCTGTTTTATCACTCTTATAAAGTCACTCAGTTTTTACAGTCTTTCTCTGTGGTCTCCATTGTTTCTTCTTCCTCGTTCGTCCTGAAAAGGACGTTGGTTGCATTGTGTCTGTTTACAGCGAAGCTGCGATATCTGTGCCTTTCGGCCGGCACATCCGACTTCAGCACGGCATTTTTTGGGACCAGGTTTGCCTTCCCTCTTTGATCCCTACTCTCTCAGCCAGACTGCAGTGATGCAGTATAATTTATTATACAGATTGTTTCAAAAATGTGTATTTAACTGGAAAAAAAAAAAAAAAAATCACACACATCACTAGCTGATTTTTCTTAAAAAAGATAAATGCCTTTATTGTTCACCATATGTAAATTAAGATTGTAATTCATTCATTCTTGCAGGTATATATTTCACATAATTTTTCCCCTTGCTGGCAAAAACAAAAAAACTATTGACCTTTTCTTTGACATGGCTAGAGAAAGAAAAGGAAAACGATAGCTTGACTCAGCTTGACCTATTTCCAAAACCCTTGACCCACCCACTTGTGCTAGCGCTAGATATAGGGCACTATCTGCACCTCAGTACTTCTCATTACGTTTTGTTTATTTTTTGTGTACTGCATGTAAAAAATATTTATTTATTTACTTGTCCAGGAACCTAGTCAAAGGCAGCGTTACATCCAACTCAAAGACCTTAATGAGCATCTTTTGAAACAGTTGGAGAGTGGGCAGCAGGAACTGGACATGCTGAACTCAAAGATTGACAATTTACAAGAGGTAATTTTGGCTGCTGTCAGTTTTTATTGAATGTATTTTATGTTCCCTTGTTATTTCATGGAACTATGTTTCCGTTGTTTATGTTCTCAAGTTGTCATTGCTTGATGATCTTTTAAGATTATTGACTAGCTATGTTATTTCTCCTTGACAGTTAGAAGTTTCGGGTTAATAGCACCCAGTAAAATTTCTTGACAGAATGAGTGAAGCAGATTGATAGAAGAACTGCCAACCAAGATACAGCCTGTAACAGTCTTTTATTTCCTGCAAGACTTGCAAGCTATTATGACATTGGTGAATGTATCACATGTTGCCTTCTTCTGTGTTTGCTCACATATAATGAATGTGTTTCTCTTATATAGTTGGCGGTGTGTCTCAGTCTTCTCTCATTGCTTTATAGCAGGGGTTGGCAACCTGTCAATCTTGATCTAGGGTATCATTTGGTAGATCTCTAGGTGCTGGGAATAAGGAATTTTTCACTTAGGCAAATTTCAGACTTGCCCTTTCCTTCCAGCACTTAAAAGTTCCGTGCCTCCAGGTTTAAAGGCATGAAATGTATAAGATAGAAAGCTATCTCTTCTGTGAAGTTAACATTCGGTAAAATATTTAGATGTAATTTTCCACAACTCTGCTGATGGCATTGCAGGAACTAGATCGTGTGGCAGTGATCAGTGTTACATATTGGTTGGAATTATTCCGAATTCTGGATAATCTGATAACTGACATGATTTTATCAAGGTAGATCTTTAGGCAGCTCAGTGGTTCTAAAGTAGATCCCCACAGTTTCTGGGTTGCTGGCTGCTGCCTTATAGTTTCTCTTTCAAGGACGTGATGAAGGTCCAGTTGTCTCTGTCATGGAGTCAAAATTGTTGGATGACATGTTCTATTATTTGTGTATCTTCCGCACGTGGACTGTCTGCCTGATGTTTAATTTATTGAACAGATGTTTTTTGAGACTTCCTGGCCAGTTCTCAGTCTGATCTATTGGATATATATAAAATAAATGTCAAAACAGAGTGATAGCTGCCATTTGATTAGTGAAATAATTTTTTATTTCTAGAAATGAAATAAAATCTAAAATGGCCAGTAAACAAGAGGTGGCAAAAATTGTTCTCGCTGTGAAGTCTGTGGTGAAATTACAGTGATGCAACGTTAAAATTCCTCCAATTATAAAGATAACAGGTAAAATAACATGTAGGGATAAAAATATAGGCAAGATATGCCGAGGCTTCTTCACCTATGCCAGCGTTTTCTAGGGTCATTGAACATTAACTAGTTAGAACATGCAGACAAATGGTTTATCCTTTTAGACGGGGTAGAAATGGAGATAAAAGAAAAAAATTATGACGGTCTGAACACGTGTTTGAATCTAAATGCTAAAAGACGCAATTTGTAGTGTTTAAAGAAAAAATTACGCCACTAGTTGACACAATGTAAGGAAATGGACAAAAACGACCTTAGCTCTTGTTAGAAACAGACGTATCTTGGACGGTTTATGGTAATTAGGCGTTTTAGTTTGAATATAGCGGCAAACGCCGTACACGAAGGTTCAAAAACAAATTTCAAAACTAACCTTGAGAAAAGTAGGTTTTTTCTTAATAATAAGTTTAGAGGAATAAAAACTAGCTAGTTTGATAGCCCATCTTTAACAGAGAAATAATATACTTTTAATTACGAAGACGGACAGATAACACGGAAGATATTGACGAAAGACTGTATTGTTCAATACAGACTAGCCAACAGTTATTTGTGCATACTTCTTACAAAAATCACTTTTGACGCGTCCTTGAGCCTAACGCATAAAAACAAACTGCAGGTGGCCAAGGGGCAAAAAAGGGAGAGTAGAAGCTAAAAATAACTTTGTCTCGAAATCGTATAAGTAAGGGGGGAAAATTTGTGTAGTTTTTTTTGTAGTTTCGTCTAGAAACAAGTGTAATTTTGGGAAAAGCCAAGTTGGGACGGACAGACCGACCCACAAATATTACACACTAGACAGAAACTGGACCTAAATTTGACTTTGTAGTTTAAATATTTGAACGTTAGTGGGGAAGTCCGCCGATTGGACAGAAGATTTCATATTGTAGAAAAAACTCTAGAAGCAATTGCCATTTTATAGAAGACTGTCCATTGACACAGTACGTTAATGCTAGAAGAGTGATTTCCAGGAGATATTATATATTGTCAGTGGGACGCCATAATCTAGCCAGCAGCTCAGCTGAGTTTTGCTAGTACAACGTAACAGTGTATTCAATTCTGAATTGTGGTAAGGGAAAAAGCATTTACCTTTTATATTTTAATATTTTGAGTGATTGATACTGCCATGTCATGAAAAATGATTACGACAAGTGAGTGCTTACTCTAGGTCCCCAGCAGCAGTCCAGGGCCTAGAGACAAACAAATAATATAGGAAAACATATCTAAGACTATGGAAGACAGATCTATATTTGAGATTAGTGGGAACATATCACCCACCTTATTGGATGGAAGAGGAAACTATTGAACATATTTCGGATGCAATGCAGTCTTGGGAAACTGGTGCTATTGGATAACAACTGGGTGAGATGTGCTTAGTTGGTCAGAGAGATCTGACCCGATCTTTGTAATGTTTTTTCGTTGTTATGTGTAAAAAGTGATGCAGTAGGCAGTGTGTTGACACATGGCACAAATTTTGGTTTCAGAGTTTCTGATCTGGCACTACGCTAGTGCCAGATGCTTTTGTAGAAGTACAAGAGTGGATGCCTAAGCAGCCTAACATTTTACTCCAGCTACTGTGAGGAGTGGGCCACTAGACTTCTGTACTGCATCGTCACAGGCCAGATAAGTGAAAACCTGGCCTGCTGTAGATTCATCAACCTTATCCACAAGAAATAAAGAAATAAAATCTTGTTGTATAAACACTATAGCTCAGTCCATATTTCAAGGACAATGAACATTATAAACAGAGATTGGGCATGATGACACCACCCCAACTAAACATCCAGTGCTAGTTTTCCAAAGACTCTGTAATTAGTATTAATATTAACCAATGTAACAATATATTTATGTATAAAATTCTCATTTGATTATTCAATATATATATGCACTTTTATTGATAAATACATATTATTTCATACGTCCTGACCAGAAGAAACATTTGGTTCAGGACTAAATAAATTCAAAAAATTGTAAAATCTAAACTTCTAAAGCCAGTGTTAGTTGATTTGATCCTAGAGCTTAGTATTATTATTATTATTATTATTAGACTTAGTATTTACATGTGTGTGTCTGTGTATTTAATTACCTACACATCACAATTCAGTACCCTAGACATTTTTTTTTTTTTTTCCTTAACCAGCGGCACTTGGGCTTTCAGCCCTTCGGCCCAATGACATGTCATTGCGAGGCTGGGGAACCTGAGGACTTTCCTACCAACCCGGTCAGGAGCTTCGCTCCTTCCCATCCACAGAGAGTTTATCACAGGAGCCGTTCAGGCTATTCAGTCAAATTTCCGGCCGTAAACATTTCTTCAAACGCCGACGCCCGGGTTTGAACCATGAACACCTGGTCGCCAGTACAACGCCGAAGCCATTACACCAGCGCGGCTCCCGTACCCTAGACATTAAACGTAGCTAACATACATAATAGTAGAATAAGTCTGTTTGAGGTCGTAAGTGGGAGCAGAAAGGCATTCTGTAACTCACATAAACTTTTATCTCAGGAGCCTTCACATCTGACCTCATCCAGTACACTAGGTAACATAGCAACCATACAATAACATCAAAAACCACTACAAAGTCGTGGTTTGAACAGGCTGGATCTCACGTTAAGCTGTGATGTTAATGTGACACAGGATTTTACATAATAACATATGCATGCAGGCATATCTGAAGTCATCCTTATATGACCACCAGCTATGCACAATGCTACAATATACACATGTGGAAGTGAACCTCAGTCTGTGAGGCTAATTACACCCTCACTGACTTTTGAAATCATCTACACACTTTCAGAAATTCCCCCTGTGGTGAAACATGTTGAGAACCCAGCTTTGCACACTAAGCTTGGAGAAGTCACTTGAGCCCCAGACGTGATTCTTTGGCATTGACCTGGTTGACTGTATACAGTGATAGGCAGGGGGAGCTGAGAAGTGGCTCTGTGCAGGACATGACAATTCCTTGGACGAGCCCAGAACAGGAGTACAGTATTTTAGCTCTATAGTTGGAGAGCCCCCGTGGATGGTGGGGAATGCCCAGTATGCTACGTACTTCTTACTTCTAGCTTGGGACCAGATGTGATGATACTTTAAATGCAAGCCAAGCTGGAGAAACTGGAGCTCATGACTTCAACTCAGCACGTTTCGGAATGGCAGATAAGCCACAGGAAAAGCCTAGATCCACAGTGTAGACTTCTCCAAGGAGTCTTCAGCTTGGTATTGGCTGCAAAAGAGCGAGAAGCTCAGCATTCCTTGTTAAACAACAACAAAATAAAATGGCAGTTCATTCTCTTTATTGTGATGTTTGTTTCATATAAATTAGTTGGATAGAAGTGAAGAAATTACAGTTTTAAAAAGGCAATGACTTTATTTATACTCCATAAGGGTTGAAAAGCAGTGAAAATTGGTTAGTGATATATATTTCTCAATACAACTAAACATTTGAAAGGGAAGGAAAAATCAGTTAATGATATTTTTTTTTTAAACAGTTGACTATATATTTTTGACATGTCCGTATTTTCCAGGAGCTGTCTCTGTCCCAGGTAAAGCAGGAAGCTGGTAAGTGACCATCTTAATTTTTCTTGTGGTTTTTTTTTTTGGTAAATTAACCACAAATTGCCATTTCCTCACATTGATAGAAAAAAAGTGTTGGGTGTGTGCAGAAGTGTTCATAAGAGGAAAAAAAAAGAGGTTACGGTAGTCCCATAGCATTCACTGTTATAAAGGAGTGAAGTGTAACAGACTTGGTTAGTTACCAGTTGGGGTTACCAGTTACCAGTTGGGGTTACCATTTACCAGTTGGAGTTACCAGTTGCCAGTTGGGGTTACCAGTTCTCTTGCCTATACACATGAGCAAAACCAGGTACTCATATTTACAGCTTGGTAAACTGGAGCAAGAAGCGACCTGGCTTCAAACATGGTTCCTTGGCCTTGAGAAGCAAGGGCTGTAGCCATTCTGCTACTCAAATGGTCAGACAGATCACATATATATAACCAGATGATAAATGAACCATTAATATTACTTTTCCTAGTAGATTTTCTCCAGAAATATATGTTACTGCTTCAGTAATGTGAACTTACTGTACTTAGCTGTAATATTGCTTTCCTATTTTATTAAAGTTACTAGTTCCTCGTGATAGCGTATTATAATGTTCTGGCAAGGTTATTGAAAGTTGCAAATTCCCGTTTCTTGTAAAGTTACTGTTGTCACCACTTGTTTCTTATGGGAAAGCTAAACATGTAATTAATTTCATGCCCTGAGAAATCTCATAAATTGACCAGTTCCATGTTCTTGCTAAATTATTAATCAGCACAGCAAGTTTGAGAAACGTTAGGGCTCCCAGTTGTCATAAATTTAAGTCATGTATTTATCATTTATTATTGTGAATTGTAAAGAACAAATGTGAAAATAAATGTGAAAAAAGTGTAATTTTCAAAACTGCTCTAAAGCAGGCCTAGGCACACTTTAGCTTACCAAGATCTACGTCCACTTGTTTTCAGTGAATTTTTGTCCACTTGTTTTCATTGAATTTTTCATTGCATCTACTTTTACATTTTTTTTTTTTTTCAACTGTAAATAATAAAATAATGCCACATGCATGTCAAATGAAGAATGCATTTATGGCACACACACATTTTTTATTACTTAAAGACAGAAAAAAATGTGTGCATATGCAAGGGAAAAGATATGATAAATCATTCTAACCCACGTGCTGTATGGTGTGCCAGGTTACCCTATAGATTTACCCACGGGCCTCATGGTGCGCCCGCTTGATAAGAGCTCCAAATTTGAAAAAAATTAGAAAATAAATGGCTATATCTTGTTCAAATAATGTAACACTTCCTGTGTTTTGAACTGGGAAAGAACATTAGGAGTATTTAACCTTCAATAAAAGGAGCTGAAGGAGGAGATGAGGAAGAAGATCGGCTACCACAACAAATATGGGAAACTAAGAGCCAGGGATCCAGACAGTTCACCAATATGTGACTTTAAACAAAAATTATAAACATTAGAATTTTCATTTCTTTGTGATCAAACTTCTTGGATTAATTTTCATCTGGATGTACATTTTAATTCCTGGACTTTTTCTGCCAAGGAATTAAGTAGAGCTGAAATATTTATATGTAAGTGCAAAATTTTGATTAATTTTGTGGTTTGATTTTTTATGGTTTCTATACTTTGCAAGACATAACAAACAATTATTACATCGCATAATAACACCTGTGTCTTACCGGGGCTCGAAAGGGAAGCAAAGAATAGTAACACTGTTCATCATGAGAAAATAATTGAATGCCTCAAAGACATACGTATTAATGGAAAAGATATAAGAATACTCAGTAACCTTTATTGGGAGCAAACTGCCACAGTAAGATCGGGAAGGAATTATTCACCATACATAGACATAAAAAGAGGTGTCAGACAAGGTTGTGTGCTGTCCCCCTGCCTGTTTAATTTATACACCGAAAAAATTTTCAAACAGATACAGGAAATACCAGGACTGAACATCAGTGGAAGGTCAATAAACAACCTTAGATATGCAGATGATACCGTGTTGTTAGCTGAAAGCGAACAGGAGTTACAAGAACTAGTGAAGCAAGTGAACAGTATAAGTCATGAATATGGACTCGACATTAATATTGAGAAAACAAAAACTATGATAATTAGCAAAACAGACGATAAACCCACATTAAAGATAAGCGTAAATGGGAAAATCCTGGAACAAGTCAAGAGCTACGTATATCTTGGTCATATAATAACAGAAGATGGCAGATGTGAAACAGAAGAAATCAAGAAGAGAATAGGAATGGCCAAACTACATTCAACAACATGAAACATATCATCATCTCAACCCATAACCCGTCATGGTTCGTAGGGGTGCCATGGTGGAAGCATCAGCAGACATGGTCCTCCACTGCTCTCTATTCTCAGCAATGCGTACAAGTGTGGAAAAACCGTGTCCTGCCCATTCTTTGATGTTATCAGCCCAGGATTTTCTTTGCCTTCCTCTTCTCCGTTTACCTTCGACTGTTCCCTGGAGGATCGTTTTCGAAAGGGAGTCATGACGAGTTACATGCCCAAACCAGGCAAGCTTTCGACGTTTCACTATTGACAAAAGTGGTTCTTGGTGGCCTGCATAGGTGTTTATCTTCTCTCTAACATAGACATTTGTTTTGTGCTCTTTATAGCAAATGCGCAAAATTCTTCTATAACATTTATGCTCGAAAGCCTGAATCCTTTGCTCCATATCTGCAGTGAGTGTCCAGCCCTCACACCCATACAAGAGAATAGATAATACAAGTGATTTGTATAATTTGATCTTCACAGGAAAACTGATGTTACTTTTCCAGATCACATTCAACCTTGTCATGGCAGCTGAGGCCATCTCAAGTCTTGTCTTGATTTCTTTACTTGATCTTCCATCACTACATATAGTGGACCCGAGATATTTAAAGGTGTTAACTTCTTCTAACGTTTGCCCATTTAACGTAATATTGGTCGGAACATGTTTCTTATGGCTATTCACCAATATCTTGCTTTTTTTCTATATTAATTTCCATCCCATATGAAACATATACTGACATCCAAACAGTTATCTCACAAATTAAAACTGAGAATCATAAAGTGTTATATATATTCTGCATTTCTGTATGGTGCAGAAACATGGACGATGAATAAGCATTTGGAACAAAGAATTGAGGCTCTTGAAATGTGGATATATAGAAGAATGGGACGTACCTCATGGAAAGAGATGAAAACAAATAAGGAGGTCCTAGAAAATCTAGGTATGAAAAGAGAACTAATGAGGGAGGTCAAAGTTCGGCAGCTAAAATAATTTGGCCACAAAAAAAGGCATAACACCTTGCAGAAGACCATAACAGAAGAGAGAGTTGAAGGCAAACGTGCAAGGGGAAGACAGCGCTATAAGTGGGAAGATAACATCAAGAGATGGACAGGAAAGAGTCTATCAGAGTGCACCACCAAGAAAAGAGACAGAAGACGTTGGAGATCCATTACAGCCAACCTTCGTTGTGGAGATGACAACTGATGATGATGACCCTACCATGCAATGTCATAAAAAGCGACTAATGAGGGTTGGGCGTGGGGCTGGTTACCCCATCCCGTAAAAAAACTTCTTACCAAAGAACTTCAACAAACATGGACAAGTCAAATACAGAATATAAATCAACTCAGCCGCCCAAGACAGAAGAAGGTCCTCTGGAAAGGAGGCACATGAAGCAACCCAGAGAAAGCCGAAAGGAGTCTGGGTTGCCGACTAACCTTTTTTCGTCTAGGAAAATCTCCAGGATTGGCACCTGGAATGTTCGCACTCTATGTGAACAAGAGAAAACTGCACAGATAGCAGCGGAAATGACAAATTACAGGATTGATATCCTGGGTCTCACGGTGGAAGGGCATAGAGAGGAGGAGATTGATCACAGGAGAAATGGTGTTGTCCTCAGGACATAGGAGGAAAGAGCCTACCACAGTGAAGGGGTGGCTATAATGCTGTCTAATGAAGCACAGAAGGCACTTATAGAATGGGAAGCAATGGGACCCCGAATTATAACAGCAAAGTTTAAATCAGCCAAAAAGAAAGTAAATATAAACATCATCCAGTGTGTTACGTGTCTTTTTAGATTGTTAATGTTAATATTTAATAACAGGATGGTTCCTGTGGCCAAGATGACATCTAGGGTAGTAAATCTCTTCGACACCGCAACCAGCCAACACCACTCAGAATTATTTGAGTCACAACTGACGAAGTGGACAATATACAATTTATTTCAGACTGCACGCAGCTCCCCATACAATAGTTCAGGCCATCATATAATGGCAGATAATATGCAGTAGACAAAATACCGTAGGCAGTCAGTCCATGTCAGGAACGCTGTCCTTTAGTTCTCAATATGATTTATATCTCTTAACATTCGACACTGAGTAATTATACTTCTTGTCAATACAGATAACTAGATACATCTCACCGAAGATCTTGATTTATTAGTGATAACATAACTCCATTATAAACACTTCAACAATAAGGAGCTCAAACACGTACGTCCACTCGCCATGACACACAATCGTATAAGGCCCCGCACTTCTGCTCCTCTAGTTTCACGTGAGCCAGCCAAGCTTATGGGCTTAAGGTGGTACCCTACAGTGAAAACTAACTTTTGTTCTAATAACATTTTCAAACTTTTTATGTGCTCAATAGACACAGTGTATGTCCATGAACCAAATTCTACAGTTTATTTTGTTAAAAAAATGTGGTTACCATGGTAACCAAAAAAAATATCCGCCATTTTGGATTTTCACCAATTTTCGAGAGCTAAAAACTTATGTTTCCCATTGACCAAACTTTATCAAATTGCACACACATGTTGTGACTGACAATTAAAACAATTTGTCGTAGGCTTTTTTTGATAAGTTTAAAATTCTATTTTTAATGATTTTTTTTTTAAAATACACTATATTTGTATGAAAAACAATGAAAGGAAATATTTTTAAAAATATATCAAAGCAAATTACCAAAATATCTAAAAAAGCCTATGTCAATTTAAAGGTATATATGTGTCCTACATGCATGCCGAATTTCAGACTGATTTATTAGATAGTTTGTAAAAAATAACATTTTTTTGTAAATAAAATGTTAGTTTTGAGAAAAATGCATTTTAGTCACCGTGTGACTTGTCTTGTCCAATATACTCCATTCTGGGGGGCTGAATGTGTTTAAAATTGTCCAGCACTATATGCTGCACCTCCTTCAGCTTCCTGCAGCTCCTCCTCTCGCCTTTGTCTTGCCTAATTTTTCTTCTGTCCTTCTACCATGGTAACCAAAAAAACAACCGCTATATTGGGTTTTTCACCAATTTTCAAGAGCACAAATCTTGTTTCCCATTGACCAAACTTTATCAAATTTACCAAAATATAAAAAAAGCATGTGACAATTTAAAGGTATATATGTGTACTACATGCATGCCAAATTTTAGACTACTCTGTTAGATAGTTTGTTAGTAATAAAATTTTGGTTAATAAAATGTTAGTTTTAAGAAAAATGCATTTTACTCACCGAGTGCCTTCTCTTGTCCAATATACTCCATTCTGGGGGGCTGAATATGTTTAAAATCCTCCAGGACTATATGCTGCATCTCCTTCAGCTTCCTGCAACTCCTCCTCTCGCGTCTGTCTTGCCTCTTGCTTAATTTTTCTTCTTTTTACAAGTTTGTCAGCCTCATGTTTCTGGCTGTTGGCCAGATGTTTCCTCAGTCGCACCTGTCCAAGGCGTATTGAGTTTGTTCCAGATGCTTGACCATACAGCCTTTTTATTTCTGCACTGGCTGATGGACCAAAGTTGAACTCTCCAACGTCCACAAGGACACTGAATTGGGCTTTTTTTAATGACACAAATTTCCGCTTGCTGCAACGACTCCATATAACATTGTGTAGGCTTTCATTTACATTTTGTGTTGCACCTAGCTCACACCGCTTGAGCAGATGCTGATCAGTAAGACGCTCATAAATAGGGGCTAAGTGCTTATGGAGCAGGTTGTAGTCTAGCGGAGTGTGAACCTTGGTCTTGTGTGGTCCGGCAGCTTCTCCTTTGGCGATGGAAGCCTGATAAAAACACCAGGAGTCTTTGCCTGGCGGACACAAATTATGTTGGGGTTTGTCGTTTGTCGAATACCCATGGTAGAGAGAAGCCATGATGGCTTGTTTCATCTCTGTGGCTGTACTATGCTGGCGGATGGCCCTGGTGTAGTAGATACACAATTTTCGTATGGCATTTTGGGTTAGACGACCACGGCCATTTCCCCCAAGGGTGACTTTTTGTTTCCTGCAGTCAGTAATCAGTGTCCTCAGTGCAGTGCCTAATCGCTTTGCAACATGGTTGACGCACTCTTGTTTGGTAATGTCAACTTCTGGTCCATACGGTTTGATGTTGCAGAGTCTGTTGTAGGCCTTGGAATCGCCATCTGATAGCAAAACAGTGTAGCGTAGCTTGTGATTTGCCACTGAACGAAGAAAGAGAACTTCACAGGCTTTTACCTCCATCATTCAGGCTGACCCTTCATAATTACGGCAGCAGTCCTTCTGATGCTCTGCTTTCCATTTTTCAAATTTGTCAGGCTGATTTTTCAGTTGCCACTGTCCAGTATTCTCACAGGTGTGACAGAAGGAAGACATAACATGCGTGCCGATGACCATGCCAGTCAAGATGTCGATAACACTGCCAACACCTATCAGTGACTTATGACCTCTAGTTAGCCATGTTGCATCAAAGCTGACAGCGATGTCAATGACTTCTTTTTTATTAATGGTACGATGCTGTCTCTTAGCGTGCTCAGCTCAGACGATGCTGACGGAACGTTGAAATACTGTAGAGTGCATGGTATCCAAATGATCAAAAATTTGATCTGCATATTTATGAAATGTTTTCTGGTGCAGGCCAGGGAGGTCTAGGTTCTCACAGAAGAGATTGAACATAGATGGGCCCATTCCAGACATGAGGGCACCAAGAACAGCAGATTTGTTGATTGCATGTCCACGAGGGCCGCAGCCTTCTGGTTCCCTCTCGGATGTGTACATTCTAGAAATTTCTTTTTCACATGTATGACACACAACTTCCAGGAAGAGAGAGAAACCCTTAGACTTGGTGTTGTCAGTTCTTGTTTGCAATGTTCTTTGCTTACAAACATTGCAACACACAATTTTAAGAAGGTTGTTGAAGAAAGAAATGTCCACAATGGTTTTGTACGTAGGTTTAGGCTGGGCACAGACAGTATTATGAGATGCAACATTCTTGCTCATGCTCAAGTTAATTTTTATATCAGATCGACTTGGGCCAGTGGCGAACGGCACTACTGGGTCTGCAATTTCAACCATAGGCCTATCGGATACTGGTATGCAGAAATTCCATGTTTGTGTATCATTCACTGCTGATTCTGTCTTACCTTCTGTGGTAACACTGCTAGAAATTACACACTGTCGACGCGACCTGGCAGCAGATATTTGCTTTGATCTCTTACCTATTCTTCCCATTTTGTAGTAATAGAACATAATTCACTGAAATTTAAACAAGAGAGAAATATCGACCACGTTATACGCAAGCGAACAATTGTTTTGTGTACAGGCGGAAATAGCTGTTGTTATATTCCACATTTGCGCATGCAGCAAAAATGTTGTTATGACCAATCAAAACAGGTGTTCACATTTGCGCCTTCAATGGATCGGGAATGAGGGCATGAGGTCACCACGTGACCACTCCTTATAAGGAAGTTAGCGTCAAATTACGGAAATTTTCAAACACACATCTCTCAGATCTATGAGAAAAAAATAGTTTCGAATTTGCGATATTACGGCAGACAACGAAATTCCCTGTGTATCGATACCAAATAGTCCACGATTTGGTTAGAGTAACTAAGGTATTATTGAGCGACAAATCTTGCATTTTCGGCAAGAATTTGCAAATCATAGCTGGGGGTGGGTACAGAAAATATGCTTTTTGATACATCAAATGCATTTTTTATGTTATAAAACCTTGCTCAATCGATTCCTCGATGATTATTTAATAAAATAAGCTCAAAAGTAAAAAATCGATATTTTGTACGTAAAATCCAGTTTTCACTACCGGGTCACTCACCCATCTTTATCAGTGACCCGTCTAAAATAAACAAACCAGGAACCCTGTTGAGCTAACTATGTAATAGGCACAATCGTTATGAATTTTAATCATAACACAGTGTTATGCACCAACAAATAATAATGAAGAATCAGAGAAAGAAGACTTTTACACCAGACTACAAAATGTCTTGGACAAAAAGAAAAGAAAGGACATCACAATTTTTATGGGGGACCTAAACGCGAAAATAGGAACAGACAACACCAACTTTGAAGAAATCATGGGAAAGCATGGATTAGGTATGATGAACGAGAATGGGGAACTATTAGCTAACTTCTGTGCTTCAAATCAACTAGCTATATGAGGAAGCATATTTCCACATAAAAGAATACATAAAGCAACTTGGATATCACCAGACCACAGAACTGAAAATCAGATTGATCACATATGCATAAGTAAGAAGTTTAGGTCATCATTGCATGATGTAAAAGTATGTAGAGGAGCAGATGTGGTATCAGACCACCATCTTCTGTTGGCTAAAACAAAATTAAAACTCGAGAAATTTACAACAGTATATAGCTATAGGCAACAGTATAATGTGGGATATCTAAGAAATCAGGAAATAAGAGAAAAATGTTCAATCACAGTATCCAACAAATACCAAGTACTCCAACAGCTGGAAGATGAAGCAGATATGGAAGACCACTGGCAACAAGTAAAAAATATATGGAATGAAACGTGAAGAATTACTGAGAAAAAGAGAACATCAGCACAAAGCATGGATAACAACAGAAACCATTAGCAAGATAGAAGACAGGAAAAACAAGAAAGCAGATCTAAACAGAAGCAAAACCAGAAGCTCCAAAGCCAAGGCTCATGAAGTGTACATAGAAGCAAACAAAGAAGTAAGAAGAAACATCAAAAGAGACAAGAGGAAGTATATTGAAGAGTTGGCAAGGGAAGCAGAGGAAGCTGCAGCCAAAGGAAATATGAGGGACCTGTACAACAACACAAAGAAGCTACCAGGGAAATATAAGCAAGCAAATAGCCTCATAAAAGATAAGAATGAAAAATTGCATAGTAATATACAAGAACAAATGAAGAAATGGGCAGAACATTTTGAGGAACTTCTCAATAGACCAGCTCCAACTAATTCCCCAGACATCCAGTCAGCAGAAGAGGAGCTACAAATCAGCTGTGAACGACCAAGTAGAGAAGACATAAAGAAAGCCATAAAGCTTCTGAAAGATGGAAAAGCAGCTAGTCCAGATGGAATTCCAGCAGAGGCCAATCAAACATATAATGATTCCTCTACAGAGATATTATACAAACTATTTGGCAAAGTCTGGGAGAGAGAGGAAATACCAGCAGAATGGAAGGAAGGTTATCTGGTCAAGTTGCATAAGAAGGAAAATTTAAAGAGTGCACAAATTATAGAGGAATAATGTTACAATCATTGCCAGGAAAAGTATTAAACAGAATCATTCTTTAGAGATTAAAAGAGTCCATAGACAAGCAACTGAGAGATGAACAAGCAGGTTTTCGACAAAACAGATCTTGTACAGACCAGATAGCCACATTGAGAATAATAGTTGAACAAAGTCTGGAATGAAATTCACCACTATACATCGGATTCGTGGACTATGAAAAGGCATTTGACAGTGTAGACAGAGAATCACTTTGGAAATTGATAAGGCATTATGGTGTTCCCATGAAGATCATTAACTTAATAAGGAAGACCTATGAAGACATGACTTGCAGAGTTCTTCATGAAGGACAACTTACAGAACCGTTTAGGATTAGAACGGGAGTGAGACAGGATGCCTTTTGTCTCCATTTCTTTTCTTACTAGCAATAGATTGGGTTATGAAAACATCAACATCACACAACAGAAATGGAATCCAGAGGAATCTGACTAAACAGCTTGATGATCTGGATTTTGCAGATGACTTGGCTCTTCTGTCCCATAACTATAATCAGATGCAAGAGAAAATGAAAATTCTCGATGAGAGGTCACAACAAGTGGGCCAGAAAATACACAGGGAAAAGACAAAGATTATGAGAATAAATGCAAGAAATGATAACAAGTTTGAACTTGAAGAAACACTGCTGAAGGATGTAGATCGTACACATACTTGGCAGTAATATAGACAAAGTTGGAGGGACAGACAATGATATCAAAATAAGAATACAAAAAGCAAGAGGAGCTTTCATTGCATTGGGAAACATATGGAGAACAAGAGAAATCAAGTCCAACACGAAAATAAGAATCTTCAACTCAAATGTGAAGTCAGTCCTATTGTATGGCTCTGAGACATGGAGAACAACAAAAACAATAACCAAAAAGCTACAGACTTTTATAAACAGGTGCTTGCGTAGAATAGAAGGACTGAAATGGTATGACAAAGTCACAAATGTGGAATTGATGACAAGAACCAGACAAGTGCCAGTGGAACAAGAGTTGAGAAGAAGATGCTGGCGATGGATAGGACACACATTGAGGAGACCTGTTGATAGCATTACAACGCAGTCCTTGTTCTGGAATCCACAGGGAAAGAGAGGCAGAGGTAGACCAAAAAACACATGGAGAAAAGAACTGGATACAGAGGTGAAAATGATGAGGAAAACATGGAAAGAACTTGAGCGGATGGCACAGGACAGGAAGACAGCATGTGTTTGTTGAAGCCCTATTCTCCTCGGGGAACTAAAGGGTATTGATTGATTGATAATAACTCAACATTTCACAACATTCTTCATCCAATTTCCTAAAGTTTAATGCAAAATACATATATCTGCTGAATTATTATATATGTCTACTGCCTGTTTTTAAAACATCACTTGTAGACAAAAAAATTTTTTGGTGCTTGGTTAAAACAGGAAAACTGCCTGGGTAGAATGAGTTAATGAGAGTAAATTGAAATGAACGTTGCATATTTAAGTACCATATTACAACAAATGTGAAATGAAAACATGCTGAATGAGATCAGATCTGAGCTTAATATTATCCAAAGTCATCAACCATTGCCCTTCAGTGGTTACCCTCCCTATTGTGGAATTACTGGAAATGAGAGAGCAGATGTTCTGTCTAGAAGTGGCAGTAAAATGGAACAATCCAGCCACCCATTGCCCTATCAAGAAGCTAAAACCATCATCCACAATAGTACAAAATAAACAACAGAGATGACACAATCCACCAACTAAACAGATACCAACAGACCACCATTTTCCATCTGAGAACTGGCCACTGCAGATGACTTGGACATTGATATCGCCTCAGGATATCTCACACAAATGAATGTCCATGTGGAGCTGGAATCCAGACCCCCGAACACATTCTCCAAAACTGCCTAACCCATGATGACCCACGAAGTCTGACCTGGCAAAGTGGTGCTGAGCTCAAGCAGAAGCTATGGGGCTACAGCGCTGACCAGGAAAAGACTGGACTTCGTCCTGGCAACAGGCCTGCATATTTAGCATGACTACAAACTGAATGCAGAAGAAGAACAACAACAAATGTAAAAATACAAACTTATTATAAAGGTGATTTGCACTGCATTGCCTCAACAAAGTCCTCAAATTACGGTATAAAAAATACACAGTAGTTTTAATTAAAGAATTAGAAAAAGATTAAAATTTTTTATATATCAGGCTGTCTGTCTAATATATCTCAGCAGTCCACTAGTGGACCGTGACTGATGTCTTGCCCACCCCTGCTGTAATGTTACCTATAATAGATATAAAAGAATAGAAGGCCGAAACACTTGTTCGACGGGGGGACTTCTTCTGATGATCAGATTGTCTCCTGTTGTATCGCTCTGTATAGAGTTTCCTATCATCTTACCTATAATAGATATAAAAGATATTGTATAAACATAATTAAATAAATCTGTATACATTTTATTTCAGTTCGCCTGTATGATCAAATTCATGAGCTGGAGATCAAAAGAGACAGTTTAATAGATGAGGCCAAAAGCAAAGTGTCACCCGCTGAAGAGAGGGAAAAACTGCTGAAACAAGTGAAGGAAGACAACCAGGAAATTGCTAGCATGGAGAGACAGTAAGTGAAATGTAGATAGCTTGGAAGAATAGTAAGTGACAGACTAGGTAGCTAGCTTGGAGAGACAATAGTCATCCAGATATTAACTTTCAGATAACTAACAAACAGCATATTAAAAATGAGAGTCATCATATTTTTTATATATATTCTTCATTACTGTGTAATACAGAAACATGGGGCAATGACAGGACCAGCTAAAAAAGGGAAACCTGTGAAGTATGGATGTAAAGGAGAATCTTGTACATTTAATAGAAAATAAATAAAGATGTTGTAGAAGAAAACTAAGAATAAAAAGAGAATAGACAAAAGTGAGACAAAAAAAAACGTATTAACTTATAAAGAACTTTTACTGACAGAACTGAATTCTGTTTTCATCTCATTGTCTCTGATGGCAAGCTGGTTTATATATGAGGATTAAAAAAATGTGATATGGACAAATTACAGAACTAAAGTTATTCTGTGGTGTCTGTTCAATTTGAATAATTGTGTAAATTACAAAAATATAGAGTCTTGTTGGTTTTTCTCAGATGCTGATAATTGTTCCTCATATTGAAAAAAAGAACACAAAAAACTGCGTGTGTAAAACTCCTGGGAAAGTTCAAACTAGACTCCTGGGAAAGTTCAAACTGTGGTGCCTTCAGTTCATGTTGATACCGAAGTTGCTGTGGCCACTGCTTATATATGAAATAAGCACAAGTACAGTGGAAACTATAGAGCAGAAGGTCAACAAGTTCATGAGGAAATGGCTAGGGGTACCACCAGGTCTTTCAGATGTAGCACTGTACTGCAAAAAGTCAAAACGTCTGCTTCCCTTCAAGTCAGTTGTTGAAGAGTACAAAGTTGGAAAGGCAAGGCTTGCAATGATGCTACGCGAATCAGCTGATGACATGGTTAAGTCCATTCAGCCCACACTGAAAATGGGAAGGAAGTGGAGAGTGGAAGAAGCTGTTGATGCTGCCCAAGAGTCGCTCAAACTGAGGGAGGTAATCGGATACACACAAACGAATAGACGGGGATTTGGTCATGGAGACATCCGCTGGTGGTCCAAGGCATCAGGCAGGGAGCGCAGAGACATGGTAGTTCAGGAGACACGAGGAGCTGAGTATGATAAGAGGTTGCAAAAAGCAGTACAGCAGGTCCAACAAGGCCAATGGACTACATGGGAAGGAGCCCTGCAGAGGTCCTTGACATGGAATGATATATGGCACTTCTTAGGCTCAGCTTCATTGTTAGATCAATGTATGACCTGTCGGCCACAAACCTTGTGAAATGGGGAAAGTCGGATGATGAGCAGTGCCCCCTGTGCCAGGGGAGGCAGACACTTGAACACGTGCTCTCAGCGTGTAAGGTGTCATTAGGGCAAGGGCGATACACTTGGCGCCATAACAAAGTGCTAAATGAGCTTGCTGCGACAATAGACCTGGCAAGGATGAAGGCGAATAGCAAACCCAGGCCGAGCACCGCAAATACATACTTTCTGAGGGCAGGAAATTCAGCACACCCCAAACCGAGTAAACCTGGTAGCAGTTTACCATCTCTTCTTGACTGTGCAAATGACTGGGAGATGGCGTTAGACGTACCTGGACGAGGGGCATATCCAGAGAGTATCAGAAAATCGCGGAGCCAGCCGGATATAGTGCTTCATTCTTCAGCAACGCTTCAGTTTATACTGATTGAACTGACCGTGCCATTTGAATCCAGATTGGACGAGCAACATTCGTTCAAAGCGGCCAAGTATAATGATCTGGCCGCGGATCTGAGACACGATGGGTTCACTGCAAGGGTCATGGCTGTTGAGGTGGGCGTAAGAGAGCTTGTGGCTGCATCAGTGTATGATTTATTGAAACTGTTGGGGCTGAGGGGACAGTCAAGAACAAGTGCAATGAAGAGGCTTAATGAAACTGCCGAAAAGGCATCATGCTGGCTGTGGAACAACCGCAGTAATAATAATAATAATAAATTTTTTAAGCGCCAAACACGGCGCATAAGGCAGAAACCAGTGCTCTCCAGGTTGTTCGTTGTGACGCCACTCCTCTTAGCTCTTGCACATTATTTAGGCCCAACGTTCTTCCTTCTCTTATTATTGTTCTTCTGAGTGTTTCTTTTGGTCTTCCTTTTTTCCTCTTACCCTCAGGAACCCAAGTGAGCGCCTGTAGTGGTATTCTGTTGTTTTGCATTCGTAGGACATGACCGATATATGACCATCGTCTTTTCCTTATATAGTTGGAGACATATTTCTGCCTAGAGTCTTCTCTTATTTGTCGATTAGTCTTGAATTCTTTCCAACTGATGTTCATGAGTTTTCTAAGACATTTGTTCTCGAATGTATTCAGCTTGTTCTCCAATGATTTTGTTATTTTCCAACTCTCACAGCCGTATGTTAACACTGAGATAACATTTGAATTAAACAGACGAAGCTTGGTATGTATATTCAATGATCGTAATTTCCAAATGTTAGACAATCTATTGAAGGCGCTAGCTGCCAAAGCAATTCTAGTATGGATTTCTCTTGTTGTGTCACCATCCTGAGTCATTTTACTGCCTAAATAATTGAAACTTTCAACTTTCTGTAGTTTTTCCCCGTTCAAGATGATATCAAAGGTCTCGTTAGAAAAGTTCATAACTTTAGTTTTAGAGGCATTTATTTGGAGACCTATTTTAACCGAGAGATGACACAAATTATTTACTGCTTCTTGGGATTGTCTGGGTGTTGAACTTAAGAATGCTAAATCATCTGCGAAATCTAGGTCCCCCAGGAATTTTCCATTTGTCCATTTTATACCTAATTGTTCATTGTGGGTATAGTTTCTCATAACCCAATCAATAGCTATTCCAAAAAGTAGTGGTGACATAATACAGCCTTGTTTCACCCCTGTTTCTACTGTAAACCATTCTGTATTCCCTTTATTTGTTCTAACACAACATCTTGCATTGTCATATAGCGCTTTGATTATATTCACATATTTTGTTGGAAAACCATAGATTGTAAGTATCTTCCACAATGATGGGCGGTGTAGACTATCAAAGGCTTTTTGAAAATCGACGAAGGTGATAATAAGTGGCAATTGCATTTCCACTGATTCTTCTATAATTGTTCTTAGTGTGAATATTTGATCAATACATGATCGTTTCGGCCTGAAACCCGCTTGTTCTTCTCTGATCTTTTCGTCAGCATGCAATTTAAGTCTTTCTAACATCATGCAACATAATAATTTTCCAGGTACTGATAATAGAGATATACCACGCCAGTTATTACAGTCTGATAGATCACCTTTCTTCTGTAACTTTACAATAATACTGTCTTTCCATTGTTGTGGTGGTTGTTCTTCTCTCCATACTTCATTTATAATATCTAAAATTCTCAAGAGGTTGTTGTCATTAACTGCTTTAATCATTTCCCCTGAAATTTCGTCAACTCCAGCAGCTTTAAAATTTTTAAATCTTTTAACGGCTTGTTTGATCTCGTCCAGCGTGAATTCATCGCAAGTTATTGGCAAGGTGGTTGTGGGTGTTTCATTATTAAAATCAGGTGTTACTGTTGGTGGTGGTCTGTTTAGCACCTCCATGAAGTGCTCAGCCCATCTCTTCATTTGTTCTTTTTCTGTTGGTATTGAATTCCCTAATTTACCTTTAACAGGTGTTTCCATAGCAGTAGGCTGGTGACATAGTTGTTTTGTAATTTGATAAAAAAGTTAGTTGCTTATCCTTTACAGGACGTGGCAATCAACCCCAGCTTTTATTGGCTGTTTTTGATTTTTCTAGGCAATTTTTTCATTCAGTAGTTTGCCATTGCTTTCTGAACGGTACGGCGCTTATACCATTGTTAAAAATCCACACAAAGCGATCTGCTACCAAACCGCCTGCAGCAGGTTTCGAACCTGGTATATCTGGATTATGAAACTGCGTTCATATCCATTAGGCCACAGACGCCGACAATTTGATAAAGGCACCTACTATTACCAGTTCTTACAGCATTTTCAGCTTCTACGGCTAGTTCATTGATGAAATGTCTTTTATCTCTTCGAGTTTTTGTCTTCACTTCTTTATTTAACAAGTTATAAGTTCGTTTGCAAGATTCAACTGCATTATGTGTACTTGCCGCTAGTAGTTTAAGTTTTGCTGTTTTCCTTTCTTGTATTTTATCCCAAGTATCTTCTCTCATCCATTTTTTCTTTTTATGTACTAGGTATCCGGTGGTCGCTACAGCTGCTTCTGTCATTGCTGTTCTCAGTTGTTCCCATTTAGTATCGATTGTCTTGGTGGTGATATCGTTGTCAATTTTGCCTAAAGCATCGAAATAGTTGTTCATTTTGACATTATATTCCTCTTTTACATCGTTTGATTGCAGTCTGTGTACATCTATTCTTTTATTTTTATTCGGTTGGTATAACTTCTTCAGTTTAATTCTCAGTTTAGCTATGCAGAGGTTATGATCGCTTCTGCAATGGGCAATGGAAATCGTGACAGTAAACTCTGCGGTACAGAAAACACCAGGAATTTTTCTAAGTCCACAATACGTTGAGTTTTTTGGTGTACTAGTGAAAGGGCTGTGACTGAGGGGCAACAGGCTGCGTATATTATAAGAGGTGTCAGGTACAGAATTTCAGTGGCTAGCACGCAGTGGCTAATCTCGTCGGCTTCGCGCAGGTGTCTCAGTGTGTGTCCTTAGTTGTGATGTGCGATGGAACGAACGGAATAATTTGTCTTCTCTTTGTTACTTTCACAATTGCCTCCAAGGCTGGCGGAGTTGTGGATTTTAAAGTTGCTACCATAAGTGAAATGGGTTCATTTTCGATACAAGACAACAGGAGGCTGAGACGCTTGGGAGTCATGACCCAAGTGGGCCCGTCCCCCTTAGAGTGTAAAGGAGTATACTGGGACGAAACACTTGTCGGACGGGGGGACTACTTCTGATGATCAGATTGCCTCCTGTTGTATCGCTCTGTAAAGAGTTTTCTATCATGGGAATTTTTTCAGTGGCACGGAATGAGTGAAGAGGCTTCTCTTATTAGATGTCACAGAAGTTTTTATTGATTAATTTTATTAATGAGTGAAGAGGCTTCTATTATAAGTCACAGAAGTTTTTATTGATTGATTTTATTAACTCTTACTATACGGGAGCTAAAACCGCGTTTTTACGAGCTAGTTTAGCTATCAATACCGTCGCGCGCCACTTGAACTGGCGAGCCGTAAAATTGGTACTAAACCCGCGCCACTTCACGGGGCTTGCCGGATACTAAGAGTTAATGAGTGAAGGGGCTTCTATTATTATATGTCACAGAACTTTTTAATGATTGATTTTATTAATGAGTGAAGAGGCTTTTATTATTAGATGTCACAGAAGTTTATATTGATTGATTTGATTAACTTTCAGGACACGAGAGATCCAAGAGAAAATTGACCTAATGCAGGAAGATATTCAACAGTTGGACTATGATATTGAGGAGAATCAAGGTAGAATTTTGTTGTTCGCATATACCGTAAAATCTCGCGTATAATACGCACTCGTGTATAATACGCATGCTTGATTTAGCCAAATATTTTCTGGTAAAATGGAAATTCGTGTATAATACGCACCAAAATTTTTCAAGATTTTATTTTATGAAACATTTGTTAAAAAACTGAAAGTATAATAACAAACAGAAATAGGTACGCAACACCTACATTTTAGGTACTTTGGACTGAAAGACCATGTCGCTTCATAAAACGAACTACCCATCAATAAGACGCTTTAAATGTTGTTGTGCCTGTATGAAATTTTGTATGTTTTAGAGCTTTAAGTCGTATTTCAATGCATGAAACACCGATGCCTTGTTGCCTTCTATCCACTACCCACTCCAATAATGTTTTTTCTAGGTCTGGAAGATCTGGTGGTGACCCACGATTCGCCTTTTTCTTACTAGGCAACACTTGCAGCACCTCTTTGTTTTTTCGCCGTAATCGAATGTTACACTCGTTAATGGAAAAATGTCGACTTGCTGCCCGATTGCCATTAGATTCTGCATATTTTACGACTAAGAGCTTTTTTGCTGCAGTATAACATTTTCTCGAATTCATTTTTAGGGCTCAAAATAATAAAATGACAAACTTCACAACCAAGCTTTATATCAAAACGGATTGAAGACCAAGAGTGCGAAATGTGTTTTGCGACAATGTCTGACACATAAGAAAACACAGGGCACATTCAATTTCGCGCAATTTTCACTGTTAAATTGTGACAAAATCTTGACAGACTTTCCAATGTAGGTTACTTTCGCAATCCAAAATGACGTATTTTTTAGTACTCGCGTATAATACGCACCTGAATTTTAGCGGGCAAAAATGAGTAAAAATTGTGCATATTATACGCGAGATTTTACGGTATTGTTAAAATACGTCGATAGATTTGGTGTATTCAAAGGCCATACCTTTCAGCTGTTTAAAAAAAAAAAAACAGCAACAATGAAATCAACAATGAAATCATCTTAAAAAGAGATAGTTAAGTCTACACTTCTATATTAAAAGTATATTACCAGCTCTGCAGAAGTGAACAAGTGGTAATTTTCAGACTCAGCACGGGCTACAGCAGATTGGGATACCATCTATTCAATGAGTTAAAGATAGGAACTACCGATGAGTGTAAATGTGACACTAATAAAATGACTGCTGAACGTCTGCTTCAATGATGCCCAACATATTAGGAATAAAGAAAGCTCAAACGGCCGTCACCAGTACCCTTGCTGGAAATACACTATGGAACGAACGAACTTTATTTTCGAAGGGTAAAGAATTGGGCGCGCAGGCCCGTCTAACATTCTGCCCTTCCACTCTCATTAATCTTGCATACTATATCCTTTCATTCCCACATAATGCTTTAAGCATTAATTTAAAGGCATGCAACATTATAAAGTTATCATAACAGCATTCATTTACAGTATGCAATCATAATAAAAAAAATGAGGTTTTTTTTTTTTTTTTAAACAAACAAGCTAGTAATTGGGGGAAAAAAGTAATAATAAAATAAAATAAATAAAACAATAAATAAATTCTGTATACCAACACTCACTCATGCGGTCAATCCGTCTACAATTAATCTGTATTTTTGAATATGTCATCAATCATCAATACAAAAATTACATAAACACATTCTCACTTATGTCCATACATTCTTGGTGGAAAATGAAATGGAGATGCAAATAGCTTCAGGCTGACCACTACTTTCTTTGAACATATTAAAGTAGACGTTTGAGAGTGTACGAAGAAGATATTACAAGCAAGTATTATAAGACATGCCCTGCAATATCATTTTTTCTATTGCATTAACTCTTCTGACCTGATATTTTGTATCATTTTCTCATACTCTGACATATCTGACTTCTAATAGGTACCCCAAACCGCCCGCTTTGAGCTGTTGCCAGTGGAGAAAACTTAGGGAAATTCGTCAAGTTTAAGTCGTCACTGCCCCTTTGCTATTAAGCAGATTGTAATAAAATTTATATCACGATACTCTTTATCTTCTTCTCTTTTGAAATGTATTAATTAAAAAAAAATAAAAGCTATTGAAGTATTTTTTTACTAATAAAAACGAACAGCAGCGTTACGCGTAGTTTGCTACTGACTCCGAACGTTTTCGTCTCACCCCGCTTCATTCAAATGAGGGTCGCTCGACCGCCAAAGCACTAATTTGCACACTGTTTTCACAACTTTTAGGGGGAAAAGTGCATCTTTAGTTTCATATATGGCAAACTGTAGAAAACAAAGGGTAAAATAAATGTTCATATCTCGAAGTGAAGTTTAAATTTTACCAAATTTAACATTTAAAATGGTGTTATAAATCTTTGCCATGTTTGTGAAGATTTGGGAGCCATTTTTCTTTATTCGTGTGAAATTTTATTGACTTCTGATATTTGGCGGTCGAGCTAATTGACTTTGTATCGTTCAAGTTAGGCTTAGAATTTTAGCGAAAAATAGACAGCGAGGCTGTTCCATTGGCCGTAATAACTCCCGATGTCATCAAGATCGAGACGCCACTTTAATTGGCTCATGTGCAAACATCATCACATCTTCTGATTTGAGGTTGACTATACGTAAGTATATCACTTATTAACAATGTTTTGAACTTCAAATGTAAAATTTACAATAGTTTTTATATTATTTAGCAATTTAACACGATCGCACAGTTTTTGTGTAACAACGTGGATTGAATTTTTATCACCGCTTCAGACATTCGCACATCAATCTAATTTTTTCAAGAGCTTGAAAAGCTAAGAAAGTTACCAATTTGAATAAAAAATGCATGTTTTGATTAATTGGTAATTAAATGAAGGTTTCTTTTGCAACATAATAGGGTGAATTATGATCTCGAACGCGAATGATAACGCACAACCAAACGCCAATGGTCGACGTATTAAGACAAGGCTAGGAAACCGGAAAAATACCATAACTTAGTAGCTGACGGTGTACTGAAATGTCCGGACTAGCAGGCACTAGTTGATAGTCTTAAAATTCCCCGAAAAGAAGAAATATATATAAACATCTTTCATAAAATAGGAGCCGCGGTAGCTATATATAATATATTATAATATGGTAATTTCTTATTACTCGTACCTTTTTTCTCCATAGTGAATATGTGTAGTTATGTTTTCTTTTGTAGCAGTTAGGTTTAGGATTAGGGTTAGTGTTAACCCTAAAGTTAGTGTTAACCCTAAACACGAGTAATGTAATACTATAATAGACTGGAATGGAAGAAACGAAGTACTGTAAAGAATCAGAGAGGGCAGTTAAAGAAAAAATCAAACAGCGAATAACTGACAACAATAGGAGGAAAAAAGAGAAAGATGTTAAGAATGCAGAGAAGAAGTTAGAGTTATTTATATAACGCAATCATTAGCCATAGGGGTCTGTGCACCACAAAGGAGGATGTGGATAAAATTTGTAAAGGACGAAATGCCCTTAGAATAGAAATTTTAAGGCTCAGTTAAGATACAGAAAATTAATATTGAATGATAAGGACATTAAACTATCAGGAAATATCAAAGAGTTGTATTTTGGACTTCTGACGCATATAGGTTTTGAGGCTTCATTGCCCCCTCGCAGGGAAAGAGTGCGCCATGATCATTCTCCTCCAGTTTAAAATGTCTTTTTAAATGCTAATAACCAGTTGTTTAAAAAAAAATATAGTGTTTAGATGTTGTTAATTATTGTTTAGATGTTGTTAATTATTGCCTACACATTTTTTTAAATGAAATATGGACAGTATCTTAAAAAAAAATTTTTTTCTTCATTTTCACATTTTTTTCTTCCCATGCGACAAATTGGCCTCTGGACACATTTTAAAAAATTATACAAGAACAAATAGATGTGTAAATCCTGTGAAAAAAATTGAGATATATGTGTGTAATATGTAGATTAATATGTACAAATTTAAAGCTTGTACCTTTTATACTTTTTGAAATATGATGTTGTAAATATTGACTTTCATTCAACCAATTTTTTTTTTTTGGTAATGTGTTTTGCAGATTTGCAATTTTTGGTCTCAAATATACTGATAATTTTTCATGATGTAGCCCTATAGTTTTCTTTGTGTGATCAGTATATTCCAGACTATATGCTGTTTGTCAGAGAAAGTTGTAAGATTATATTTAAGAAGACGGCAGTCTTCTGAAGTTGGTGTGATGTAACTTTTTCAATGTTGCGAAGTCCCCACATTTTTTAAAATGCTATAACTTTTTTATTTGTTGTCCTATTTTAAAAAATAAAGTACCAAATTTTATGATTTACCAAGGGCTTCAAAACTACATTGTTTTCTCTGGTGTTTCTGTGCAAACAAAAATCACTTTGTGGTACCTACTTCTAATGTTCCTTGATACATTTTAATTTTAAGTCTACCCAAGAGTGTTATACATCAAATTGTTTGTAATTGAACAGACTACCATATTTAGATGTAAAATTAATATTTTTTAAATTTATATTGATGTGAGTTTTAAAAAATTGAAGGAAAGTCAACAGAAAAAATACATAAAAATTATAAACATGATATTTCACAAAGAAAACAAAAAAAAAAGTATTATCAGAACAATTAACAACAGTCATATTTTATTGTACTCTGGCCATTTCTGCATCATGTGTTACATTTCCAACACAATTCAACATTAAATAATAAAATTATGCAAATTTCTGAAATGTTACATAACTAGGATTTTTTTTAAAAATATTCAACAACAACAAATCTTCCACTGAATACATTATAGTTATTATAAGTAGCTGCAACATCTTAGCTAAATTAATGAAATATGACTTCAGTAGACATATTTCTAGTGTGACACTGTATGATCACTAACACATAAGTAAAATCAGTTATGAGGGTGACATAATAAAGACTAAACACATCTTTAGATGTTTCCTACTAAAGCTTGTGGTATTCTGACAGACAATTCCTACCGGCATGAAAACATAAAAAAGTATCACAAACTTTACATTTAACTTTTGTGTTTCTTTCAATCTTTACAGTCTGATAGCAAAGCTTACAATTTCTTTTTGTCTTTGTAAACCCGGGGTCCATGGCGTGCCGAGAAAAAACTAGTGTCTTTGAAGCGAGTGGTACATCACCATACAAACCTATGTTCCCCAATTCCCTGATTAGTTCTTCTGTAAAATCTATCAGACCATATATAGCTGGTCTTTTCAGTTCTTCTACATCTGGGTGATTTTTCTGCCAGTCTTGAAATAAACCAGAAAGTGAAGAAAAAAAAAAGAGTTTTCCAATATTTATTGGTCTTTCTCAATACATTGTACTTGTTAATCAGCTGGTCACTCTTGTCCACTCCTTTCTTGTATATATTGTAATCCCTTACAAGATTTGGCTGTCTAACATTAAGTTATCGAAAAATTCCCATTAACCTTAATTCTAAGCTTGGTGAACCTATGGCTATTTGCATTATGAATACTTGAAACCAGTGTTATACGAGTAGTTTTGTTATCTCTCCACTGCAGTGCTAGTAATTCTTCATCTCTAACCCACCACATTGCATGCACCTCTGATACTATTTTTTTTCAAATTCCTTTATATTTGAAAGTGCAGTTGGAAAACCCTTTCTGTTTCTAAGAAATGTGCCACAAGCTCCAATCCCTAACTTCCATAAGTAACTGAATGGATGTATAAAAATTATCAAAATAAACCTTGTATCCTTGTCTCACCAAGATTTCATAAGATTCATAACTACAGTATAAGCTTAACCAAATGGTCCATTTGCAGTGTTCCTACCTAAATAAACATCAGTCATAATTATATCCACTAACAGCATCAGCAAGAACCCATAGCTTCATCCCCTATTTTGTTGGCTTGTCTCTAATTTACTGTCGAAAAGAATAACGCCCTTTATTTCTAACCATTCTTTCATCAAAAGAAACATTTTGATCAAGTTGGTATAGCTTTTTGCACTTAATTCTAATATATGTTAACAATATTCTCACCTCTGACAGTTGCAGACCTGGAACCCTCTCGCAAAGACAGCGAGGAATGTAACTGTTTACCCCACCTCATCTTGATGAACCTAAAAAAAAAAGTCCCTGAGTCATTCAGTTGCACACCGTTTGAAAATTTCACGAGTTCTTATAACATACTTCTGAATATGTCTCAAATCACTAATTTACTGTACGAAGAATTCGATTTTTATGTCTTGTTGTTGTTGTTGTTTTTTTAAATGTTTATTTTTATTTATTTTATTTTTAAATTCATTATTATTATTATTTTTTTATTTTATTTTATTTTTTATTTATTTATTTATTTATTTTTTTTAAATTTTATTTTAAAAACGTACTTTAATTATGATGATTATTGCAAATGTAAATTACTTTTATAATGATAAATGCCTTAATTATGCTTAAAGTAAATGTGAGGATGAAAGGATATAGTATACATGATGAGAGAGACAGGAAGGGCAGAATGTCAGACGGGCCTGCATGCCCAGTTCTTAACCCTTTGAAAATAAAGTTCGTTCGTTCAGTCAAAAAGGGTAGAGGCTTGGAAGGTGGGCCTTCACCAAGTCCATCATAACCAAAACATCTGCAAGAAGAACAATTTAAAATTAATTTTTACAGATCAACAATAGAATTAAAAGTTACAGTTTAGTGTACACAGGAAAACTGACACACATTACATTTTCCGTATAAAGGAATACTGTCAATCATAAAGTCATATGATGTAAATAATAATTTTTAAAAGCAGAGACACAGGGCAAATGAGGTCAGAAAAATCAGCTGATTCACAGGTTACGTCTGACCCCCTTTATATTTATTTCCTGGTGCCATGAGTTCTTTGTTAACTGTTTGAATTGTGAAATATTTGTTTCTTTTTTTCAAAAACAAACAGAAAGCAGCTATTCTGATTAAAATTACCCACTAAAACGACTGTTTTACTGCTTTTAAAAATCAGCTGTTATCATTTCGGTAACGAAGTAATATTACCTTTGCATGTACGGCGGGTGATTTGAGTTGTTCTGAGCTGTATTTTCACTATCCGACTCATCAGAAGTTTCCAAGTCCACTGAATAATCATCAGAACAGGAATCTACATCACTAGATGCGTTGTAGTCACTATCAGGCTGCATTTTGTTTACGATTTGTTAAGACGACTTGTTTACAAAATGGCGGACAGACAAATGCGATGTTTACGTTTTTCCGCGTGTAATTTCAAAATCAAAATTAGTGAAAGCTGTATATTGTTTAGCACAGATATAATTGTTACCATGTATTCTTAATCACCCGTGTGTTACCGGGGCCCGAAAGGGGAGCAAAGAATAGTAATACTGTTCCCTGCCAAGCATGTCGTAGAAAGCGACTAAGGAGGGTTGGGCATGGGGCCAGTTACCCCATCCTGTAAAAAATTTAAACCACAAAAAACTTCAACAAACATGGACAAGTCAATTAAAGAAAATAAAACACAGCCATCCAAGACAGGGGAAGGTCCTCTCGCAGGGAGGCGTATGATGCAACACAGAGAAAGCCAAAAGGAGTCTGTGTTACTGACTAACCTTCTTTCTTCTAGGAGAACTTCCAGATTTGGCACCTGGAATGTTCGGACATTAAATGAACAAGGGAAAGTGTGGCACAAGTAGCAGCAGAGATGAGGGAATATAAAATCGAGGTTCTGGGACTGTGTGAAACAAAGTGGAAGGGGGTAGACAGGAAGAAACTCATCACAGGTGAATTGGTGCTGTCCTCAGGACATGAAGACGAAAGTTCACACCACAGTGAAGGGGTAGCTCTTATGTTATCTAAAGAAGCACAGAAAGCACTCATTGAATGGGAAGCCGTTGGATCCAGAATAATAACAGCTACTTTTAAAACGGCTAAAAAGAAAATAAAAGTAAATGTCATCCAATGTTATGCACCAACTAATGACAAAGAAGAGTCTGTGAAAGAAGCATTTTATACTAGACTACAGGAAATTATGGAAAAAGTAAAAAGAAGAGACATCACAATTTTGATGGGTGACATGAATGCAAAGATAGGTACAGTCAACACCGGCTTTGAAGAAGTCATGGGAAAACAGGGGCTAGGAATAAATGAATGAAAATGGGGAACTATTCTCAAACTTCTGTGCTTCAAATCAACTGGCTATAGGAGGAAGCATGTTTCCACATAAGAGAATACACAAGGCAACATGGATATCACCAGACCATAGAACAGAAAATCAGATTGATCATATATGCATAAACAAGAAGTTTAGATCATCATTGCAGGATGTAAAGGTATATAGAGGAGCAGATGTGGCATCAGATCACCACCTTCTGATAGCCAAAGTAAAAATGAAACTCAAGAGATATGCAACAATGCAAAATTATAGACAACAATTTAATGTAGGACATCTAAGAAATCAAGAAACAAGAGACAAATTTGCGGTCACAATATCCAACAAATTCCAAGTGCTCCAACAGCTGGAAGATGTAAAGAATACAGAAGACTATTGGCAGCAAATCAAAACGGTATGGAATGAGACGTGAAGAAATACTGGGGAAAAGGGAACGACAACAAAAAGCATGGATAACAACAGAAACCATCAATAAGATAAAAGACAGGAAAAACAAGAAAGCAGATTTAAACACAAGCAAAACCAGAAGTTCCAAAGCCAAGGCTCAAGAAGTGTACACAGAAGCAAACAAAGAAGTTAAAAGAAGTATCAAAAGAGACAAGAGGAAGTATATTGAGGAATTGGCAAGAGAGGCAGAAGATACTGCAGCCAAAGGAAATATGAGAGAACTGTATAACAGCACAAAGAAGCTGACAGGGAAATACAAGCAAACAAGTTGCCTCATAAAAGACAAGAATGGAAAACTGCTCAGCAATATACAAGAGCAAATGAAGAGGTGGACAAAATATTTTGAGGACCTTCTCAATAGACCAGCTCCACAAAACCCCCCGGACATCCAGCCGGCAGAAGAAGAGCTACAAATTAACGGTGAAAGACCAACGAAGGAAGAAATAAAGAAAGCCATAAAGCTTCTAAGAGATGGAAAAGCGTCTGGACCTGATGGCATTCCAGCAGAGGACATCAAAGCAGATATCGACATGGCTACAGAGATGTTATATAAATTACTTGGTAAAGTCTGGGAAAAGGAAGAGATACCAGCAGAATGGAAGGAAGGATATCTGGTTAAGTTGCCTAAGAAAGGAAATTTACAAGAGTGCACAAATTATAGAGGAATAATGTTACTATCAGTGCCAGGAAAAGTATTAAATAGGATTATCCTTGAGAGATTAAAAGAGTCCATAGACAAGAAACTGAGAGATGAACAAGCAGGTTTTCGACAAAACAGATCCTGTGCAGCCACTTTGAGAATAATAGTTGAACAAAGTCTGGAATGGAATTCACCATTATACATCGGATTTGTGGACTACGAAAAGGCATTTGACAGTGTAGACAGAGAATCGCTTTGGAAATTGATGAAGCATTATGGAGTTCCCCTGAAGATCATTAATTTAATAAAGAAAACATATGAAGACATGACATGCAGAGTTCTTCATGAAGGACAGCTTACAGAACCGTTTGGGATAAGAACAGGAGTGCTACAGGGATGCCTCTTGTCTCCATTTCTTTTCTTACTGGCAATAGACTGGGTTAAGACCAAGAAGTACATGGAGAAGAGAGTTGGAAACAGAGGTGAAAATGATGAGGAGAACATGGAAAGAACTTGAGATGATGGCACGTGACAGGAGGACTTGGCATGTGTTTGTTGAAGGCCTATGCTCCTGTGGGAGTGGAGGGTTATGAATGAATGAAATAGACTGGGTTATGAGATCATTACCAACGGGCTGATCACCCGTTTTCCAGTCACTTCGATTACGGAAACAACAGCAAATGGATTGATTTGCCGTTGCCCTAAAGACGCCAATAGGCGTGATGGGAAACAATGGCAAAGAAAACCTATCTGCTGTTGCCCTAAGACGCCACTAGGCGTAATGGCCACTGACTGCTTTGACGGTCGGTGGCTAAGGACGGAAGAAGAAGAAGAAGAAGATGAGATCATTGACAACACACAACAGAAATGGAATTCAGTGGACTCTGACTAAGCAGTTGGATGATCTGGATTTTGCTGATGACTTGGCTCTTCTGTCCCATAACCGTAATCAGATGCAGGACAAACTGAAAACACTCGATGAGAGGTCACAGCAATTGGGTCTGAAAATACACAGAGAAAACACAAAGATAATGAGAATTAATGCAGGTAATGAAAACAGGGTTGAACTTGAAGAAGCACCAATACAAGATGTAGAATCGTACACATATCTTGGCAGCAATATAGACAAAGTTGGAGGGACAGACAGTGATATCAAAATAAGAATACAAAAAGCAAGAGGAGCTTTCATTGCATTGGGAAATATAGAACAGAGAAATTGGATCCAACATGAAAATAAGAATCTTCAACTCAAATGTGAAGTCAGTCCTATTGTATCGCTCTGAGACATGGAGAACAACAAAGACAACAACCAAAAAGCTACAGACTTTCATAAATGGGTGCTTGCGTAGAATACAGGGATTAAAATGGTATGACAAGGTTACCAATGTGGAACTGATGACAAGAACAGTGGAACAAGAGATGAGAAGAAGACGCTGGCGATGGATAGGACACACACTGAGGAAACCTGTTGATAGCATTACAAGGCAGTCCTTGTTCTGGAACCCCCAGGGCAAGAGAGGCAGAGGTAGACCAAGAAGCACATGGAGAAGAGAGCTGGAAACAGAGGTGAAAATGATAAGGAGAACGTGGAAGGAACTTGAGATGTTGGCACGTGACAGGAGGACTTGGCATGTGTTTGTTGAAGGCCTATGCTCCTTTGGGAGTTGAGGGCTATGAATGAATGTATTCTTAATATAAAACTTAGATTTGAAGTCAAAATTAAAAAAATTAATGTACTTTTTTTTACTTCAAAAGTCATTGTTTCGTTCGGAACGATTCTTTTTATTTCCGGTCTGAAGAGTGTTAAACCAAACCAAAAAAAAAAAAAGAAAGAAAAGACAATTTTGCTTTCTAAGCTTTGTTATTTATAGAAAGTGGTTTCCCTTTGCGAACTCGTATATTTCTAAAGTTTATAGATTCACAGAAGTGTTAAATGATTTTATTTTCCATCCAGAAAAATGCAGAAAAGTTTAACTTTGACTTAGTTTTGTCTCAGAATCTTAACATTCAAGCGCACATAAAAAAAAGGCCAGAAACAGATGTTACCAAGTCGTTTAGTTGTGATAGTTTCTCTCCCCCATTTTGAGTAGCCTTTTCATGTCTCCAACATTTCAGAAACTAAAACCACCAATTACTTTTTGTTACTATAAATGTCTTAGTAAATTAACAGAATAACTGACAATTATTATGTTATACTGGTTCACTCATTACTTTCTTAAACAGTAATATTTATTGTTGCTTTTATTTCAATTGATCATGATTGAGAATTGATGTCATCTAAAAAAGTTGATTTAAATTGACCATGATTGAGAATTGATGTCATCTAAAAAGTTGATTTAAATTGATCATGATTGAGAATTGATGTCATCTAAAAAAGTTGATTTAAATTGATCATGATTGAGAATTGATGTCATCTAAAAAAGTTGATTTAAATTGACCATGATTGAGAATTGATGTCATCTAAAAAGTTGATTTAAATTGATCATGATTGAGAATTGATGTCATCTTAAAAAGTTGATTTAAATTGATCATGATTGAGAATTGATGTCATCTAAAAAAGTTGATTTAAATTGATTATGATTGAGAATTGATGTCATCTAAAAAAGTTGATTTAAATTGATCATGATTGAGAATTGATGTCATCTAAAAAAATTGATTTAAATTGATCATGATTGAGAATTGATGTCATCTAAAAAAGTTGATTTAAATTGATCATGATTGAGAATTGATGTCATCTAAAAAAAGTTGATTTAAATTGATCATGATTGAGAATTGATGTCATCTAAAAAAGTTGATTTAAATTGATCATGATTGAGAATTGATGTCATCTAAAAAAGTTGATTTAAATTGATCATGATTGAGAATTGATGTCATCTAAAAAAGTTGATTTAAATTGATCATGATTGAGAATTGATGTCATCTAAAAAAAGTTGATTTAAATTGATCATGATTGAGAATTGATGTCATCTAAAAAAGTTGATTTAAATTAATCATGATTGAGAATTGATGTCATCTAAAAAAAAGTTGATTTAAATTGATCATGATTGAGAATTGATGTCATCTAAAAAAAAGTTGATTTAAATTAATCATGATTGAGAATTGATGTCATCTAAAAAAGTTGATTTAAATTGATCATGATTGAGAATTGATGTCATCTTAAAAAGTTGATTTAAATTAATCATGATTGAGAATTGATGTCATCTAAAAAAGTTGATTTAAATTGATCATGATTGAGAATTGATGTCATCTAAAAAAGTTGATTTAAATTAATCATGATTGAGAATTGATGTCATCTAAAAAAGTTGATTTAAATTGATCATGATTGAGAATTGATGTCATCTAAAAAAGTTGATTTAAATTGATCATGATTGAGAATTGATGTCATCTAAAAAAGTTGATTTAAATTGATCATGATTGAGAATTGATGTCATCTAAAAAAGTTGATTTAAATTGATCATGATTGAGAATTGATGTCATCTAAAAAAGTTGATTTAAATTAATCATGATTGAGAATTGATGTCATCTAAAAAAGTTGATTTAAATTGATCATGATTGAGAATTGATGTCATCTAAAAAAGTTGATTTAAATTAATCATGATTGAGAATTGATGTCATCTAAAAAAGTTGATTTAAATTGATCATGATTGAGAATTGATGTCATCTAAAAAGTTGATTTAAATTAATCATGATTGAGAATTGATGTCATCTAAAAAAAAGTTGATTTAAATTGATCATGATTGAGAATTGATGTCATCTAAAAAAGTTGATTTAAATTGATCATGACTGAGAATTGATGTCATCTAAAAAAGTTGATTTAAATTAATCATGATTGAGAATTGATGTCATCTTAAAAAGTTGATTTAAATTAATCATGATTGAGAATTGATGTCATCTAAAAAAAAAGTTGATTTAAATTGATCATGATTGAGAATTGATGTCATCTAAAAAAGTTGATTTAAATTGATCATGATTGAGAATTGATGTCATCTAAAAAGTTGATTTAAATTAATCATGATTGAGAATTGATGTCATCTAAAAAAGTTGATTTAAATTGATCATGATTGAGAATTGATGTCATCTAAAAAAGTTGATTTAAATTGATCATGATTGAGAATTGATGTCATCTAAAAAGTTGATTTAAATTAATCATGATTGAGAATTGATGTCATCTAAAAAAGTTGATTTAAATTAATCATGATTGAGAATTGATGTCATCTAAAAAAGTTGATTTAAATTGATCATGATTGAGAATTGATGTCATCTAAAAAGTTGATTTAAATTAATCATGATTGAGAATTGATGTCATCTAAAAAAGTTGATTTAAATTGATCATGATTGAGAATTGATGTCATCTAAAAAGTTGATTTAAATTAATCATGATTGAGAATTGATGTCATCTAAAAAAGTTGATTTAAATTAATCATGATTGAGAATTGATGTCATCTAAAAAAGTTGATTTAAATTGATCATGATTGAGAATTGATGTCATCTAAAAAAGTTGATTTAAATTGATCATGATTGAGAATTGATGTCATCTAAAAAAGTTGATTTAAATTGATCATGATTGAGAATTGATGTCATCTAAAAAGTTGATTTAAATTGATCATGATTGAGAATTGATGTCATCTAAAAAGTTGATTTAAATTAATCATGATTGAGAATTGATGTCATCTTAAAAAAAGTTGATTTAAATTGATCATGATTGAGAATTGATGTCATCTAAAAAGTTGATTTAAATTAATCATGATTGAGAATTGATGTCATCTAAAAAAGTTGATTTAAATTAATCATGATTGAGAATTGATGTCATCTAAAAAAGTTGATTTAAATTGATCATGATTGAGAATTGATGTCATCTAAAAAAAAGTTGATTTAAATTGATCATGATTGAGAATTGATGTCATCTAAAAAAGTTGATTTAAATTGATCATGATTGAGAATTGATGTCATCTAAAAAGTTGATTTAAATTAATCATGATTGAGAATTGATGTCATCTAAAAAGTTGATTTAAATTGATCATGATTGAGAATTGATGTCATCTAAAAAAGTTGATTTAAATTGATCATGATTGAGAATTGATGTCATCTAAAAAAGTTGATTTAAATTGATCATGATTGAGAATTGATGTCATCTAAAAAAGTTGATTTAAATTGATCATGATTGAGAATTGATGTCATCTAAAAAAGTTGATTTAAATTGATCATGATTGAGAATTGATGTCATCTAAAAAAGTTGATTTAAATTGATCATGATTGAGAATTGATGTCATCTAAAAAGTTGATTTAAATTGATCATGATTGAGAATTGATGTCATCTAAAAAGTTGATTTAAATTGATCATGATTGAGAATTGATGTCATCTAAAAAAGTTGATTTAAATTGATCATGATTGAGAATTGATGTCATCTAAAAAAGTTGATTTAAATTGATCATGATTGAGAATTGATGTCATCTAAAAAAGTTGATTTAAATTGATCATGATTGAGAATTGATGTGATCTAAAAAAGTTGATTTAAATTAATCATGATTGAGAATTGATGTCATCTAAAAAAGTTGATTTAAATTAATCATGATTGAGAATTGATGTCATCTTAAAAAGTTGATTTAAATTGATCATGATTGAGAATTGATGTCATCTAAAAAAGTTGATTTAAATTGATCATGATTGAGAATTGATGTCATCTAAAAAAGTTGATTTAAATTGATCATGATTGAGAATTGATGTCATCTAAAAAAGTTGATTTAAATTAATCATGATTGAGAATTGATGTCATCTAAAAAAGTTGATTTAAATTGATCATGATTGAGAATTGATGTCATCTAAAAAGTTGATTTAAATTGATCATGATTGAGAATTGATGTCATCTAAAAAAGTTGATTTAAATTGATCATGATTGAGAATTGATGTCATCTAAAAAAGTTGATTTAAATTGATCATGATTGAGAATTGATGTCATCTAAAAAAGTTGATTTAAATTAATCATGATTGAGAATTGATGTCATCTAAAAAAGTTGATTTAAATTAATCATGCTTGAGAATTGATGTCATCTAAAAAAGTTGATTTAAATTGATCATGATTGAGAATTGATGTCATCTAAAAAAGTTGATTTAAATTGATCATGATTGAGAATTGATGTCATCTAAAAAAGTTGATTTAAATTGATCATGATTGAGAATTGATGTCATCTAAAAAAAGTTGATTTAAATTGATCATGATTGAGAATTGATGTCATCTAAAAAAGTTGATTTAAATTGATCATGATTGAGAATTGATGTCATCTAAAAAAGTTGATTTAAATTGATCATGATTGAGAATTGATGTCATCTAAAAAAGTTGATTTAAATTGATCATGATTGAGAATTGATGTCATCTAAAAAAGTTGATTTAAATTGATCATGATTGAGAATTGATGTCATCTAAAAAAAGTTGATTTAAATTGATCATGATTGATAATTGATGTCATCTAAAAAAGTTGATTTAAATTGATCATGATTGAGAATTGATGTCATCTAAAAAAGTTGATTTAAATTGATCATGATTGAGAATTGATGTCATCTAAAAAAAGTTGATTTAAATTGATCATGATTGAGAATTGATGTCATCTAAAAAAAGTTGATTTAAATTGATCATGATTGAGAATTGATGTCATCTAAAAAAAGTTGATTTAAATTGATCATGATTGAGAATTGATGTCATCTAAAAAAGTTGATTTAAATTGATCATGATTGAGAATTGATGTCATCTAAAAAAGTTGATTTAAATTGATCATGATTGAGAATTGATGTCATCTAAAAAAGTTGGTTTAAATTGATCATGATTGAGAATTGATGTCATCTAAAAAAGTTGATTTAAATTAATCATGATTGAGAATTGATGTCATCTAAAAAAGTTGATTTAAATTAATCATGATTGAGAATTGATGTCATCTAAAAAAGTTGATTTAAATTAATCATGATTGAGAATTGATGTCATCTAAAAAAGTTGATTTAAATTGATCATGATTGAGAATTGATGTCATCTAAAAAAGTTGATTTAAATTGATCATGATTGAGAATTGATGTCATCTAAAAAAGTTGATTTAAATTGATCATGATTGAGAATTGATGTCATCTAAAAAAGTTGATTTAAATTGATCATGATTGAGAATTGATGTCATCTAAAAAAGTTGATTTAAATTGATCATGATTGAGAATTGATGTCATCTAAAAAAGTTGATTTAAATTGATCATGATTGAGAATTGATGTCATCTAAAAAAGTTGATTTAAATTGATCATGATTGAGAATTGATGTCATCTAAAAAGTTGATTTAAATTAATCATGATTGAGAATTGATGTCATCTAAAAAAGTTGATTTAAATTGATCATGATTGAGAATTGATGTCATCTAAAAAAGTTGATTTAAATTGATCATGATTGAGAATTGATGTCATCTAAAAAAGTTGATTTAAATTGATCATGATTGAGAATTGATGTCATCTAAAAAAGTTGATTTAAATTGATCATGATTGAGAATTGATGTCATCTAAAAAAGTTGATTTAAATTGATCATGATTGAGAATTGATGTCATCTAAAAAAGTTGATTTAAATTAATCATGATTGAGAATTGATGTCATCTAAAAAAGTTGATTTAAATTGATCATGATTGAGAATTGATGTCATCTAAAAAAGTTGATTTAAATTAATCATGATTGAGAATTGATGTCATCTAAAAAAGTTGATTTAAATTAATCATGATTGAGAATTGATGTCATCTAAAAAAGTTGATTTAAATTGATCATGATTGAGAATTGATGTCATCTAAAAAAGTTGATTTAAATTGATCATGATTGAGAATTGATGTCATCTAAAAAAGTTGATTTAAATTGATCATGATTGAGAATTGATGTCATCTAAAAAAGTTGATTTAAATTGATCATGATTGAGAATTGATGTCATCTAAAAAAGTTGATTTAAATTGATCATGATTGAGAATTGATGTCATCTAAAAAAGTTGATTTAAATTGATCATGATTGAGAATTGATGTCATCTAAAAAAGTTGATTTAAATTAATCATGATTGAGAATTGATGTCATCTAAAAAAGTTGATTTAAATTGATCATGATTGAGAATTGATGTCATCTAAAAAAGTTGATTTAAATTGATCATGATTGAGAATTGATGTCATCTAAAAAAGTTGATTTAAATTGATCATGATTGAGAATTGATGTCATCTAAAAAAGTTGATTTAAATTAATCATGATTGAGAATTGATGTCATCTAAAAAAGTTGATTTAAATTAATCATGATTGAGAATTGATGTCATCTAAAAAAATTGATTTAAATTGATCATGATTGAGAATTGATGTCATCTAAAAAAGTTGATTTAAATTGATCATGATTGAGAATTGATGTCATCTAAAAAAGTTGATTTAAATTAATCATGATTGAGAATTGATGTCATCTAAAAAAGTTGATTTAAATTGATCATGATTGAGAATTGATGTCATCTAAAAAAGTTGATTTAAATTAATCATGATTGAGAATTGATGTCATCTAAAAAAGTTGATTTAAATTAATCATGATTGAGAATTGATGTCATCTAAAAAAGTTGATTTAAATTGATCATGATTGAGAATTGATGTCATCTAAAAAAGTTGATTTAAATTGATCATGATTGAGAATTGATGTCATCTAAAAAAGTTGATTTAAATTGATCATGATTGAGAATTGATGTCATCTAAAAAAGTTGATTTAAATTGATCATGATTGAGAATTGATGTCATCTAAAAAAGTTGATTTAAATTGATCATGATTGAGAATTGATGTCATCTAAAAAAAGTTGATTTAAATTGATCGTGATTGAGAATTGATGTCATCTAAAAAAGTTGATTTAAATTAATCATGATTGAGAATTGATGTCATCTAAAAAAGTTGATTTAAATTGATCATGATTGAGAATTGATGTCATCTAAAAAAGTTGATTTAAATTGATCATGATTGAGAATTGATGTCATCTAAAAAAGTTGATTTAAATTGATCATGATTGAGAATTGATGTCATCTAAAAAAGTTGATTTAAATTAATCATGATTGAGAATTGATGTCATCTAAAAAAGTTGATTTAAATTGATCATGATTGAGAATTGATGTCATCTAAAAAAGTTGATTTAAATTGATCATGATTGAGAATTGATGTCATCTAAAAAAGTTGATTTAAATTAATCATGATTGAGAATTGATGTCATCTAAAAAAGTTGATTTAAATTAATCATGATTGAGAATTGATGTCATCTAAAAAAGTTGATTTAAATTGATCATGATTGAGAATTGATGTCATCTAAAAAAGTTGATTTAAATTGATCATGATTGAGAATTGATGTCATCTAAAAAAGTTGATTTAAATTGATCATGATTGAGAATTGATGTCATCTAAAAAAGTTGATTTAAATTGATCATGATTGAGAATTGATGTCATCTAAAAAAGTTGATTTAAATTAATCATGATTGAGAATTGATGTCATCTAAAAAAGTTGATTTAAATTGATCATGATTGAGAATTGATGTCATCTAAAAAAAGTTGATTTAAATTAATCATGATTGAGAATTGATGTCATCTAAAAAAGTTGATTTAAATTAATCATGATTGAGAATTGATGTCATCTAAAAAAGTTGATTTAAATTGATCATGATTGAGAATTGATGTCATCTAAAAAAGTTGATTTAAATTGATCATGATTGAGAATTGATGTCATCTAAAAAAGTTGATTTAAATTGATCATGATTGAGAATTGATGTCATCTAAAAAAGTTGATTTAAATTAATCATGATTGAGAATTGATGTCATCTTAAAAAGTTGATTTAAATTGATCATGATTGAGAATTGATGTCATCTAAAAAAGTTGATTTAAATTGATCATGATTGAGAATTGATGTCATCTAAAAAAGTTGATTTAAATTAATCATGATTGAGAACTGATGTCATCTAAAAAAAGTTGATTTAAATTAATCATGATTGAGAATTGATGTCATCTAAAAAAGTTGATTTAAATTAATCATGATTGAGAATTGATGTCATCTAAAAAAGTTGATTTAAATTGATCATGATTGAGAATTGATGTCATCTAAAAAAGTTGATTTAAATTAATCATGATTGAGAATTGATGTCATCTAAAAAAGTTGATTTAAATTGATCATGATTGAGAATTGATGTCATCTAAAAAAGTTGATTTAAATTGATCATGATTGAGAATTGATGTCATCTAAAAAAGTTGATTTAAATTAATCATGATTGAGAATTGATGTCATCTAAAAAAGTTGATTTAAATTGATCATGATTGAGAATTGATGTCATCTAAAAAAGTTGATTTAAATTGATCATGATTGAGAATTGATGTCATCTAAAAAAGTTGATTTAAATTAATCATGATTGAGAATTGATGTCATCTAAAAAAGTTGATTTAAATTGATCATGATTGAGAATTGATGTCATCTAAAAAAGTTGATTTAAATTAATCATGATTGAGAATTGATGTCATCTAAAAAAGTTGATTTAAATTAATCATGATTGAGAATTGATGTCATCTAAAAAAGTTGATTTAAATTGATCATGATTGAGAATTGATGTCATCTAAAAAAGTTGATTTAAATTGATCATGATTGAGAATTGATGTCATCTAAAAAAAGTTGATTTAAATTGATCATGATTGAGAATTGATGTCATCTAAAAAAGTTGATTTAAATTGATCATGATTGAGAATTGATGTCATCTAAAAAAGTTGATTTAAATTGATCATGATTGAGAATTGATGTCATCTAAAAAAGTTGATTTAAATTGATCATGATTGAGAATTGATGTCATCTAAAAAAGTTGATTTAAATTAATCATGATTGAGAATTGATGTCATCTAAAAAAGTTGATTTAAATTGATCATGATTGAGAATTGATGTCATCTAAAAAAGTTGATTTAAATTGATCATGATTGAGAATTGATGTCATCTAAAAAAGTTGATTTAAATTGATCATGATTGAGAATTGATGTCATCTAAAAAAGTTGATTTAAATTGATCATGATTGAGAATTGATGTCATCTAAAAAAGTTGATTTAAATTGATCATGATTGAGAATTGATGTCATCTAAAAAAGTTGATTTAAATTGATCATGATTGAGAATTGATGTCATCTAAAAAAGTTGATTTAAATTGATCATGATTGAGAATTGATGTCATCTAAAAAAGTTGATTTAAATTAATCATGATTGAGAATTGATGTCATCTAAAAAAGTTGATTTAAATTAATCATGATTGAGAATTGATGTCATCTAAAAAAGTTGATTTAAATTGATCATGATTGAGAATTGATGTCATCTAAAAAAGTTGATTTAAATTGATCATGATTGAGAATTGATGTCATCTAAAAAAGTTGATTTAAATTGATCATGATTGAGAATTGATGTCATCTAAAAAAGTTGATTTAAATTAATCATGATTGAGAATTGATGTCATCTAAAAAAGTTGATTTAAATTGATCATGATTGAGAATTGATGTCATCTAAAAAAGTTGATTTAAATTAATCATGATTGAGAATTGATGTCATCTAAAAAAGTTGATTTAAATTAATCATGATTGAGAATTGATGTCATCTAAAAAAGTTGATTTAAATTGATCATGATTGAGAATTGATGTCATCTAAAAAAGTTGATTTAAATTGATCATGATTGAGAATTGATGTCATATAAAAAAGTTGATTTAAATTGATCATGATTGAGAATTGATGTCATCTAAAAAAGTTGATTTAAATTAATCATGATTGAGAATTGATGTCATCTAAAAAAGTTGATTTAAATTGATCATGATTGAGAATTGATGTCATCTAAAAAAGTTGATTTAAATTGATCATGATTGAGAATTGATGTCATCTAAAAAAGTTGATTTAAATTAATCATGATTGAGAATTGATGTCATCTAAAAAAGTTGATTTAAATTAATCATGATTGAGAATTGATGTCATCTAAAAAAGTTGATTTAAATTAATCATGATTGAGAATTGATGTCATCTAAAAAAGTTGATTTAAATTGATCATGATTGAGAATTGATGTCATCTAAAAAAGTTGATTTAAATTAATCATGATTGAGAATTGATGTCATCTAAAAAAGTTGATTTAAATTGATCATGATTGAGAATTGATGTCATCTAAAAAAGTTGATTTAAATTGATCATGATTGAGAATTGATGTCATCTAAAAAAGTTGATTTAAATTGATCATGATTGAGAATTGATGTCATCTAAAAAAGTTGATTTAAATTGATCATGATTGAGAATTGATGTCATCTAAAAAAGTTGATTTAAATTGATCATGATTGAGAATTGATGTCATCTAAAAAAGTTGATTTAAATTGATCATGATTGAGAATTGATGTCATCTAAAAAAGTTGATTTAAATTGATCATGATTGAGAATTGATGTCATCTAAAAAAGTTGATTTAAATTGATCATGATTGAGAATTGATGTCATCTAAAAAAGTTGATTTAAATTGATCATGATTGAGAATTGATGTCATCTAAAAAAGTTGATTTAAATTGATCATGATTGAGAATTGATGTCATCTAAAAAAGTTGATTTAAATTGATCATGATTGAGAATTGATGTCATCTAAAAAAGTTGATTTAAATTGATCATGATTGAGAATTGATGTCATCTAAAAAAGTTGATTTAAATTGATCATGATTGAGAATTGATGTCATCTAAAAAAGTTGATTTAAATTGATCATGATTGAGAATTGATGTCATCTAAAAAAGTTGATTTAAATTGATCATGATTGAGAATTGATGTCATCTAAAAAAGTTGATTTAAATTGATCATGATTGAGAATTGATGTCATCTAAAAAAGTTGATTTAAATTGATCATGATTGAGAATTGATGTCATCTAAAAAAGTTGATTTAAATTGATCATGATTGAGAATTGATGTCATCTAAAAAAGTTGATTTAAATTGATCATGATTGAGAATTGATGTCATCTAAAAAAGTTGATTTAAATTGATCATGATTGAGAATTGATGTCATCTAAAAAAGTTGATTTAAATTGATCATGATTGAGAATTGATGTCATCTAAAAAAAGTTGATTTAAATTGATCATGATTGAGAATTGATGTCATCTAAAAAAGTTGATTTAAATTAATCATGATTGAGAATTGATGTCATCTAAAAAAGTTGATTTAAATTGATCATGATTGAGAATTGATGTCATCTAAAAAAGTTGATTTAAATTGATCATGATTGAGAATTGATGTCATCTAAAAAAGTTGATTTAAATTGATCATGATTGAGAATTGATGTCATCTAAAAAAGTTGATTTAAATTCAGTTTTAAAAAGGTAAAGGTAGTACCATAGCAGATACTGCTGTAGGTGAGTGAAGTGTTAAAGACTTGACTGTATTAGGTTCAGCATTGAGAGATGGGGTGACCAGTTCCAGGGCCGTCTTAACAGCATTGTAGGCCCTGGGCAAAGCAATGCACTGGGTCCCTACCAGCCCAACCCACCCACGAGAATAAAAATGTAAACAATATGGCAGCATCCCAGCATGGGGCCCCTAGAATTGTGGGGCCCCTGGGCACTGCCCAGGGTGCCCATGCCTTAAGACAGCACTGACCAGGTCTCTTCATCACTGCCTTTTGCTCCCCTAACTCAAGAGAAAAGTCAGGGTAGACTGGAGCATGAGGATACCGTGGATCAAACCCAGCACCTTTTCCACAAGGGATTAGTGCTCTAAAAAATTCAGTTTTAGTGAGCTGAAAATAGCATGCAGTTTTTGTGAGTAATGATCTGCTCATAGTGCACAACCAGAACTGAAACGGTACTAAATGGTACAAACTCTGAAGCCATGTGCAAAATTGTGCCACAGGTCTCTGAATTCAAATAACTCTCAAGCACAGTGTATAGCTGATTGTGTCTCACCTGGACTAGTCACTCAAGTATTGTTTTTACTTGGGGAAGAAGAAAACATGTTATTTCTGCCACCATCACGTGTGATGATTTTTACTATGAGCAAAGGCTGAGACATCGTCTGTGGTTGACCTCCTGCATATTTTTTAATGGAAGGCTTGTATAACTTTTTTTTGTGTATTTGGTCTCTTAGTTATGTATAGCAGGGATCCCAGGTAGCATTTATCTCCTGAATTTTGGAAATAGAAATCATAGCACAGTTTTCTGTAAGAAAACTATTGTCTGTTAGAAAAATGCAAACCAGGCCAAAACAACTCACAACAAATGCTGTATTCTATATGATTGTGGGGGCCTTACTGACCATGTGACTTCAACCACTGTTGTGTCTGCAAGTACTTAACTATGCCATTGTTTTGCCAGATTTGTCATAGCTTTCAAAATCCATCCCTTTCTTTGGAGTATCCACATTGTACATATATATCTAGGTTCATTTATAGATTATTCTTTTTTTTTTTTTTTTAACAGGTGAGAGAAACCAAAAATATAAAGAACTGAAGAAGAGAGAGGAGAGCATGGATGGTAAGTTTGTTTATGGTTTCCATATTTATTTCAAGTGAAGAAAGTTTTCACATTCATTTCAAGTGAAGAAAGTTTCCATATTCATTTCAAGTGAAGAAAGTTTTCATATTCATTTCAAGTGAAGAAAGTTTCCATATTCATTTCAAGTGAAGAAAGTTTTCATATTAATTTCAAGTGAAGAAAGTTTCCATATTCATTTCAAGTGAAGAAAGTTTTCATATTCATTTCAAGTGAAGAAAGTTTCCATATTAATTTCAAGTGAAGAAAGTTTCCATATTCATTTCAAGTGAAGAAAGTTTTCATATTCATTTCAAGTGAAGAAAGTTTCCATTTTAATTTCAAGTGAAGAAAGTTTTCATATTAATTTCAAGTGAAGAAAGTTTCCATATTCATTTCAAGTGAAGAAAGTTTCCATATTCATTTCAAGCGAAGAAAGTTTCCATATTCATTTCAAGTGAAGAAAGTTTTCATATTCATTTCAAGTGAAGAAAGTTTCCATATTAATTTCATGTGAAGAAAGTTTTCATATTAATTTCAAGTGAAGAAAGTTTCAATATTCATTTCAAGTGAAGAAAGTTTTCATATTCATTTCAAGTGAAGAAAGTTTTCATATTAATTTCAAGTGAAGAAAGTTTCCATATTCATTTCAAGTGAAGAAAGTTTTCATATTAATTTCAAGTAAAGAAAGTTTTCTATTTATTTGCTCTAGTTTTGCATGTTCAGGACTTGCATGAACTGGTGTTCACACTTATAATTCATTATTCAAGAAATTATTCTATAATAATTTTTAATGATCTGTCTGTTAACAGAATTTCTGGACATGTTTGAAGAAAACAAGAGAGAGGAAATTGTAAGTACTTGTAGAGCTATGAAAAGAAGATGTATTTTAATCTTTATAATTACTTGAAATGTGTGTGAGATAATAATAAAAACAAGTGCATTTTAACTTTCAGAATTACCTTAGTTGTTTGTGGGATAATAATAAAAACATGTATTTTAACTTTTATAATTACCTTAGTTGTTTGTGAGAAATAAAGAAAACGTATGCATTTTAACTTTCAGAATTACCTTAGTTGTTTGTGGAATAATAATAAAAACGTGTATTTTAACTTTTTAGAATTACCATAGTTGTTTGTGAGATAATAATAAAAACATGTGTATTTTAACTTTTATAATTACCTTAGTTGTTTGTGAGAAATAAAGAAAACGTATGCATTTTAACTTTCAGAATTACCTTAGTTGTTTGTGAGACAATAATACAAACATATTTTAACTTTCAGAATTACTTAAGTTGTTTGTGAGAAAATAATACAAACAAAAATATTTTAACTTTCAGAATTCTGTAGTTTTTTGTGAGAAATAAATAATAAAAGATTACCTTTTTTCGATTTATTTTCACACCTATCCATGGGATAATAATAAAAACATGTGTATTTTAACTTTTTAGAATTACCTTTGTTGTTTGTGGGATAATAATAAAAACATGTGTATTTTAACTTTTTAGAATTACCTTAGTTGTTTGTGAGATAATAATAAAAACATATGTATTTTAACTTTTATAATTACCTTAGTTGTTTGTGAGAAATAAAGAAAACGTATGCATTTTAACTTTCATAATTACCTTAGTTGTTTGTGAGACAATAATACAAACATATATTTTAACTTTCAGAATTACTTAAGTTGTTTGTGAGAAAATAATACAAACAAAAATATTTTAACTTCAGAATTCTGTGGTTTTTTTGTGAGAAATAAATAATAAAAGATCTCAGATAATTCAATTTTGCGAATATATTGCATGTTCTTTTTTTTTTTTTTTTTGCATCTCATGTTGTTGGGTTAGTTATAATTGGATAATTTGTACATTACTATCAAAGATGCATCTCAAGTTGGTGGGTTAGTTATAATTGGATAATTTGTACATTACTATCAAAGATGCATCTGAAGTTGTTGGGTTAGTTATAATTGGATAATTTGTACATTACTATCAAAGATGCATTTGAAGTTGTTGGGTTAGTTATAATTGGATAATTTGTACATTACTATCAAAGATGCATCTCAAGTTGGTGGGTTAGTTATAATTGGATAATTTGTACATTACTATCAAAGATGCATCTGAAGTTGTTGGGTTAGTTATAATTGGATAATTTGTACATTACTATCAAAGATGCATCTGAAGTTGGTGGGTTAGTTATAATTGGATAATTTGTACATTACTATCAAAGATGCATCTGAAGTTTGTGGGTTAGTTATAATTGGATAATTTGTACATTACTATCATAGATGCATCTAAAGTTGGTGGGTAAGTTATAATTGGATAATTTGTACATTACTATCATAGATGCATCTGAAGTTGGTGGGTTAGTTATAATTGGATAATTTGTACATTACTACCAAAGATGCATCTCAAGTTGTTGGGTTAGTTATAATTGGATAATTTGTACATTACTATCAAAGATGCATCTCAAGTCCTGTGGCATGAGCTCGAGTGACAAATTGTAGTTATTTTTGTTTTATGCTATTCGCTTGCAGAAGAAGATTGCGCACCTGGAAGAGGGAATCATTTCTTTGCTAGGAAACATGAGCAGGGTAAGTTCATTTTGATTATATGTGTGTGTGTGTAACCACATAGATAGTGAAAAGAGAGAGAAAAAGGAAGCAGTTGGTTACCATGGAAACATCTCAGTTATTTCTTCTGTGCCTGTCAGCTCCAAGTGCTGCATAGGCTTTCAGTTTATGCTAAGCCCCTCCTGTCGTCTGCTGTCTTGTAAAGCTGTTTCTTCATTATCCTCCTTATATCTGTCTCCAGCTCCAGATTTCTTATGCGTTTTTGGATCTCCCCTGTTTCTTTTGCCCTGGGAATTTCAGAGCAGGACTACTTTACGATGCTGTTAACTGGGTTCAGTAATCGGAGTGGCTAAGAGGTATGGCGTCCACCTCGAATTCTTGAGGTACCAGGTTCAATTCCCAGTTGAGGGAACATAATTTATGGAATTTTTTTTTTCAGAACCAGTGGTCCTAGGGATGTCATTCTCCCCCCGATCTCCTGGGTAATGAGATCAGATGCCTAACCTTCTCGGATAAGGTAGAAAAAATAGGAGGTCCCGTGTGTAAGTTGCGCACGTAAAAAATACCTTGGAAGTTGTAAAGAGTAGGCCCATCAGGCCACTGCCCTGGCAAAATTTAAAAATTAGAAACGTACCCACTACAGAAATATTTATAGAATGTGTGATTCCTGTATACACACATTGGGATTCTCGCTGGTGCTACATAGTTCGTGCACTGTGCTGAGATCCCCTTGTGTGATCTAAGGGAGGAGATCAGAGCACTGATGGAGTTGTCCATGTGCAATGAAGATAGTCCTTAAAACCAAACCAAACTTGTCCTATCTACTTTCAGATTCCTTTGCTTATTTCTTTGTCCCAGGTCCCATCATTTGCACACATTTCCTGTCATATTGTTTCAATCCTTCTGTTAATATTTTATTGATATCATTACACAACAATCTTTGGACTTCAGAAATTATCAGATTTATGAAGAATTGCAGATTCTGCTGAAAGATTTCCATATTTATCTGTTGACAGAACATGGGGCGTTTCACACATCTGCCTTCTCCAAAAGAGCTAATGTCTATGAAGGCAGATTTGCAGTTCAAGGAAGATGAGAGACAGAAATCTGAAAGGACCACTATTGGCTTGGCTGCTGGTAAAGAATTTTGTGCATCATTATTTTCATAAGACTGATTACACATTAGATTTTCATAAGACTGATTACATATTAGATTTTCATAAGACTGATTACACATTAGATTTTCGTAAGACTGATTACACATTAGATTTTCATAAGACTGATTACATATTAGATTTTCATAAGACTGATTACACATTAGATTTTCATAAGACTGATTACCAATTAGATTTTCATAAGACTGATTACACATTAGATTTTCAGAAATGGGTGCTTGTATAGAAAATAAGGACTGAAATGGTTTGACAAGATGACAAATGTGGAACTGATAACAAGAACAGGACAAGTACTAGTGGAACAAGAGACGAGAAGAAGATGCTGGTGATGGACAGGAAACACATTGAGGAAACCTGTTGATAGCATTACAAGGGAACCCTTATTCTGAAATCCTCAGGGTGAGAAAATCTAACACACACAGAGTTAAAAAGTATTTTCAACTCCGATGTCAAGGCAGAGTTATCATATGGCTGGGAAACATGGAGAACACAAAAAAAAAAAAAACAACCAGGCTACCACTAATGAATGTTTGTGTAGAATAAAAGGATTAAAATTATATAAAAAGCTCATCAATGTGGAACTGGTGGAAAGGATCGGACAAATACCAGTGGAACAAGAAGTGGAGAAAAGAGTTTAGAGTTGGATAGGACACACATTGAGGAAACTGCAGATAGCATTGCAAGACCATCCTTATTATGGTGCTCCGCTAAGTAAATAACATAGATGGAGACCTAACAAGAGATGGAGACCTAACAAGAGATGGAGAAAAGAACTGGAGACAGATTTAAAAAGATAAAGAAGATATGGACAAAATTTGAGCAAATGGCACAAGACAGGAGAACTTGGACTGACGTGAGGCCTATGCTTCACATGGAGCTAATTCACATGGAGCTAACTACTAGAAAATAGGAAGTGGCTGTGTGTGTGCCAGGGAATTCCAAGAAAAATAAAAATGAAATAGTTTTAAGAAAAAAAATGTAGGAAACACATAAGTTCAAGGTCAGACATGAATAAGGGACATCAGCCATGAGATACAACCAGAAAATTAGAACAGTTTTAGTTACATAATACACATGAATATATGGACAGTTGGTTGAGAAAAGCTGTGATCTGAGAGGAGACGCTTGTTTGTTAAAATCATAAAAATTGTTCTTGTATCTTTTATGGCATGAAGTGGTTTAGAAATATGAAATATGTGAACGTTTTGTAGAAATGTTCAAGCAGTTGTTTCAACTGTTGTTTTGTTTTGAAGATATCGGAGTATGTGACACTTTCTTTTTTATATTTCTTACAGCTGCTTGCAGTGTGACATTTACGTCAACTTTAGTCAGATGTAGTAAATTGGACAGTTGAGAAACTTTTACAAAGATTAGAGTAAAGGATAATATGTTGCATTCTATTATTGGTAGTTCATTTATGTTCAAAAAGGATTCAAAACAATATTATACTGACTGTCCATGACTTACAGGGGGGGGTTCCATTCCGATGACCCCATCATAGTCGATATGTTTGTAAGTTGGAAATCACTATGTACTATAGGAACCATAAGGATATGTTTATGGTTAATGTGCCTGAATGCTACATTTGCAGGTCTGTTCTGTTACGTGTTTAAAAAATATTTTACTGTTTATAGTGAAATAATACAGGGTGTTCCATGAAAAAGCGGCCCCATTCACAAAGTGAAAGTTGCCAGATTTTTTAGCATTTTTCAATGTTAACAAATGTGTCCGTTATAAAAGGTTCTAAGTAGTACTAGATTGACCTAAATCATTTTCCATGATTGGACCGTGCGTATTTGAAAACCATCGTGTGTGTTTAAATAAACTGTCTATCACAATGCCGTTTTCACTGCAAGAAAGGATAGCTATTGTTGAGAATTATATCTGTACGGGATCATTCAAGAAAACATCTGAAATTTTTGCATCAACGTTTTCTGGTTCTAAAATTCCTGCAAAGAGTAGCATACAGAAGTTGATCTCAAAATGGCGTACAACAGGGTCGGTCGTTAATGCCAAAAAATGTAGATTGCCAACTGTTAGGACTCCAGAGGCCATTGCTGTTATTGAAGAGAAGATTTAACTAGTCCTACAAAATCTGTGAGAAAATTAGCTCAACAAAGTGGAATGAAACGCACTTCTTGTTTTAGAATTCTCCATTCACTAAATTTAAAACCATATCGCGTAACGTGTGTACAAGAACTTAAAGAACCTGACAAGGAGAAACGTGTGAATTATTGTCACTGGCTTCTCAACAAGATCGTAGATGGCGAGTTGGATCCATTTCAGTACTTCATGAGTGATGAAGCGTGGTTTCATTTGTCTGGTCATATTAATTCCCATAACACCAGGAATTGGTGCACAGAAAACCCCCATAAGCTATATGAGAAACCATTACACGACCCAAAAATCGGGGTATGGTGCGCTGTGTCTGGGAATGGGATGTCAGTCCCATATTTTTTGACACGAATGTGAACACTGAAGTGTATTTACGAATATTTTATGAGTTCTACGCACAATTAAGAAGTTATCAGCGGGAATATTTCTTCTTCCAACAGGATGGAGCAACTTGTCACACATCTCATGTATCAGTGGCCCATATTCATAATGTTTTCACCGAGGAAAAGACTGTCAGCAAAGGATTATGGCCTCCTCGATCCTCGATTTTTTTCTATGGGGGTATTTGAAGGGAGTTGTGTATAAAACAAACCCCCATACATTAGAAGACTGCTATCCGAACAATTGACGTGACCCCGTGTTGCAAAATGTGCACGGCGACCACTTCCAGCATCTATTGTGAGACCTACAAGTAGACTGCCAGTACTTTTCCCCTCCATACACCCTTTTCAGGATCGCCATATCCATCACAAGTTGAACAAGAGTTTCAACATACCATCGTCTTGTATACTGTGTGTGACTGATAAGTCCAAATTTAAGCAAGGGCAGTAATCGTTATGAGTCTCGGATGTACAATAGATTATAATGATTATCCCACTTGAACAGCTGTTGTCTGGCTGTTAATTTATTAAAAAAAATATATGAGTGTATAGCATTCGAATCTTCGAGATTCAGAACGCTTGTCACGGTGGCGGAGTTCCACATGAGTTAAATGTTCTAAGCTATTTTTGAGAGGTGAGCGAAAGTTCTCGGGAAGCCCCACGGATGTGATTGGCTGGGGTGTTCTGGGGGAGAATGTTTTTGGTGTTAGTGTGTACTGGGCGAGTGCACTGGAGAGATGTAAAGTGTTTTTCAATGTGTACCAGTGTACAGGCATTTATGCTGAGATATATTATGTGTGATTATCCCAGATGAACTGTATATTAATTAAGGATGTGTTTCTTAGGCCTTTGAGTACACAGGCCAGTGTTTAAAGATTATGTACATTTTTGAAGAGTTTGTGTCCTGGGCGTGACTGGAGAAATCAGCCCAGTGTTTTCGAGGGAAGCCTGTACACTGCTTGATGTGTCGACTTATATTATGAGGCCTATTATTTATCAGCAGTCTTCTAGATGGATTAAAGACAGTGCTTGATATGTCGACTTATATTATGAGGCCTATTATTTATCAGCAGTCTTCTAGATGGATTAAAGACAGTGCTTGATATGTCGACTTATATTATGAGGCCTATTATTTATCAGCAGTCTTCTAGATGGATTAAAGGCAGTGCTTGATATGTCGACTTATATTATGAGGCCTATTATTTATCAGCAGTCTTCTAGATGGATTAAAGACAGTGCTTGATATGTCGACTTATATTATGAGGCCTATTATTTATCAGCAGTCTTCTAGATGGATTAAAGACAGTGCTTGATATGTCGACTTATATTATGAGGCCTATTATTTATCAGCATTCTTCTAGATGGATTAAAGACAGTGCTTGATATGTCGACTTATATTTGAGGCCATATAACTATTAGTACTGTGAGTGTCAGCAGTCTAATGGATGAATTAAAGAGCGCTGAGACGTCATATATATTGGAGGCCTATTATTTACTAGCACTGCGATGGTCGGCAGTCTTATGTACATGAATTAAAGAGCGCTGAGACGTCAGATATTGGAAGCCTATTATTTACTAGTACTGCAATGGTCAGCAGTCTTATGTACATGAATTAAAGAGCGCTGAGACGTCATATATATTTGAGGCCTATAACTATTGGCACTGCGTTTGCCAGTAGTTCTTCTTGATGGATTAGTGTTATTATATAATCTGGATCTTCCTTATGGTACACTATTATGACTGGAACGCCAGCTGTTCGTTATCAGTGGTGGTTTCCAGTTCAAGTTGGATCGAACTTACGACATTTATAATAAGTAGCCTGTGTGGCGTGATATAATATATAGCAACCTTGGTATTCGACTACTCTATGGTTAGCAATTGTACACTTCGTCTGCAACAGTGGATGCAACATCGTTTTGCAACATATACTGATTGTTACAGTGGCGGCAATCAATAAGCCTAGCGGCAACAGTCGTGGCCAAAACTTTTGGACGTTATTCCACGTCACCGGCGTTATGTGACTTTCTTCTATGCTGCGTGGCGCATTTAAGAATCCATCATCATTATCAACTACGGGTGCAATAGTGGTTGTTTTCAAACTTACGTGGTGTGATACCTACTATAAAGACTTACCCAAAAACAGACGTTAACATAACTAGGCGGGAACATATCTGATGGAGTGCAGCTTATTAATAGCCTTCTACATAGAGGACTATAACATATCTAACATTTCCATTGCCAAGATATGCTTCATGATTCAGTCCTGCTTTTGAATTGAAGCTTTCAAGTGAACTGTGCCAGTATTTTGGTGGCGCGATTACAGAAGTTTACCATCAAAGTATACAAGAGATGTCTAGTACCTCCTTTCAAGTGGATTATCAACGAGATTGACAGACTGTGTACCCCTACAGTTACAGAGGGAATTCAAGCTGATATGCAGTCATTCTACACGGGTGCCTCTAGTAGATGATTGACAGTAATACAGTTCATGTTTACCTGTGCAGTTTACGAGCACACATACCTTAGCAAGGACAAAGGACCTGAAGTGAGAAGTGTCAAGCTGCGGTGACCTTAGGCGGTGAACTGTTTTCCTCAGCAGACGTTGTGATGTTCAGCGTTTTGGACGGCCGTATTTCCCTTTATTGAAGATAAGTGGTTTATATTGTGAAAACTGTGCCATTTTATCTTGTGTCAACAAGTCTTCCTATATATATTGTGTACTATTTGTTGTAATGAGTATTTCGTGTTAAATATTCTGTTTCATGTCTACTTATGAAGATTATATCCCAGTTTACCCAGGGCTTCATAAGTGTTCTTTAGGATTTGTTTTGTAAGTGTCAAGTTTGTGATAATTCCGGTTTAAGGCTACAGACCTTACCGAAGTCTGGTTTGCGATTTGTCTTTTGGGACAAGTAATTGTATAGGTGTGACGTAACGTTTCATTGTGATTATTGTGGTATTTTTTCTTTGTTCCTTAGTTTATTGATTAATTTGTTCGTGAGTGTCTTTCTCTCTTTCCTATCTTTTAGTTTTTATACACATTTTCATTTATATACGGTGTTGGTTATTGTTTTGCCACTATTCGCGGTTATCATTACATGCTATGTTAAATTTTTTGCCTTAGTTAAGCCTTACTGTTCAGTTGACTTCTGCGAACGTTATCGTTTGTTTTGTAGTACCTTGTCTTTGTAACTGTGATTCCTATTGTCTATATAATATGTTAGTTGTTGGTAACTTATTGTAAGACTTTAGTGCATAAGTGTTTAAGGCTATTTCACATAATATTGACACCACTCAAATTGATATATAGGTATCCCTCATATTGGTGTATACTTTTACAAAGGTTCTATGCACATGAAGTTATGCTACTATGATATAAAGTAATTAACTGATATATGCAATTACTTGAAAGGATATCTAGCTTTGTGAGCTGAAAAGGTAATTGTTCGAATTTTTAGGGACATAGACTTGTGGTAATTATAACTGGTGAATATATATATACAGTGGACTTGGTGAGTGAATCACCATGGATCGTAATACGTACCCTACAGATATAAGGCCTATGTTGGAGTCTGCATTGGTAGTAGGTAGAGATGGTAAGGGATTGAGAGGTGCGCGACTTGGAGAATGGATAATGGATGATCTTTTGATTAATGTGTCAACATCCCTGGAGTTATTTGCTAAAAATAACTTTAAGTTTGTTTGCAATTTGGTAATGGCCAAGGATTTGGTGAATTTGCTACGGCACCTTCGTCTGTTTTTGCGACAGTATATTGAGCTTGAACACGGACATATAGTGCAAAGCATGTTCAAAATAATCCACAACCATACTTCTGATGAACAGAAAGAGGAGTTAAGGGATGAAGAGCAGATAGAAGGCATTAAACAAAGTGCGCTTCAGGAAAGGGCAAAGATTTTAGAAAGTGTTGCTAAAGAGAGTAAATTACACGCAACAGTTACTAAACTTGAAAGTGATTTATATAAATCAAACTTGGATCTTGAAAGAGGGCAAGAAGCATTAAATTCGGCATTGTGCAAGATTGAATACTTGGAAGCTAGGCTCGGAGATAAACAAGGCGAAACTATTAATCTCACGCACAAACTTCAAGAACAGAAAGAGATGAATCACAAGTTGAAGGTTGAGAGCAATGTTCGTGAGAAGACTTACATAGAAATGCTTCATAATGTGTTAGATGATAATGATATTCTCAGTTGCCAATTGAAAGAAAAGAAGGAGATACATGAGAAATTGAGAGTTCAGGCAACAAATAGGGAAAAGTGTAGTGGCTACCCAACAGCCTCCTCTGCCCCACATTCATTGATCAACGGGTTCAAACGCCTGTTGGCTATTGCTGTTGAAACGGACTACACATTCAAGGAAGCAGAAAGGACCAAGGAGTTCTTAAAGGACCCATTAAAGTTTGCTGCTGTTGCCGATACAGTTGCACCAGCTTCAGCAGCCAATTTAGCACAAAAAGAAGAGAAGAAGAGATTGGAAGAGTTAATAATGGAGAAGGATAAATTAGCTAAGATTGAGAAATTACTAGCGGAGGAAAGATGTAGAGTTTTGACATTCGATGACGTAATTAAGAAACAAAGTGAACAGATTTCACTTAAAAATATTGAAATTACGGAATTAAGGGAAAGAGTGGACGGTTTGGTTGATATAATTTTAGGTAGAAAAATGCTGTCTACTGTCAATGTTGACAAAGTTAGACAGAAAGACGGTTATCAACACGTCTTAAAAGCGTCGAGTCAGCAACAGACACTCGATGCCAAAAATAACATCAAACGTGGTGAGCGGAAATCCTTGCGTGGCAGATGTAATTTTCATCGTACTAGTGACTATTCTGGTAATATTAATAATTCCTGGCGACAGGCCAACAAGGTTAATTCTACTGTGATACTTGATTCTGTACATCACAGTAAAGACAAGGATAAATTTCATGTCAAAGTTAAAAAAACTAGCCTTGTATCTGAAGTGGGAAAGCCTCATAAAAACATAACAAGGGACAAAACTAGTAGTACTTGTGCCCAAAGTAATACTCAGTATGTTAGCAGCCATAAGGATTTTATTATCCCTATTACTGATTCAGAGGTTAAGCACGCTGCCACCGAAAAGAAGAAAAGCAATCATGACAGGAAAGATAATACAGATTTTAAACATTATCAAGGGAGATCAGCAAATTGTAATCTGTCTTCTCCAAGAAACCAGAAACAGTTTAACATATCTAAATATTTTGGTTCTGAAGATTTTGAAAAGTATGGTAAAAATGATTACATAAAAGATTATCAATTTTACGATAATAAGTCTAGAAGACAACAAAAACAATCTGGCAGATATTTTTATCAAAAGAGAAATGATAATGGCAACTATGTTAACTTTTCTCATCAAAGGCCTAAAGTAATTGATAAACAAGGTAATAATAATAGAAATAGAGTCTCTAATACAACTGCTTGTGGTTTTGAGAGAGTATCTCGCTGTTATGAGGGTAGCAAATTTTTTTCAGCATCCAATAGCGACGACCTTGTGCTACGATCATTTTCTGCCCCATAAGCCTTTGGTGGTGTTTACACGTATCAAGGGAAGGCTTGTTGATCGGTGAAAGGGCTACAGGTTCATACAAGCCACAGTTTTAGGTAAATGTAACGTTAATTTCCGTTTTACATCGTTAAATCGGACTGTGAATTAAAATAGAATTTTTTCATTTGTATATTTTCACAGCGACGGCTTTGCAATAGAAGTCAATGTTCCGGTGTTACATTAACAGAGAGAGTAAGGTATGCCACCTTGTATTCATGGAGTTAACCAAGTAAAGCCGGACAGCAAGTTGACTCTGAATTGTATGCGGTTATCTTGCCAAGTTTATGAGACTATTCAACACGGCTGGAATTATTGCCTGTTCAACTTGTTTAGAATATAGATATTATTGTATCAAATAAATATAGGATATTATATATAGAATTGTATTAAAATACCATATAACTTCTATTAGATAGTGTGTAAGCTCATTTTTTATGCACTGTTTATGCACATATTTAATGTACGACGATGTTTTGATGATGCAACAATTATTTTCATACTATTCTTGCACTATTGTGTTATGACGAATATTGTATGTATTATGATCGCAATAAGGTGTATGATATCATTTGCGAGTGACTTGTCTCTGTAACTTTTTGATGAAAGTAGTGGACTATAGTATTTACGCACGCTAGTCAGAAGACTATGCTCATTTAGTCAATTTATGGTTGACCTTTATGCTCCGTACTAAGCTTCGACCTACAAGAGCTGATACATCAAACATTGATGTGTTTTAGCAGCGGTGATTATAAGGACTGTTTTATATATGCATGATGAGTTTGTCAGCCCTATGCACAACCTCATTAGCTAGGCATGGTGCAGTAGTCATCTTCAGAGAGTCTCTGTACTCACTAAATTTAAAATTCTTTCTTGTGTTTTGATGTCATGTTTAGTTTATGTATTGGCACATTCTAAGACATTATGTAGTAACTATTATATTGTGAAAAATAATTTTGGAAACATAGTTTGATTATATCAGAGTTAATTTTGTATTGCAAGTTGAGAACATATTCTGAAACATTGGTTTCTGAGGTTTTTCGAAACAATAACACCTGTGAGCTTAAAATAATGTGATTTTTTTTGTTCTTGCGATTTAGACATGTATCATTTTCCAGCAGATTGTTTTGATTTTGTGTCTGCTTAAGTATAAAGATTTTTGTATGTCACACATTTTTGTTAGCCTAATTACATTGTTGGTATATTAATATAAGGTAAAGCTTAAAAAAAAAGTTAAAATACCATTTTTATTTAACTTAGCGTTATGAAATATTTTTGTTTTTTACTTTTTGGAAAATGTTTTCTAAGATTGTAAAATTTTTTCGGTACCCTGCGCTTAACTGTGCGCTAGAGGGGGTAATGATGTTTTTTTTAATTACTTAACGCTTCATGGTGCGTTAGTTTGAGTTTATTTATAACGGCATTATTTTTTGTGTATGATGTCTGATGGTTGATGGTTACTTATGAATAAGTTGGATAACGGGGTTAAGGTTAGATTATGCTTCGGTTATCTACAGCTTTCTTTTGTGGGTGTTAGATATACACATACATTGTCTTTTTGTCCTATACTTTCTTGTCATGATTATATGTATTTATATAATATGTTTTTGATCAAATGGTTATTACGATGTATTAATCCATCGTTCTCTACAGACATACCTGTGTTTTTCTTTTGTCTGTCCTGATTATTCTTCATTTTATTCTATTTCTTCTACTGACTTTTCGGTAGCGGTTCATATGTTGGTTATACTTTCATGTTGCATTTATGTCACTTGATACTATTTGTATTCTTATTCATCCTACTATACTGATACTTGAATCATGTATATTGTTAGGTTAATTCTATACTGTATGGACTTAACTTTGTTGAAAGCAGATTATTTTGGTAGACTTAGCTGATTATTTTGTATGCTTTGTTTTCTGCTTTACTCATAATGCTGATATTTTTTGGATGATATATAGTATTTGGACTTAACAGGTTGATTAATTTTTCGGATTAGAGCTTTATCACCCACTTAATTTTTTGGCGGAGTAATGTTTTCAAAAAAAATGATGTTATCATTTTTTTCCCGGGGGGTGGTGTAAACTGATAAGTCCAAATTTAAGCAAGGGCAGTAATCGTTATGAGTCTCGGATGTACAATAGATTATAATGATTATCCCACTTGAACAGCTGTTGTCTGGCTGTTAATTTATTTAAAAAAATATATGAGTGTATAGCATTCGAATCTTCGAGATTCAGAACGCTTGTCACGGTGGCGGAGTTCCACGTGAGTTAAATGTTCTAAGCTATTTTTGAGCGGTGAGCGAAAGTTCTCGGGAAGCCCCACGGATGTGATTGGCTGGGGTGTTCTGGGGGAGAATGTTTTTGGTGTTAGTGTGTACTGGGCGAGTGCACTGGAGAGATGTAAAGTGTTTTTCAATGTGTACCAGTGTACAGGCATTTATGCTGAGATATATTATGTGTGATTATCCCAGATGAACTGTATATTAATTAAGGATGTGTTTCTTAGGCCTTTGAGTACACAGGCCAGTGTTTAAAGATTATGTACATTTTTGAAGAGTTTGTGTCCTGGGCGTGACTGGAGAAATCAGCCCAGTGTTTTCGAGGGAAGCCTGTACACTGCTTGATGTGTCAACTTATATTATGAGGCCTATTATTTATCAGCAGTCTTCTAGATGGATTAAAGACAGTGCTTGATATGTCGACTTATATTATGAGGCCTATTATTTATCAGCAGTCTTCTAGATGGATTAAAGACAGTGCTTGATATGTCGACTTATATTATGAGGCCTATTATTTATCAGCAGTCTTCTAGATGGATTAAAGGCAGTGCTTGATATGTCGACTTATATTATGAGGCCTATTATTTATCAGCAGTCTTCTAGATGGATTAAAGACAGTGCTTGATATGTCGACTTATATTATGAGGCCTATTATTTATCAGCAGTCTTCTAGATGGATTAAAGACAGTGCTTGATATGTCGACTTATATTATGAGGCCTATTATTTATCAGCAGTCTTCTAGATGGATTAAAGACAGTGCTTGATATGTCGACTTATATTTGAGGCCATATAACTATTAGTACTGTGAGTGTCAGCAGTCTAATGGATGAATTAAAGAGCGCTGAGACGTCATATATATTGGAGGCCTATTATTTACTAGCACTGCGATGGTCGGCAGTCTTATGTACATGAATTAAAGAGCGCTGAGACGTCAGATATTGGAAGCCTATTATTTACTAGTACTGCAATGGTCAGCAGTCTTATGTACATGAATTAAAGAGCGCTGAGACGTCATATATATTTGAGGCCTATAACTATTGGCACTGCGTTTGCCAGTAGTTCTTCTTGATGGATTAGTGTTATTATATAATGTGGATCCTTTTTTGATATGCTATTATGACCTGTGTAACATGCTGTACTTCGTCTACGTTATTGTGACCGTGTTGTGGTGTAATAAAACTGTTCATTAACTGTCACAAGGCGTTTAACCCTCCATGACTCGTACGTGAGCAATCGTGGGGTGAGTGACTGTTTCTACACACCCTTCACATATCATACACGGTAACAGCACAGCAGTACACCCTGGATAATTAGCCTACATACAGTATGCAACGAACAGACTGGATGAATAGCAGCTTGTATCAGTTAGGGTATGGAATGGTGATGGAACAATCATACTTTATCAGTTGGAAGGAATACTAGGAATAAGCGTCGTTATCAGTGACGTCACATTTCTTCAACACTAGGACTACTTAGCAATTCACACTACTTCCGACACAATACGTCAGCATTCCATGACGCCACGGGCCGCTTATTCGCTTATGCTTTGGACCCCTGAAGGAAAACGAAAGAGAGGCCGACCAAAAACAACCTGGCGGAGGACTGTGGAGGCTGAGATGCAAAGAATGAACCAGAGTTGGGGCACTGTACGAAGGATGGCCACCGACCGAGCAAAGTGGAATCAATTTGTTGTTGCCCTACAAGACGCCACTAGGCGTGATGGCCACTGACTGCTTTGATGGTTGGCGGCTAAGGATCAAAGAAGAAGAAGACCCTGTACAATGTATGTAAAATTGCTGCACTGATGTTATCATACAACAGATGGCACAATCATCGTTAAATTTTATGACCAGAAGTGACAGAATATAATATAATAGGATTAATGGGATGGCTGCCATAAGTATGAGTGGTCATAAGTATGAGGGGTCATAAGTATGAGTGGTCATAAGTATGAGTGGTCATAAGTTGAATACAAGTTGAGGACAGTTGGTACTTTGAAATTTCTTGGTAAACTAAAGTGACCATTACTGTTGACTCTGAGTTAATTGTCCACATTGTATTCAGAGAGAGAGAAGCTACAAAACGATCTGCAGAAAATGGAGCAGTTTGAGGAGAAGCTGAATGAGGAGCTGGTAGTGCTCCGGCAAAGAGTGGTCGACATGGAGAAAGAGCTGGAAGTTTACTCAGACCTGGATAAGCTCAGATCAGGGGCAGACTCCAAGAAGCAGGTGTGATCTTGTTAGTTGCTGATTTTATCTCTCTCAGCTCAGTCTTGTTGGGAAAGAGGGGAATGACAGGTTGCCCGTAATAGTTAAGAATGCCAGGTCTATCATAGTAGATCTCATCATCATCATCAGGTGCCATATTCACATCGAAGGTCGGCTGCAGTGGATCTTCAGTGTCTTCTGTCTCTTGTCTTGATGGTGCACTCTGATAGATTACTTTCCTGTCTCTTGTCTTGATGGTGCACTCTGATAGATTACTTTCCTGTCTCTTGTCTTGATGGTGCACTCTGATAGGCTCTTTCCTGTCTCTTGTCTTGATGGTGCACTCTGATAGACTCTTTCCTGTCTCTTGTCTTGATGGTGCACTCTGATAGACTCTTTCCTGTCTCTTGTCTTGATGGTGCACTCTGATAGACTCTTTCCTGTCTCTTGTCTTGATGGTGCACTCTGATAGACTCTTTCCTATCTCTTGTCTTGATGGTGCAATGTGATAGACTCTTTCCTGTCTCTTGTCTTGATGGTGCACTCTGATAGACTCTTTCCTGTCTCTTGTCTTGATGGTGCACTCTGATAGACTTTTTCCTGTCTCTTGTCTTGATGATGCACTCTGATAGACTTTTTCCTGTCCATCTCTTGATGTAACCTTCCCACTTGTAGCACTGTCTTTCTCTTGCATGTTTACCTTCAACTCTGCCATCTATTATGGTTTTCAGTAAGGTGTTATGTCTTTTTACATGGCCAAAATATTTTAGCTGTCTAATTTTGATCTCCTTCATTAATTCTCTCTTCATACCTAAGGTTTTCAAAGACCTCTTTCCATAGATGTCATATATGTGAATTTAGTGACATTAAGTGAATGTTTTTATCATCAATATCTATGCATACATTCTTCAAAAAGTTGTAGGAATTTAACGCAATCATTGTCTTTAAAAGTTTAAAGCGTTAGACAAATTATGCAAATTGCAGTAGACAAACCTTTTTTTCTTATAGTCTTAATGTCCTTTGTACACTTTAAAAATTTTCCTTCATGTTGAGCATTTGATGCCTTTAGCCGAGAAGACACATCCATAAATGGCAAAGATTTTAGTTTATAACTGCGATTACAAAATAATGAAAATATACAGAAAGATTTACAGCAAGTACATAGTTGTATCTGTCAGAAAGCCACAGCTCTGCTCCCTGTTACAGTTGAGAAAATTAATAACAACAGTGCCTAAAAACAACTGTAAGTCTGTACTTTTTCTTCATTTGCAAGTCTTTAAACACTTGGCATCTTAGATAGCATTACTGGGCAGTCCTTCGTTCTGGAACCTGCAGGTACAAGAAAGGTAGAGAGAGACAGAGAAGAGAACTGGAGACAGAAAGGAAAATGACCTCCTTATGATGTTACAGTAAACATCATCTTCATGCTCCCTATGGAGCACAGTGCTACCATTGCAGCTGGTGCCCTTGCAGGAAGCCTGCACCAATCATTCACATGCTCGTGCAGCAGTGGTTTCTTTAGCTATTGGTTTTACATGCTGAGGTTAACAGCCTTGTGCACAACCTCGTATGAGTCGCCTGGTACGACATGTCTGAGTGTGCAATAGTCCTGGTCTTTCTTTGTCTCTTTAGAGACCTCCCTTCCCAACTTCACAGGGGCTTTACAGCAAATATACTTGCCAGAAATACCATAATTGCCTCATGATGTTTAACCAGCAATCTTACTTGCCAGAATGACCATAATTCAACATCATTAGATGTTTAACCAGCAATCTTACTTGCCAGAATGACCATAATTCGACATCATTAGATGTTTAACCAGCAATCTTACTTGCCAGAATGACCATAATTCAACATCATTAGATGTTTAACCAGCAATCTTACTTGCCAGAATGACCATAATTGCCTCATGATGTTAAACAGCAATCTTACTTGCCAGAAATACCATAATTGTCTCATGATGTTAAACAGCAATCTTACTTGCCAGAATGACCATAATTCGACATCATTAGATGTTTAACCAGCAATCTTACTTGCCAGAATGATCATAATTTGGCATCATTAGATGTTTAACCAGCAATCTTACTTGCCAGAATGACCATAATTCAACATCATTAGATGTTTAACCAGCAATCTTACTTGCCAGAATGACCATAATTGCCTCATGATGTTAAACAGCAATCTTACTTGCCAGAATGACCATAATTCGACATCATCAGATGTTTAACCAGCAACAGCAGTCATATAAGAAAATGATTTCACCATTATCAATATCATTTAGCTCCCAACGGAGCATGTCCTCAGCAAAAAAACATGCCAGGCCTTTCTGTCCTGTGCCATCCTGCCAAGGCCTTTACATGTCTTTATTTACTTCATGTCTGTCTCTAGCTCTCTTCTCCATGCGTTTGTTTTTTTTTTGTCTCTCTCTTTTACTCTTATTCTGGAGATTCCATAACAAAGACTCTCCTTTATTGCTGTCAGTTGGTTTTCTTAATGATGCGACTGACTGTACACCCATGTTATCTCCTCAGCTCTTGTTCCTGTCATGTTTACCTGGATCTTTTCATCAGTTTCACTTTAGTGATGATCTTGTCATACCAAAGAAAATGATATACTGCATAACTAATTATGTAAGAAGAGCATACATATATGTTCATTCCAAACAGAAACTCTTGGATGATAGAATAATCCTGCAGAAGAGAAGGGAGAATTTCAAGAAGATGATACAAGCTCTGACTGTCAGATATGAGGGTTTGAAAGTCCAGCTGAATGAGAATGAAACTTATTCACAGGTACTTTATGTGTATGTGTGTGTTTTTTTATATATATTTTTTTAAATTTTATTTTTAATTGTTAACAATCCTTGTATTATATCTGTTTTTTTTCTTCAGCAGACACATTCTACCTCCATTCCTCCATGTGACAGTGTCGTTAGTGCAATTTTGACTTCCTAGTTCTTGTATTTTCACTAATTATATTGTTTGCTTTGCTTGCCCTGTTGGTCTGATGCCCAGATATCTTTTCCCTAGTGTTAAAAAAAAAAAAAAACCCATCTACATTTCAGTTTATCTACTATATTGATCTTATTGTGCAGTAAATTGTCCCATGTTTCTAATCTACCGTTAATTTGTAAAACTGGTTCCATACCATTTTCTTTTTTAATTTATATAAATAAAACAGCTTACTTGTTTGAATTTCTTAATGTAGTCTGACAAATTAATGATTACTATTAATTTTAATTTGGATACTTTATTCATAAATCACTATGGTCGTAAAATTTCCTCATAAGAAATAGACATAATTTTAAATATAATATGTTATAAAAAATGTCCCCATTAACACAGTACTGCTATGTTTGAACTGTAGGTTTATTTTTTTAAGTTCATATTCTTGTTGCCAGTGTGAAGGAGAAGAATATCAAATAATTAGTTATATTCCATGTGTGATTTACATAAAAAAACAAACCAAAAACTGACATTTGTTCATTACCCTCCTGGCTATCTTCCAACTGTTGTGTTTATTCTTTGTCTGTTTACTTAAGTCAGTTTTGGTCAAACATTCTATCTCTGCCTTATATCTCTACAGTTAGAGAGTTTTATAGTAGAGATCCTTATATCTCTACAGTTAGAGAGTTTTATAGTAGAGATCCTTATATCTCTACAGTTAGAGAGTTTTATAGTAGAGATCCTTATATCTCTACAGTTAGAGAGTTTTATAGTAGATCCTTATATCTCTACAGTTAAAGAGTTTTATAGTAGATCCTTATATCTCTACAGTTAGAGAATTTTATAGTAGAGATCCTTATATCTCTACAGTTAGAGAGTTTTATAGTAGATCCTTATATCTCTACAGTTAGAGAGTTTTATAGTAGAGATCCTTATATCTCTACAGTTAGAGTTTTATAGTAGAGATCCTTATATCTTTACAGTTAGAGAGTTTTATAGTAGAGATCCTTATATCTCTACAGTTAGAGAGTTTTATAGTAGAGATCCTTATATCTCTACAGTTAGAGAGTTTTATAGTAGATCCTTATATCTCTACAGTTAGAGAGTTTTATAGTAGAGATCCTTATATCTCTACAGTTAAAGAGTTTTATAGTAGATCCTTATATCTCTACAGTTAGAGAGTTTTATAGTAGAGATCCTTATATCTCTACAGTTAGAGAGTTTTATAGTAGATCCTTATATCTCTACAGTTAGAGAGTTTTATAGTAGATCCTTATATCTCTGCAGTTAGAGAGTTTTATAGTAGAGATCCTTATATCTCTACAGTTAGAGTTTTATAGTAGAGATCCTTATATCTCTACAGTTAGAGAGTTTTATAGTAGAGATCCTTATATCTCTACAGTTAGAGAGTTTTATAGTAGAGATCCTTATATCTCTACAGTTAAAGAGTTTTATAGTAGATCCTTATATCTCTACAGTTAGAGAGTTTTATAGTAGAGATCCTTATATCTCTACAGTTAGAGAGTTTTATAGTAGATCCTTATATCTCTACAGTTAGAGAGTTTTATAGTAGAGATCCTTATATCTCTACAGTTAGAGTTTTATAGTAGAGATCCTTATATCTCTACAGTTAGAGAGTTTTATAGTAGAGATCCTTATATCTCTACAGTTAGAGAGTTTTATAGTAGAGATCCTTATATCTCTACAGTTAGAGAGTTTTATAGTAGAGATCCTTATATCTCTACAGTTAGAGAGTTTTATAGTAGATCCTTATATCTCTACAGTTAGAGAGTTTTATAGTAGAGATCCTTATATCTCTTCAGTTAGAGAGTTTTATAGTAGATCCTTATATCTCTACAGTTAGAGAGTTTTATAGTAGAGATCCTTATATCTCTACAGCTAGAGAGCTTTATAGTCATCTCATCTCATCTCAGCCCGTAACCCGTCATGGGTCGTAGGGGTGCCATGGTGGAAGCATCAGCAGACAGGGTCCTCCACTGCTCTCTATCCTCAGCAATGCGTACAAGTGTGGAAAAACCGTGTCCTGCCCATTCTTTGATGTTATCAGCCCAGGATTTTCTCTGCCTTCCTCTTCTCCGTTTACCTTCGACTGTTCCCTGAAGGATCGTTTTCGAAAGGGAGTCATGACGAGTTACATGCCCAAACCAGGCAAGCTTTCGACGTTTCACTATTGACAAAAGTGGTTCTTGGTGGCCTGCATAGGTGTTTATCTTCTCTCTAACATAGACATTTGTTTCGTGCTCTTTATAGCAAATGCGCAAAATTCTTCTATAAAATTTATGCTCGAAAGCCTGAATCCTTCGCTCCGTATCTGCAGTGAGTGTCCAGCCCTCACACCCATACAAGAGAATAGATAATACAAGTGATTTGTATAATTTGATCTTCACAGGAAAACTGATGTTACTTTTCCAGATCACATTCAACCTTGTCATGGCAGCTGAGGCCATCTCAAGTCTTGTCTTGATTTCTTTAATTGATCTTCCATCACTACATATAGTGGACCCGAGATATTTAAAGGTGTTAACTTCTTCTAACGTTTGCCCATTTAACGTAATGTTGGTCGGAACATGTTTCTTATGGCTATTCACCAATATCTTGCTTTTTTCTATATTAATTTCCATCCCATACGTTCTTGTTACTTTCTCCAGTCTAGAGGTAAGGTCTTGAAGTTCTGATTCTGATCCAGCTATCAGATCAATATCATCAGCAAAACGTAGGTTACACAGAGGTCGGCCTCCAATCGATATGGTTGATTTATAATCGTAGAGAGCCTCCTGCATAATATGTTCTAGATATATATTAAAGAGCACTGGTGACAGGATACATCCTTGGCGAACTCCTACAGTTGTTTTGAAAAATTCTCCAATGTCGTTGCTTACAAAAACAGCACTGCTTGCGTCCTTGTATAGTGCTTCAATGATATCTATGATGTTGGTATCAAAATTGAATTTTCTCATTACTTGCCATAAGCCTTCATGCCAGACTCGATCGAAGGCTTTTGTGAAATCGATGAAGTTATGGTATAAATCGTGTTGATGTTGGAGATTATATCTCTACAGCTAGAGAGTTTTATAGTAGAGATCCTTATATCTCTTCAGTTAGAGAGTTTTATAGTAGAGATCCTTATATCTCTACAGTTAGAGAGTTTTATAGTAGATCCTTATATCTCTACAGTTAGAGAGTTTTATAGTAGAGATCCTTATATCTCTACAGTTAGAGAGTTTTATAGTAGAGATCCTTATATCTCTACAGTTAGAGAGTTTTATAGTAGAGATCCTTATATCTCTACAGTTAGAGAGTTTTATAGTAGAGATCCTTATATCTCTTCAGTTAGAGAGTTTTATAGTAGAGATCCTTATATCTCTACAGTTAGAGAGTTTTATAGTAGATCCTTATATCTCTACAGTTAGAGAGTTTTATAGTAGAGATCCTTATATCTCTACAGTTAGAGAGTTTTATAGTAGAGATCCTTATATCTCTTCAGTTAGAGAGTTTTATAGTAGAGATCCTTATATCTCTACAGTTAGAGAGTTTTATAGTAGATCCTTATATCTCTACAGTTAGAGAGTTTTATAGTAGAGATCCTTATATCTCTACAGTTAGAGAGTTTTATAGTAGAGATCCTTATATCTCTACAGTTAGAGAGTTTTATAGTAGAGATCCTTATATCTCTACAGTTAGAGAGTTTTATAGTAGAGATCCTTATATCTCTACAGTTAGAGAGTTTTATAGTAGATCCTTATATCTCTACAGTTAGAGAGTTTTATAGTAGAGATCCTTATATCTCTTCAGTTAGAGAGTTTTATAGTAGATCCTTATATCTCTACAGTTAGAGAGTTTTATAGTAGAGATCCTTATATCTCTACAGTTAGAGAGTTTTATAGTAGAGATCCTTATATCTCTTCAGTTAGAGAGTTTTATAGTAGAGATCCTTATATCTCTACAGTTAGAGAGTTTTATAGTAGAGATCCTTATATCTCTACAGTTAGAGAGTTTTATAGTAGAGATCCTTATATCTCTACAGTTAGAGAGTTTTATAGTAGAGATCCTTATATCTCTACAGTTAGAGAGTTTTATAGTAGAGATCCTTATATCTCTTCAGTTAGAGAGTTTTATAGTAGAGATCCTTATATCTCTTCAGTTAGAGAGTTTTATAGTAGAGGTCCTTATATCTCTACAGTTAGAGAGTTTTATAGTAGATCCTTATATCTCTACAGTTAGAGAGTTTTATAGTAGAGATCCTTATATCTCTACAGTTAGAGAGTTTTATAGTAGAGATCCTTATATCTCTACAGTTAGAGAGTTTTATAGTAGAGATCCTTATATCTCTACAGTTAGAGAGTTTTATAGTAGAGATCCTTATATCTCTACAGTTAGAGAGTTTTATAGTAGAGATCCTTATATCTCTACAGTTAGAGAGTTTTATAGTAGAGATCCTTATATCTCTTCAGTTAGAGAGTTTTATAGTAGAGATCCTTATATCTCTACAGTTAGAGAGTTTTATAGTAGAGATCCTTATATCTCTACAGTTAGAGAGTTTTATAGTAGAGATCCTTATATCTCTACAGTTAGAGAGTTTTATAGTAGAGATCCTTATATCTCTACAGTTAGAGAGTTTTATAGTAGAGATCCTTATATCTCTACAGTTAGAGAGTTTTATAGTAGAGATCCTTATATCTCTACAGTTAGAGAGTTTTATAGTAGAGATCCTTATATCTCTACAGTTAGAGAGTTTTATAGTAGAGATCCTTATATCTCTACAGTTAGAGAGTTTTATAGTAGAGATCCTTATATCTCTACAGTTAGAGAGTTTTATAGTAGAGATCCTTATATCTCTACAGTTAGAGAGTTTTATAGTAGAGATCCTTATCTCTTCAGTTAGAGAGTTTTATAGTAGAGATCCTTATATCTCTACAGTTAGAGAGTTTTATAGTAGAGATCCTTATATCTCTACAGTTAGAGAGTTTTATAGTAGAGATCCTTATATCTCTACAGTTAGAGAGTTTTATAGTAGAGATCCTTATATCTCTTCAGTTAGAGAGTTTTATAGTAGAGATCCTTATATCTCTACAGTTAGAGAGTTTTATAGTAAAGATCCTTATATCTCTACAGTTAGAGAGTTTTATAGTAGAGATCCTTGTATCTCTACAGTTAGAGTTTTATAGTAGAGATCCTTATATCTCTACAGTTAGAGAGTTTTATAGTAGAGATCCTTATATCTCTACAGTTAGAGAGTTTTATAGTAGAGATCCTTATATCTCTACAGTTAGAGAGTTTTATAGTAGATCCTTATATCTCTACAGTTAGAGAGTTTTATAGTAGAGATCCTTATATCTCTACAGTTAGAGAGTTTTATAGTAGATCCTTATATCTCTTCAGTTAGAGAGTTTTATAGTAGAGATCCTTATATCTCTACAGTTAGAGAGTTTTATAGTAGATCCTTATATCTCTACAGTTAGAGAGTTTTATAGTAGAGATCCTTATATCTCTTCAGTTATAGAGTTTTATAGTAGAGATCCTTATATCTCTACAGTTAGAGAGTTTTATAGTAGATCCTTATATCTCTACAGTTAGAGAGTTTTATAGTAGAGATCCTTATATCTCTTCAGTTAGAGAGTTTTATAGTAGAGATCCTTATATCTCTACAGTTAGAGAGTTTTATAGTAGAGATCCTTATATCTCTACAGTTAGAGAGTTTTATAGTAGATCCTTATATCTCTACAGTTAGATAGTTTTATAGTAGAGATCCTTATATCTCTACAGTCAAAGTAATGCTGAACTGGATGACCTTAGAGCAACACTTCACAGACTATGTCAGCAATACAAAAGAGTCGTGATACAGTGGATCCCTTCTCACTGCAACATCCCTGGAAATGAAGAGGCTGACAGATTGGCAAAGGAAGAGGGAAAGCTTCCTCAACTTGACACAAATATAACTTATGAGGAGGCCAAGAGTTTTATCAAGCGCAGATACAGGCACAAGTGGGAAGAAGAGCATACAGGCCACACAAAAAAGTGATCCATATTACCAGCTCAGCAGAAGTGAACAAGTGGTAATCTTCAGACTTGCACAGGTCATAACAAATTGAGATACCATCTATTCAACAAATTAAAGATAGGAACTACTGATGAGTGTGACTGTGGCACTGATAAAATGACTGCCGAACATCTACTTCAAAGGTGCCCAACATATGAGGAACAGAGAAAACGCATATGGCCATCACCAGTACCATTCCTGGAGAAAATCTACGGAGATATCAACAGCCTCAGGCTGACCACTGCTTTCTTTGAACTTATTCAAGTTGACATCTGAGGGTGAACGAAGAAGAAGAAGTTTTACATGATGAGGTTGCCAGCCACATGCGGAACCTCATATTAGTCACTTTGTACGACAATCGTGAGGGTTCGCTAGTCCTACCCTCTCTTTGTCTCTTCAGAGACAAGGGAATACTTGGTCCCACTGTTCCTGCACAGAGACAAGGGAATACTTGGTCCCACTGTTCCTGCACAGAGACAAGGGAATACTTGGTCCCACTGTTCCTGCACAGAGACAAGGGAATACTTGGTCCCACTGTTCCTGCACAGAGACAAGGGAATACTTGGTGCACTGTTCCTGCACAGAGACAAGGGAATACTTGGTGCACTGTTCCTGCACAGAGACAAGGGAATACTTGGTCCCACTGTTCCTGCACAGACGATGAGCTGCGATGTTGGTTCCATACGCTGTCAGGAGTAAAAGGAAAATGATGACGTGTTTGTGGAAAGAAAATAGAAAGAGAGAAATTAATAACAGCTGTAAATGTTGACCTTGACCTTTTGTAAAATAGGAGGCTGTTTTGTGGTGATATGCTTTAGTGAAAAGTGAATGCTGCATTTTTCCTGTACACTTTGATCATATTACTACAGAATTGGCAGGCAGTACGAGGGTGCTCAGCATAGTTTGGTCAGTCGGTCAAGACTGTTACTGAGGAATGGCCGCTGCTATCTGTAGCTTCTGGGAGCTATACTGTGAACTTGACTGCTCAAGGTGGACCAGTGAATATAAGTCACTGTTACTGTATAACAGTATGACCGCTCTCCATTGAAAGGGGTTACCAGTCTTGGGCAGTCCATATCTGCCAGCACTGCAAGAGATGAGACAACTCTTCTTACCAGAAAACTCAACCATTGAAAACACACTATACCTTGTATAGCAGACCTGAACAACTAATCAGAACCACATAATTTCACATTATGGCATCAAGGTCATTCACCAAGAGCTAATGCTTAATGGTGATGGATCAGAGACAAGACAACTCCAGAATGATAGTCTGTATCTCAGGTTGTAGCAGGAGCCACTAGAATCAACAGAAATGCTTAATTTTAGTTATAAGAGGTTTGTCTGAGGAAAGTCAGTTCAGAATAATTATTCAGGCATTAGTAGAAATACAATGGAACTTTCTAGTTCAATTTCTCATTTCAGTTGGTGAACCTGGAAAAGAAATTACAGCACCTTGAGCAGAACAGCTTCTCTATGAAAGAATGTATCCTTGACATTTGCAGATTACTAGTTAATACGATTTAAAAAAAAAAGAAAAAAGGGGTAAAGGATCCCATTAGCAGTGACAGCAAGTGAAAGATCTGTTGTGATCACAGTTAGTGAAGGATTAATAACATCAACTGTAAGTGAAAGAATTGTAGTGATCATAGTGAAGGATTTATAACATCAGCAGTAAGAATTATAGTGATCACAGTTAGTGATTGATTAATAACATCAAAACATCAACAGTAAGTGAAAGAATTTTAAAGGGAAAAAAAAGGTAAAGGATCCCGTTACATGCCCATTGAGGCATGTTGGGAATATAGTGTTAGGCCCATATTTTCTTGACCATATGACACACTAGGGGTGGTGTGGTCAGCATCACGCTGGCCGCCTTAAACTTTCCCAGAGTTACTCTGGTACCCAATTCATGAGGCTTGGTCAACCCCGGAGCCGTTTGAGGTCTAAAAAATCCCACCTCAACTGGGGATCAAACCTTGGACCACAGAGCTAGGAAGCCAGTGCACTAACCTCTGCGCTACCACGGCTCTGGCGTTAATAGCTCTGACAATAAACAAAGCAAAGGTTTGTTACTTGCTCTAGTGGAAATCAGATCATAGAGTGGAATGTTAAGAATGTGTATGAAGTGGGTTGTGGAAATTAAAAAGTAAAGATAATCCCATAGCAGGATACTGCCAGTCAGGAGCGATGTTTTAGTGACTTCACTCTTACTGTACTAGATAATCATCTTTATGATGGCCTGCGTGCCCAATTCTCAACCCTTTGAAAATAAAGTTCGTTCGTTCTTTATAAGGTAGGAAGATAAATTGACCAGTTCCCTTCCTCACTGCCTTTGCCTTTATTAACTTGAGAGCGCAGTCTGGTATTTTATTTACAGTTGAGTAGACTGAGGCATGATGCTACCAGGTTGCCAATCTGGTAACTTTACCTAGAGAAAAGTGCTCTAACCACTCTACCACACAACTCTCATGGGAAATTTAAAGCGTCTAAAATCTGTGGAATCTAAAAATATGAATTTTTTGAACAACATTAGAAGTTATGTATATTGTTTGTTTATATTAAGTCAGTGGTATGAAACAAAAATCCATTGATCTCAGAGTTTGAGATATTTGGTAATTGTTATAAGTTTCAATCATCAAGAGTTAATGCTCTGTAGTGGTGGATTAAAGACGCGTTATAAGTTATTTTTCAGCTTTGATAATGGTAAGAAATTGAAGCGTATTCACCTCTTCATTTTTGTCATTTACATTCCTCCACTGTGCTATCAAAGGACCTTTAACAGTAATTGCATTGCTGCCTCACCCAGATGCATCTTTTGGTATCTGGCCCCAGTTTTCATTCTGCATGTTTTTTTTTCATTCGTTTCAATTTGTGTGTGCATCATATGTGCTAATGCAGTTGCTTGTTTATATATTGATATAAATTCCTCTAGATAAGTTTTGAGCTAGTGAGTCTGACTTACAGAGCCTTTGAAGAGGAAGGTCTGATCATCAGAAGTTACCTCCCCCCTCCACAATATCTTACCAGATACTGTGGTTTGGCCATTTTTTCCTGTACACTGTCAGATTCCATTGTTTACACTGATGGGTCTGTACCCCATGGTGAGAACCAGGATAGGGCCTCACGGCTAGAGTTAAGGGCAGGATTGTCGTGGAGCTTACATGATAACCTCCAGCATGAGAATGGAGATAGAGGCATCTACTTTGAAAGAATATGGGCCCACTTGGGTCATGACTCCCAAATGTCAGCCTCCTGTTGTTTTTTTCCGCTGGGGGGATTGAACCCACACCACTTTTGTTGCTACATCCAAACTCACTCTTGGTTTTATCCATGTTCCCAGCTTGAGGCAGCTGTGAAAGTACCATCTTGAGTTCCATAGCTTATTGTGGTTGTTCCGCAGCCAGCAGGATGCCTTTTCTAGTTTCGCAAAGCCTTTCAAGTGTCTTGCGTTCTTGACCGTCCCTTCCGACCTGATTGTTTCAGTAGATCATACACCAAGGTAGCCACTAGACTTCTTGCACCTACTTCTATGGCTATGACTTTTACTGTGAAACCCTCATGTTTCAACTCCAGATAATTTAACCTTTCTGAATGCATGCTACTCGTCTAATCTGGACTCAGATGATATTGTCAGCTCAATCATTATAATCTGGAATGATGACGAGGAGCGCAACACTATCTGTTATCCTTCAAGACTTCCTAAATGATTTTGGGATATGTCCCTCACCCAGCTAGATCTTCTGCCATCTCCCTGTCATTTTCACCATTAAAAGTAGTTGGTAAACTGATATTAGGTTTAGGATGTGCCGAGTTTTCTGCTCTCAGGAGTGTACTTGTAATGCTAGACCTGATTTTGCTGTCGGTCTTCAACCTAGCCAAGTCTGTTGCAGCAGCTTGTTTATTTAGTACTCTGTTGTGTCGCTTGTACATCGCCTTTGTCCTAGTGACACCTTGCAAGCTGAGGGTACGTGTTCCTATATTTACTTCTCTTTCCGCAAAAAGGGGGGGGGCACTGAGCATCATCCCGATTTGTAAAGTGCCGCAGGTCACATTCTGACCTCATCTGGCAGTCATTGCAAGGATAAATTGACTTAAAATGGGGTGTCCTTTTTTGATTTTTTAAAAGTTTGTTGACCTTTGCAGAACCCGGCTCTGATCTCTAATTTTGTGATCTTTTGTATGGCCAATATTCATGTGTACATTACACTTACATTTATATAATCACACACACATACATATAAAGGATCCATTATTATGTGATTTCCTTAATACAAATTCAGTCATCTCTCAGCGCACCATGGACTGTGACTTTGGTAAGATCAGCAAGAGTGTGTACCGCACAATTGATGACCTGAATACTTTGTTACAAACTCAGATGGCAAAGAGGAAAACATTCTGAACTTTTGTTGGCTAGATTTGATGTTTGTTTACAGCAAATTTGAGAAAGTGATGAAAGTCAAAATAGAGGCAACAAAAGTAGTTTTGATGCTGTATTATGAACAAAGAATCTGCATGGTGCCGTGCAGGGGTTCCCAGCCTTTTTCTTTTTCTGTACCTCTTTAGCTTTTAGTAAACCTTCCTGAAATCCCTCTTGAAAATGAAAGAAACACATTCTAGACTTTAACTAATCCATATCAACAAATAAAATAAATAAGCACAATTTTTTATAAAGAAGCCTTATTTAGTAATATTTTTAGTATCATCAAGTTGTTAAATATTTGTCAGAACATGGTCAAGTAAATTAGTGAGACCTTTGATTCTGTTTATTATCAACCAAGAGATTTATTCTTGGTACAGTTTTTGAAAGTGATAACCGCATATCATAATCAGCTGCCGGTTTGTTTTTTACTTTGGATTTGGTTGAGGACAGGATTGAGAATCTTAGAGATAAGTTTAAACACATTTGTTGTTGTTGAAATATTTTAATACAATAAGTTATTTATCAAATATTTCCCATACCCCCTAGGTGTATGTGTAAGACCGGTTGGGAACCCTTGATCTAGGAGAAGATAAAGAGACAGAATTCGCTAAGAGCCGTCCACATTCCACTTCTGTGATATTTTTTTCTTTCTTTTAGTTCATATGTTTAATTATGTGACTACTGCACTGAATGAACTTTAGTGATGAAGGTGACTTAATGTTTAATTAAAAATTCCTTGCTTTGAATAAACTATTATGAAAATGACTGAATGTTGCAGAGAAAATGTTTATGGGTATTATTAGTGATCTTATCGTACCATTCACATGTACCTTGAGTACATTATAAAGATGTGTACACACATATAGTGAGACATTAGAAGTGGTGTTTGCATGTATTCCAGAGTACATCAGTTGTGTACACAAATACCCTTGAGTACATTAGTTATGTACACACATACCTTTGAGTACATTTGAGTTGTGTGCACATATACCTTTGAGTACACCAGAGTTGTGTATACACACACACACACACCCTTGAGCACATTATAGAGTTGTATTTGCATGTATCCTGAGTACATTAGAGCAAAGAATCGTAACACTGTACCCTACCATGCATGTCCTAAAAAGCGACTACGGAGGGTTGGGCATGGGGCTGGTTACCACAAAAACTTCAACAAACATGGACAAGTCAAAAGACTTGGCATGTGTTTGTTGAAGGCCTATGCTCCTCGGGGAGCTAAAGGGTATTGATTGATTGATTGAAATAGTTTTAGTAATTTCTTGTTGGTATTCCTTGCTTGATTTTTGTCCTCAAATTTTTCTGTGCCCAGTTTTATTACTTGTCTTACAATTTCTTCTTGGTACCACTGTTTTACATTTGGTGTCACGTGTCATCTGTTTTAGACGACAGCTTGCATATTGGTGCTTCTTGATTCATGTTCTTCTTTGTTTTTGTTTCTTTGCACTTCCTGTGATATTTCCTGTACCACAGCTGTTTATTAAGAATAGGTTTTCTTGAATTTCTTCCATGCTTGCTCTTAATTGTCATTGTCTTCTTCAGGTCTATACTTACATTTGTTGTTTTCTTTTGTGTACCTTTCCTTTGATGTCTGGCTTAGCTTCCTTGTGTTTTTAATTTCATCTCTCCATTTTGTCATATACTTATTGTGTTATTTTTTCTTCTATAAGTGCACAGGCATTTTAAACAGTATTTTACTTGAGTAGAATGCACTCTTGGTTATACATTACATTATATATGTATGTACGTGTTTCTGAGAGTGAGTCATGTATTTTATTACTTTAATAGCAATAACCCGTCAATATTGACAGGTTTTTAATTATAGTGTGTTGTTTCAGTTACATGTATTACAGACGGTAGTATTACCACTGTAGTCTTTTCATTGCAGACGACCATCATTAGATATTTGTAGTGAAAATTATATGGATGTATTAAATATGAAGACGTGGAGCAGTGATAATGATCTATTGGACCGTAAATTGACTAAATAACTAACATTTCTTTTATGACAGCATGTCTCGTAATTGTTCGTGCATCTTTTAAAACCTTGACTTTCCATAATCAAACTGTTCATGCACTCCGTCATTTGCGCACTTTTCTATTTTCGGGAGAGTACATATAAGGGAAACAATACAATTATTGTCTAACTTTCAACCACAGTTCAACCCTTAGCTGTGGTTGAAAGTTAATGTACTCTCTCGAAAATAGAAAAAGTGTGCAAATGACGGTGTATAAGATGTGACAGACCGACCGACGTACTTACGGCGGGTATTATGGTATTGAATGTGCACGTTTGAGGAATTCATAAAGGTTATTTTGGCTATATGCAATGTTGGCTTTTTGCAGCATGATCAGCACGTAACCACCATGGAATATGTGGTATAACTGTATATTTGTTCAGCAGTACATAACCAGAGGCTACAGGCTTTTATGAATGGGTTGCTTATGTAGACTAGTAGTCTCCTCCAGTCACAACTGACTTTGGGTATGATGATGTACCCTTGAGGTGATAACCCTCAGCTGCTTTTTTTCCTGGTGTTTCTTTCGACGTGTTCTTTTCTCCTCTGTTGTATGAGCTTCATTTAACCCAATCTGAGGTGATGCCATAGAGAACATCTCCAGTTAGTGCGGTTGGCAGCTTCATTCCCCACAGGTTGCTGGATTTATATCAAGTTCCTTCATGTCTCTCTTGCACATATCCTTGAATCTTAGCTGCGGTCACCGGACTGTTCTTTTGTCACCTGCCAGTTGTCCATATAAAATATCTTTGGGAATGTGACAATCATCCATGCAGCAAACTTTGCCAGTGTAATCTGCACTGCTAAGTAGTGTATCCATGCTTTGAAGGCCAGTGCATGACAGTACAATGACATTTGACACCTTGTCCTTCAATGAAATACCAAGGATGTGGAGTAGACACCATAAACGAAAGGTATTGAGACTTTTCTTGTGTAGCATAGGTTGTCCATGTCTCGCTACCATATAGATGTGCTGGTGACACAGGCATCACATACCAAGCTTTTGGTCTTCATTGCGAGTTCGGGATTTCCCCATACATGTGTTTTGAAGCGGGAATAGATGGTTGCAGCTTTGCTAATGTGGCAGTAGAGTTTAGCATTGATGGTGCCACCACTGCTTGCTTTTGCCTGGTGCAGTATATTCTATCCGCAGTTCAGGTTTTACCCTAATCCTCATGCACCCATGCCTAAGAAAAATTCACCGAATCTTTTGGCCGAATACCATCACCAACCAAGATCTGCTTACTCGTAGCAAGCAAGAGGACATGCATACCATCATAGCTGGCAGACGCTGGAGCTGGGTTGGTCATGTCCTCAGAAGAGACCCCGATGCCATCACAAGAACAGCTATGCTTTGGACCCCTGAAGGAAAGCGAAAGAGAGGCCGACCAAAAACAACTTGGCGGAGGACTGTGGAGGCTGAGATGCAAAGAATGAACCAGAGTTGGGGCACTGTACGAAGGATGGCCACCGACCGTGCAAAGTGGAATCAATTTGTTGTTGCCCTACAAGACGCCACTAGGCGTGAGGGCCACTGACTGCTTTGACGGTCGGTGGTTAAGGATCGAAGAAGAAGATCATGCACCCAATGGGGAAAGCAGACAGTGGCGGGATAGCACCTAATTGGCCGGGGGGCTGCCCAATTTGAAATGGGTGATAGCTGTCCAATGAGATCCTAGTATCTCTCCCACAGTCAGAAGTAGCCCCTGGTGGAATGGCATAAATTAATTGGGAAAGATGTTTATAAACGGTAACTGCTACTTCCTGTGTTGTGCCAGCACCATAAGGTGAAGCTAGAATGTCCTTTCCAAGGTGCAAGCTTAGGCACAGTTATATGGAGATCGAGCTGTTGCCCATGCAGCATGTTCCCCCTCTCCACATAGCTGGTAGATCCAAAGGAACAGCAGTAGGTGATCCAGTTTGGTACGAGCAACGTCACAGGAGTTGCCAGAATAATGTTGAATCAACATTAAACTCCCTTAGGGACTGTGACTCCTGATTTATCCTCAAGGTTTATTCCCGAAGCCTTTTCCATAAATGGATATTCCTGCGAGGCTGTGGAGGTTTGAAATTAGAGTTTTCAGAGGTAGGCTGCCGACCAAGGATTATGAGTCATATCTGCCTGGAGTGGCTGGTTTTAAGGTGCCAGTGGCTCACCTTCACTCCGGTCAGAAAAAACAGTTCTATCAGGCTCAAACTGAGCCAATATGAAGATCAGGAACTGGACTTGGCTGTCAGAGGCTATGTGAGACGTATGCCCATTACATCTCCTGGCTATGGCAACCTTTAAAATCTTGTGTAGAAAAGAAGGATTGAAATCGTATGAAATGATCACCAATGATGATAAGAACCAGACAAGTGCCAGTGGTAATTAGGTAATTTTTAGGTAATTATAATTACTGACGCTGGGCTAGTGAAACAAGAGATGAGATGCATCTGCTGGCGATGGATAGGACACTCATTACAAAGCAGTCCTTGTTTTGGAACCCCCGGGTTTAAAAAGTAGAGGGGCACCAAAACACACGGAGAAGAGAACTGGTGATGGAAATGAAAGGGATGAGGAAGACACAAGACAGGAGTTTGTTGAAGGCCTATGGTCTTGGGGAGTATGAAGAGTGATGATGATGAATACATAACCAGGACATAATTGCACATACAACAAGTCATTATGGTTAATGTTACTTGTCTACATACAAGATGAGTTTAATGTAGCTCTCTGGCCTAGCTAAGAGCCCTGCTAACTTAAAACAGACAGCAAAACTGACATGCTAGATTCTATATGTTGTTATGATAACCAGTAACAATTCTCATAAATTTTCACATTTGTAAGAGACAGAGACAAACATATCAAAGGAGTTCACAAACATATATCAGATAGATTGTATACACAATATGTCACAAAATAAGTTTTATGTTGGAGATATGAAGACAAACACAAATAATATATACCTCTACTATCAATTGGCATAGGTCTTATGTCTTAAAGATACTTATAAAGTCATTTCTTCACACTCTCCCTTACCATAAATATTAGCTGATCTAACAGGTGCTTTCAGTAGAATAGCCCAGGCAAAAACAGCATTCTGTAAAATGTAAAGTATTTCATACAACAATTCTTTGTCAATAGAAGTAAGATGTCAATAGAAGTAAGAAAGAGAGTTCTTCTAGAACCAATCCTGACATACAGAAGTGAATCATTGACAATTGGTAAACAAGTATGAGATGGGGTTCTACAGAAGAATGTTAGAAATACCAAGGACAGCTAAACAGAGTAATAAATCCTGAAAGATACCAATGCACATAGGACATGTATTCCTAATGTCAGAAGGTAGAAACTCTCTTTGGGGGGGGGGGGGGGGGGGGGGGATATGTTATAAGAAGAAGAAAGCTGGAATATATAAGAGAGATGGATACTGGACAGTTTGACGTGACAGCATGGAAGTGATAAATAATACTGGAAGTTGTGGAGCAACATGATCATCTATGCCACCAGGCATGGGTACTAGAAGAATATGTGCTACCAGAGTTCTAATTATTGACTGCTGCTAACACAAAAATTCCCATAAACACATGTCAGTTCAATATAAACAGGATAACTGGTACATAAAACTGACATTACTTTACATTCTTTTTATTTTAAAGAACTGTTCATCCTTGGAGTCGGTTGTTTAGACCAGGTATATCACCTCATGTTTCCTACTGTTTTCTACTTTCAAAAAAAAAAAACAGATATCCATAGGTTATCTTTTGTGTTATCTAATAATTTAGCAGATCCAACCAACTACTCATCCTTTGATTTACTGTCACACAGAACAGACCACAATACCAACACCTAGATTCATTAATAATTAGGTCACAATCACAACATCTTTGGGAAGTGCAGATATAGTTAAACAGTTCTGGCAAGCTATAAATAAATAGTGCTTATATTAAATTAAGGTACAAATTGTAAAGTTAGACCCACAACAGAAACTGCCACCAGGGGGAGTGAAGTGTTAGAGACCAGTATAATAGGTCCAGCTTTTTTTATGAGGTGGGGTAACCAGAACCAGTTCCCTTCCTCGCTGCTTTTGCCGTCCCTAACTCAAGAGCAGGGGTGGACTGACAGTCTGTAGGGCTAAGGGTTACTGGCTCCTAATTATCAATTTCAAATAGAGAGGTTAGGGGAGTGTGGCAGTGTCCAACGCTTAGTCTGCCTCTGCTCAAGAACACGAGTCAGGTACCCATTTACAGCTGGATAGACTGAAGTATGTCGCTACCAGGTTTTGAGCCCAAAACAGGTGTAACTGTGCCACGAGAGGAAAGCGCCCTAGCCACTTGGCCAATCGAATACCTAAATGAAATTACAGGACATAAATTACAAAAGTACACCACAAAAATGAACCCATAACATCCATGTTTACAGTAATACTTAGCACAGTCTTGTTACATTCCACAAGCAGATATCTCAACACATTTATTACAAGCAGATATCTCAACACATTTATTACAAGCAGATACCTCAACACATTTATTACAAGCAGATATCTCAACACATTTATTACAAGCATTTCATGTAAACATGCAACTGTTTGTAAACAAGTGTTCTAACAACATCAGGTTTGGCTATTTTATGAAAATGACAATAGGATAACACTATGAGAGATATGAAAACATGAACTAACAATTTCCCACAAAGTTAATCTCAGACTCAACTCTTTAAACATGTGCTAATGAGAAGGCAAGGGAAAATCCACTACACAGGGATTAGAATGGGGAGATTCATTAAAAAAAAAAAAACAAATTTTTGCTTCTGTGAGTTGCCCACCACTCACCCTCTCTCTCAGTCTCTAGTGGTTTCACACTGTAACAGCTGGCTTGTGTTACACAAATTAATTATAGAAACATTACTGGGCAACAATTTTGTACACATGCTGAACGCAAAAGCCAATAAGTCATTAAAAATGTGTAATTTTAAAAGTATGAGATTTTTTAATACTTCCATATTTAACAATTATATTCTTTATAAGAAACCTTTTAAATATTATGTTAAGGAAATTTTCCTTTTAAGTTGTGTGATTTCTCTTTCCTGATATGTTTAAGATCTCTAAGGTCTAAAGCTAAAACCTGTGTGTCTCATCAATCAAACAAGGTTTTCACTTTCAGAGTAGCCCATGAACAAATTACATGTGAATATTGATTATGCTTTGGCAGCTAGCGCCTTCAATAGATTATCTAACATTTGGAAATTACGATCATTGAATATACATACCAAGCTTCGTCTGTTTAATTCAAATGTTATCTCAGTTTTACGGCTGTGAGAGTTGGAAAATAAACAAAATCATTGGAGAACAAGCTGAATACATTCGAGAACAAATGTCTTAGAAAACTCATGAACCGTTTCAAGACTAATCGACTAAGAGAAGACTCTAGGCAGAAATATGTCTACTATATGGAAAAGCGATGTCCAAATCGGTCATGTCCTACGAATGCAAAAAAGAATACACTTAGGTCACTTGGTTCCTATGTAGTTGATCAAGAACAATAATAAGAGAAGGAAGAATTTCAATGTGAATTATTTCACAAAGAACAACCTTGCACTGGTAAATAAGCATACGTTGTCTGGTGGACTAACTTAATTTACATATCTGACGGCTATGAATCATCTCTCTTGGCAATATATTTATTACCAACATATATCCTGACCTGGTGAAATAATGTAATAAAATTACACATGGAGAATATTTGAACACTGACACTTACACTGAGGGGCAATGAGGGACATCTCTCTTGGACTTATTTATTACCAAGTGTATCACTGGTGAAATAATGTAATAAAATTACACATGGAGAATATTTGAACACTGACACTTACACTGAGGGGCAATGAGGGACATTGACTTATATAGTGTATCACAAAACAATCATATCAAACAACACTTATGCACATCCTCCTCCATTATAGTTTGACCTAGATATGTGTGAATCTAAAAACTATACTGCTAAAGTATTCAAATATGAGTTGTGGAACCTTACTACAGAGATGAGGTCAAGTGAAGCCTACATGTAAACAATATAAATGAAATATTAATTTCCAAAGTACGGGTACATAGTTTACATATGTTATATCCATAGTTCCCGACTAGAATTGGTCAATTACCTGAGAAGATGTTAAGAGAAATTAAATTACTTGAGGATGTGTATTATACAAAATATTACATCTTCTGGCAGGTCTGGTTTCTTCAGAATTGGTAGCCTAAACATTATTGGTTCATTACTACCTTCTTAACAACATTTTCAATTAAAAAACACACATACGCACAAACCAATGTCAAGATAATCATTTTTATTGCCAAAAACCTGCACACACAAAAAAAACAAGATTTAAAAATAAAGAAATCATGAAAATCATTGTGTGAACCTTCTAAAGGAAATAAATAGGAAGTAAAAATGAGTAAGAGAAAGTCTTCATAGCAAGGAAGCTTGTTGATAGGAGAAGGAGATCAGATCAACAACTGTCTCAGCATAAAAGGCTGGCTGAAACAGATCTCCAATGTTTTGCTGTCTCTTTAAACTTTTACTGATGGTACAGTCTGATTTGGCTATTTCTTGTCCAACTTTTAATGTTAACTTTGCACTTATAGCACTGTTGTTCATTTGCCTTCTGTTATGATTTCCAGCAAATTGTCTTTAACAGAAGGAAACAGAGAGGATGACAACATAAGATCTAAAAACAATATACCAGAGGTGCTATACAGATATTTAGATACTGAGACATTTGTCAACCTCCAGATGAGAGAAGACAATTGGTGATGATTACATGGTACTGACTGTTGTACAATAATTTGTGTTCATGATTTTAGCCTTCTAGATTAGTTCAGTGATGAAGATCTTCAGTAAAAACTAAAATAAGGGATGTTTCACGTCCCCAGTAAAATGACAAAACAGAAGTATCATGTGGCATGCAATAAGCTGACATCTGAATCTGTCTTTGAGGAGAACATGTGGTAACTTATGCCTGGGAAAATACCCAAACAGAAATTGTAACTTATCAAGCACAACTGATGGCAGGAACTCTACAACAAATGCATTTCTTATTTTCTTTCTCTATGCTGTGAGCCCTCTGTGTTCTGTATTCCAGATACAACCATCTCCATTTCTCAGTATCTATGATACCCTGGACAGAAAAAAAGACCAACAGAGAAGTACTGCACTCACTAAATGTACAGGAACATTGGCTCCTAAATACCATCGCAATAAGGAAGCTGAAATTTTTCGGTCATATAAAAAGACATAATAGTCTGGAAAAAACAGTGATGGAAGGCATGGTCCCTGGAAAAAGGGGAAGGGGTCGACCTAGACGACGGTGGACCCAGGACATCACAGAGAGTCTGAACTTGTCTTTGGCTGATGCAGGTCGACTTGCCCAGAATCGTGATGCGTTCAGAGCAGCTGTAATGGAGACAACGTTCTGGAAAGAATACGTCACATGATGATGATGATGATCAATTTTGCAGAAGTCTCTACTTCTACATCTTTCAGTTTCCATTATTATGCCGTTCACTCCAATCCTATCTGGGTTAGTCACAGAACAGTACATTTACTTTGTTATACACAGATTCCCTCCCTTCTGCCATCAATTCATCTTGCATATCATTCCAGTTGTAATGACCACATTAAAAAAAAAATCCATACACGTCTATGTTTACCACTCCCAAACTAACAGAGCTCACACACAAGAACTATAACCATTTGTTATTCAAAGTCCACTGGTTACAAATAAATAGTTATTAACATGGAAAAAAATTATTTATATATATTTTTTTTTAAGTTTAAAACGTTACATTTTCTATAAGTGATTAACAAGAAACTTGAAAACACATACCTCAGCCCACATACTGCAGGATAATATTTCCATATCAGATAAAATAAACGAAGAAACAAACAAAATTAATATGATAGATAGCCAGATTTTAGAATATATATGCATGTATAATACAAATTTCACAGCCTTATTTGAGAGCGTTGACAGGGTTCATAAAATGAATATATGACAATTTGTGATTTGAATACGAAATAATAACATGACAAATTATGCACGTGATAAAGGTTACACAAATAAAAACTATGATCACACTTTCATGTGCAATAAATGGAGTCTTAATCGACAAGACCAAGTACACACTTCACATACCGGTACTTTCCTGTTCTTTGAATTAACCCCTTTACCAATAAAGGTGAGTCTGCCATCATGTGTTTATTTATTGATCACACACACCAATACAGACTGATCACAAATGTCAAAGTGAACTCGATTGTCTATAAATAGCTCATTAGAACAATGATTCCGTTTCCCTTGTACACGTGTTAGACATATAAATTAGTACCTGTATGCTGGTCAAATGCCTGTTTTCAGTGTGCTCTAGATCACTTTAGCTTGTGAATATTTGGGTGAATTTTCTTTGTTACTGATACTAGTCTACTTACTAATAAGCGATGGCTATCAAAATAGGAAATAAATAAAATATTAGTAGCCAGTATATTCTGGTATAGAAAGTGATTTTGATGATCTGAGCTGAGGATAGTGGAACAGAAAGTCGAGGCAGAAGGTAAGACTGTGCGTTGTAATGCCAATTTCCTTTATGCCTAATCTGAAAACATTTCCCCACACTGCAAAAAAGAACACTGTTGCTTTTTATATCATGTGCGTTGTGAAACTTTGTGCTAGAAACATTCTGTGCATGAACATTTCTATTTCATTATTTTGGATCACTAGTTTTTTTTAACTTTTTATTATTTGATTGTGTTTTGTGAGTTTATTACGATGAACAGTACATCTGATCTACGGACCCTTTTCCTGTAAAAGTCGCAATCATAAAATTATTTTATTACTTTCTTTTCTTTTTCCGCACATTGACTGTTTATGATGCAGTTTTAATCTATTTTAGCAACAAAAAAGGCACCATTTATAAATATATATCTGGCTTACTTTCAAACATTTGTGTCAAGGTCACCTAACAGCACAGTTTTATTGACAGGAAAAAGAATTTTAAAAAAATAAAAATAATACTGGTAAAGGGGTTAAGAACATTCACAAGAAACTGTCGCCCAAAAGAACTTTTATTACATGAATAAATGACAACAAAAATATATGGGGAAAAAACTAGTTAATTGTAATAAATGTAAGGACTTCTGAAATAACAGCAGCCGAGGATGCCAGTGAAAACATGCAGACTCAAACTAGGTCTAATTTAATAGCTAAAATGTGTACAGATATTTCTCATTCATTATGTGCTACAAATTACCAGAAGCTCACAAACACACTGTGATGAATGGAATATACAACTCCAAATGTCTGAACAGCACACACAATTATTTCTAATGACTAGAAGAAATATCACTGTGGAAGAAATAGTTTCAAACATTAGTGGAAATAAAAAAATATGCTTCTATGTGAGAAGCGGTAAAAAACACAAAAGGAATAATGGCAATATGTTCCAGAAAGAAAAAAAAAAGGCGAAAAGATGGCACCAAATAAGAATAAACTGACTGAACAAGCAAAAAAGTTGGATCAAGTGGCAATCACATTTCTTTCTACAAAATCTGATACTACAGAGAGAGACAACTAAGATGATCACACACCGACAAAGTAAGACTCAAATAATGTCAAAAGGAGTTTGCAGACTTTCTTTCTTGACCACTAGGGTCAACTGTTGCTGATACTCTTCGCACTGGGTGTTTCAATGGCGTTATGGATACCCAGGTAGCCTAGATGACTGTTGGGACTTTACGTTTGTTATGTTCCAGCTACTAATTCAAGCTTCCATTTCCAATGACATCTTAATGGCTTGTGCCCTAATGCTCTAACACTGGGGTCGGCAACCGGTCGATCATATGATGATTTGGTAGATCTTTAACTGATTGTGGGGGGGAAAGACTTTTAAACTAGGGAAATTTCAGACTAGACCTCTTCTGCTGGAAATTATAATTGCAGTGTCCCTGGGATCAAAGGTACTTTTTCCACATTGCGAATGAAAACTCTTCAGCTGACTGCTAAAATGTATTCGTTAATTGCATGAGATGAGAACGTGATCTTTTATTTGTAAGGTTCATCAACCCTCCCCACCCCCAGTTAAAATCAATCTCTCTCAAGCATTTACACACACACACACGGTATATCTTTAAAGGGCTCAGTGTTACTAAAGAAGATTCCTAAAGCTCCTGTTGCCAATCCCTGCTCTAACAGATTTGATTGGTGGTTTAAATCTTTTAATTAAATTTTTTTTTTTATAGTTCTGTTAAAATATGACACTTTTGTGAACTCTACCAACAAAAAATGAGTGAACCAAAAATTTTTTTTCCCTCTTTCTAAACATAAATATCAGCCCTTGCATTTCCTTCCTTATGGGACATGATCTGCCAACACATGTCTCAAGCTATTCGCAGTTTGCAAAGGAGTCAGTATAAATATAATAAAATAGAAACAAAAATTGAAGTTCTTGAAAAAATAATAATGTCATCAATTAATTTTGACAGTGATTATGTAAATGAGTAAAATATAAAATGAAGAAATGTCCAGGATGTAACACAAAGAAATAAACTTCAATGATTAATGTTTACTGGATACAGTCACCACAGACAATCAACTTCACCAGAACCAATCAGCTTAAATAAGTCAAACATTAAAGGATGGAACCTCAGGTTAAACTGTCTGAGACTATGTAACAAGTTACGCATAAATTGAACACATTTTACTGATGAACCTTTATCGTGGTTAAATAAATGTTTTGTTCATCACACAACACCTTCTAAAAAATGTGGCAAAAAGTAATGATAAATTATCGACATTTTCTGTGGACCAAGGTAACCTTCAAGAAGAACTCCCCTTTGGTTAGTATGGCCACAAGGAAACATCAGTCTGGATAAGCTGAAAAGTCTACAAACCCATTACAAGTAACAACAGGGTAAAGAACATGGAAGTGGAGACACACCATTTACACTACAGATATTAGGAAAAACTACAATAAATGCCAAAGAACTGGCAGCCAGTATCAACTAACAGCAGAAAAACAAAAATATTTTATTTTACCATATAAAATAAAGAACACTATATACCCATATTATAACTCGCACTGGGTTGAGCTGTGTATTCTATACACAGGATAAACACCAGTTTCCTTGTGCATCGACTAAAAACTGACCAAATCAAAACCAACAGGATGTGGCAATACTTTTAAACACTCCAAGCATTTGTATACAATTTAGATTTTTTTTTTTTTAACTAGCTCATGAAAAAGTGAAAAGAGGCTTGTAATAATTTCTTATTATACGAGAGTTTGAGGTCAAGGATCCATATTTATGTGGTTAGTACACTGGCTTCCTAACTCGGTGGTCCATGGTTCGATCCCCAGTTGAGGTGGGATTTTTTAGACTACAAATGGCTCAGGGGTCAACCCAGCCTCATGAATTGGGTACCGGAGCAACTGTGGGATGGTTAAGGCGGCCGGCGTGATGATGACCACATCACCCATAGTGTGTCGATGGTCAAGAAAATATGGGCCTAACACCATATTCCCAATATGCATCAATAGGCATGTAAAGGGATCCTTTATAGAAACAATTGTGAAAGTCAGTATGTGACAGCAGGTAACTTGGTGATTGTGAAAAGTAATCAGATAATCTTTTTTTTTTTGAGTGGAATAATCAAAATATATAATGAGTACTCACTTCATATAACAATTGTTTAAAAAACGGAATGCACTAATAGGGATGTATTAATAAAGTACATTTTGAAAGTTAAAAAAATAATTTCATGGACAAATTTTACTGGTGACAGATGACATTTTGTACCAGATTTTCAGCACTTATCCTTCCCAGCATTCAACACAATACATACTAAAGTGGCTCCTGCGCTGATACAATGTTTTAACTGTTCACATTCTGTGTTAATGTGATGAGTGGGGGATTTTAAATGGCCATACGTGAACAAACAGGTTCTTCACCAACAACCAACAGATTTAGGGATGTGGCTTACACTTCATGGTGCTCTAAAAATCAGGCTAATGTGACATTTTCACACTAAGAAACAGGTTCCTTGCTTACAACTGCTAGATTTTATGGATGTAGCTTACACTCTGTGGTGGTCTGTAAATCAGGCCAATGTAACAATGGCCTTCACACCAACAAAGCAACAAAAAAAGGACAGATTTGAATAAATTATTATCATTATACCAAAACTAGGCACTGGACATAAATCCAGCAACCTGGGAGGATGAAGCAGCAGATCGCAAATAGTGGACATGCTCCCTAAGGCGCCACCTCAGAATGAGTGAAAATAAGAGAAAAGAACTTGCTGTCACCAAAAAAAAAAAAACACAGCTGTGGGCTACCACGTCACGGGCACAGCATACCCATAATCAGTTATGACTGAAGGAGACTACTGACATACCAAAGCTGACATCAGCAGCCAACGACTGTCACAAATTTAAAAGTCATCTGTTAATCGCAGAATGACTGCCCATGTCTGTTGTACGTAAGACGTTTGTGAGATGGAGAATGAGTCAGGGTGAGGAAGATATAAGAATGCCAACAGTTGAGAAAATGCATGAAATCATGACACTATTGATTTCCAAAAATAAAATAACATATATATATATGAGACATAAATCATCAGCTTTACGGTGACAGAATAATGAGTATAGCTGAAGATATCAACTAATGTTTTCATCAGCACATAAAAACAAAAAGTCAAAACAACCAACTTTAAGCAAAAACATAAAATGACTTTCTTTAAAAAAAACTTACACAAAAAAAAAGTATCCATGAGAAATCTTCAGTTTTCAGATGATTTCTGACGGTATCTGAAGAAGTTCTAATATTTGAAGGAAATACTTCCCTCTCAAACCAGACATTTTCTCCATGACCATCTACACAGAATCTCTTGCTAGTACAGATCTATAACCTTTATCTGAAAACCAAAAGTTTTTTTGGGTGTTTTTTTTATTACACGTTGGGTGATTCTTGACAACTTTGTTACTTTTTCCGATATTGAATGCAGATTGGGCTACTTTTTGAACAAGTTGGGCGACATTTATAAACTTAAAAAATCCAGTTCCTGAAACAAAGCTGTTCCAAAGGATTTAGGATAAATGGTTACAGATCTGTGCAACAATTGAAGGTCAGACTTTCAAGCACAGGAACAAGGTTCCCAATGATTTCATGTACTTCATACAATTTCAGTGAAAAGGAATGTATGTATGTTCTGTGAAAATATCAGGTGTACTTTTTAACACTTATAATTTTAAACATCTATTTTATGTGCATCTTTCAGCAGCTGAAGAGATCGTGGTGTATGAGTGAAACAGACAGTCAGATGATTGATTGGTCCTACTTGATTGAAGGGAGTTAAGCCAGCAGTCAAGCGACAGTAGATCCACACCAGCTCCTGCAGATTCAAAGCTTATAAGAATGTTTTCCATTCATGCCTTAGCCAACCATTTTGAACCTTTCAAAGTATGGACTGAGAGTCTGATACAGTGACTGCCTTTGTTAATGAAGTTTCAGATAACCAGATTAAGGCTGCAGTATACCTCCAGTCTCATGTTATTCATTCATTATCCTTCAGGTCTTGAAAAAGCAAATTTGTGCCAGGGTCTCCCAGTCCTGTGCCATCCACTCAAGATCCTCCATGTCTTTCTTTAGCCCATAAATGTATGTATCCAGTTCTCTTCTTCATGTGTTTTTTTGGTCTCCCTCTTCATCTCTTAGCCTGGGGGGTTCCACAACAAAAACTGCCTGATAATACTATCAACAGGTTTCCTAAAAGTGTGCCCCATCCACTCCAGCATTTTCTAATGCTATCAACAGGTTTCCTAAAAGTGTGCCCCATCCACTCCAGCGTTTTCTAATGCTATCAACAGGTTTCCTAAAAGTGTGCCCCATCCACTCCAGCATTTTCTAATGCTATCAACAGGTTTCCTAAAAGTGTGCCCCATCCACTCCAGCATTTTCTAATGCTATCAACAGGTTTCCTAAAAGTGTGCCCCATCCACTCCAGCATTTTCTAATGCTATCAACAGGTTTCCTAAAAGTGTGCCCCATCCACTCCAGCATTTTCTAATGCTATCAACAGGTTTCCTAAAAGTGTGCCCCATCCACTCCAGCGTTTTCTAATGCTATCAACAGGTTTCCTAAAAGTGTGCCCCATCCACTCCAGCGTTTTCTAATGCTATCAACAGGTTTCCTCAACGTAAGTCCTAACCATCCCCAGCATCATTTTCTCATCTCCTGTTTCACTGGTACTTAACTGGTTTGTTGCCATCAGTTCTACATTGGTGACCTTGTCAACCATTTTAATCCCTCTATTCTATGTAAGCACCCATGAATGAAAGTCTTGGCTGCTGTTGTTGTTGTTCTCCATATTTCAGAGGCTCTGTAATAGCCTTTCCATTTCATGATTTTCAGACATCATGAAAATTTGGAAGGGAAACTGGAGAAAAGAATAGATCTTCAGCATCAAAAAATCTGGAATGCACATGACCACCATTATGTGCAAACAACCTTTGAGACAAGTAATACACTGGTTAAAGGATGTTCAATTTAGTTGATAGTCCCATTCCTTATCTCACAATTCCCAAAGTAGGACAATTAACCTGAAATGGTGGATGACAAAGTTAACATAAGAGTAAACCCAAACACTGTCAGTAACTTCACTATGATACAAGTAAATGCAAAAGGTATCCTATCACAAGTCTTTGATGAGCGTGTGTTTTCAGGCATGTCTGCATTATCCTGCCTCAAGTTTTTAAAGCTAACATACAACAAGGAAGCAGTGTAACTAGGAGAGCAAAAAAAAAATATCAACCAAGATAATTTGCGTCTATAAATTATTTAACCTCCTGATTGAGTGATTAGAGCACTTGCCTCTCGCAGCAAAGGTAATGGGTTTGAAACACAGCGGCGTCATACTCCAATCTACTCAGCTGTAAATGGGTACCTGACTCTGCTCTTTAGTTAGAAAGTGAACGGATCACCCTATCTCTCAAAGCTGGCCCTAGTACCGTGAAGTCTCTAACACTTCACTTCCCTATAGCAGTATCAGCTATGGGATGCCCTGTACCTTTTTTTAAAAAACTATTTACTGGACAGTAATATTTCATAACCCAATTTCTTTGAATGCAATGGCTGGATTTCCTATAGATCATAAAGTGAATAACATGCAGTTTTGGATCTGTCTGCATCTATTTCATTAATTCAAACTTCTTAAAAATCTTATTCAACTTTCATCTTCTATTTCAACAAAATGGTTTGATTTTCAATTATTTTAAACTGTCTAAGATTCTAGTAATTTTACAAATCAGGTTACAAAAAAAATTGTTAGCGTGTGACATTTAGATGTTACAAAATTCTCAGTTAGCACTTGAAAACTTGAGGCTTGAGGAAACACACAGAAATGTGGAAAATAAAAGCAAGCAAAAGTGATATGAAACGCTCAAAATTCTGAAGACAACAAAGGCAAAATTAGCAATGTTTTTTGTGATAACCACAGTCATAGATAGATAGTTATTTTTACAGCTAGACAATCAAAACACAATCAAGGATAAATAAATGGATAACCAAAATGTAATCACAGATGCCTAACTAAAACACAATCATATTAGAAATAAATTTGTAAAAATAAAAAGATAATTAAAACTCAATTATGAATTACTAAAGACAGTCCAAAAAAACTAACACTCAATTATAATTGGAAAACTAGAACAAAAACATAACCAAACTAATTAACTGTCAAAAAAAGTTCAATTAACTTCAGGACAGAAACATACTAATGTCACAGCTTCAGAAAGTACTTCAAATGCAAAATGCTTGGCAAGTTCAAGCAAGAAATACATGCCCCAGCCTGAGAGGTGGCTCCAGGCTAAATATCCTTACATTTTTGTCTTTGGAGGAGTGTTTTTCTCATGTAAGATGACAAAAATGAGGTGATGTGAAACACTGCAAGACCAGAAATATTTGAAAGATCACAATATCGTAAGAAATGACATAAAAATATTATTTTTTTTAATTCAATGTATTTTGGGTCTGTCACTGATTATGTATTTTATATTTAAAAGACGCATACCTAAGATTGCTGCTATCAGTCTACAATTAAATTTCTTAAAGAAAAATTGTTACATTCTCTTCTAATGGTGAAAAGGTGTTAACGGTACATGAAGGGTTTGTGAATTTTTCTTCTTTCAGAAAATACTGTTATTTGCTTCAAAATTGTATTTTATCCCACACAAAACTGATTAAATCCACATTCTAAAATTTTCTTGAATTCATCAAAACTAAAAACACGTTTTTTAATTTCCTTTTTCTCTCCATTTTCTTTTGCTATTTTTTTAAAAATACTTTCACAGTTTACACACAACCACGTAATAAATATGTGTGTACTGTACATGTTCATATTTGTTTAAAAAAATAGAATAGTTAGAGAAAAAAGAACACTGTGACAGAGATACCCATACAATCAAAACTGAAAAAAAACTAACTAATACACATATACATATACACATTTCATCCCCTAAAATAAAAATTAACAGCGCTACAGCGCCTTCAAGTTTTGTGCCCATGACATGACATGACTATGCAGATCTGAGAGAATTTTGGATGGAAAACTGATACCAGCCACTGGTCCCCCTCCTAGAATGGCAGCTACTTTACTGTAAAGATATGGAATGTTACCAACAGAAAATGTCAAAACAAATATACTGCAGCAGCATCACATTAAAACTCCCAATCTGAGATTCTGATTTGTGTCACCAAAATCACAATAATCTAAACAAGCGTATTTATTATCAACAGCAATGTCTTTATGGACAAGAAATAAATTGATTAAAATCTGTATATCAAAATTGTATTTTAACATTCAGACTATGAAACAAATAATACGTTTTAAAATATTTGAAAACAAAAGATCTAGTTCAATTGTACATTGCAATTTTTCTGTGGACTTGATTTCCTTTGATCTCCATATACTTCCCAATGCAAACAATAGACTATAAATTTGAAGTTCAACTCCAAATTAGTAACTAAAGCCAATACTATAACTCTACTTTTCTGGATTTATAAATTAAAAACAAAAATTATAAAATATACAGAAAAAAAAGTCATTTTCGGTATATTTTTATATTCACATTTTTTATACATATCCATTTTTTTGAAAGTTTTACTGGCAGTCCTCCAGTAATTTAAAGAAAATGCAATGTGTCCCTTGACCAAAAAATGTTGTGCCCCCCTGTTCTATAGGAATGTACAAAATTTGGATGTGAAGAAAAATAACAAAATGGAGGAAAAATTGGATAAATAACAAACACAAAATATATATGAATGATTTATACATACAATTTGTCTTCCTGTTTGTAAAATTGTAATACTAAATAGACAAGTGCTGGTTTCTTAAAAATTGTACAACTATAACCAACATGTCTGAATGACAAAGAAATGTAAATGTCAATACAATTAACATGTTGAGCCAGGTTGAAACCTCATGGTCGCTAAGTTCTGTATGATCCCTGGAGTCAACCAGAAATGTCCTGGTACTAGCAATCTTTAGAAGATGATGTTAATTAAAGTAATGTCAAGGTCAGATATAAAACTAATGTTACACACAAGCACTCTTGAAATAAAATATTTAAAAAAAACACTTGACAAACCATCACTAATTCATTTATCTTCTCTTCTGCTCCTAATGGAGGCTGCAGCTGGATCCCGTGGAGAATGATGATGATTTGTCCATTGTATTCGATGAGGACCATTGACATCTCTCGTAATACAGTGTGTGTTCTAAGATGTTAAGTGGGTGCACATTTGGCTGATCAAGCCAATGCGGGCAAGAAAAGTTCTGTCGCTTGACCGACATACAAGGTCTGAAAACAATACAGGCTTGCACATCCCTTGCAGAAAGCTTCCATACAAACACAAACTTCTGCAGTGGTAGTAGCAATTTTTGTTTGCATGATGAAGATGCCGGCCTCATACACAACCTCACATTGTCTGTCTTTTAAGACACAGACAGAAGTCTTATTTGGCCAAAACTGATGTGAGGTCATAAATCGACATAACAAAGTTTAATCTATCATGCTACACAATATCTTACTGTTAACTGTTTGGATTATCATGCAAAATTTCATTTTAATGTGATATATATATCCTTCTTTTCAACCAGCAACCCAAAAACTCTTGAGCGTGTTTTTCTCAAAACAAACTGACTTGGAGATGGAATAAAGCAGCGATGATTTGTTAACCATGTATTTCATGGCGTCATACACTAACAAGAGAACCAAACAAAATCCTACATACATATCTTTGCATGTCTGTATGCATGTTTGCACGTACTATGTGTATATGTATGTATATACATGTATACTCATATATGTGTGTGTAAGTGTATATTAGCCTACATGCATACTGCTAGTACATACTTATATACATATACACCACAAGCTTAATTTAAATACAACATATATACAAACAAATATTCATATTATAACATACCATATAACACGCACACACATACCAACAAGCATACACATGTTCACACACACTTTCTTGTCACTTTTATTGCACCTTAAAAGGCCAAGGAGCTACCGTTATCGGTGGCCCACTTCCAGGAAGCTTTGTGCTTAAGCATTACACATTCCTCTGCAGTGGTTGTTTCTGCAGCAATTAATATGTAGGGTGAGGCTGTCAGCACCATGCATAACCTTTGGGGAAGAGGGGTTTAGGGAAGGGGAGAGACGCCTGGTAGGGCACAAAAGGCCTTTTCTTTACCCCAGCTCCAAGGAAAATATGAACACATAAATAAATATTTTCTACATACAGTTCTACATACAATAGCACATATATACTTCATGATTATGATTGTATGACAAAACTACACTAACACTCTTTACAACACATACATCTGTACATCCTGCCTTTAGTGCAAGACTTTATTCTAAAAGTTGGCTTGTTTCACTACAACAGCATTTTTTTTAAAAATAAAAACGAACAGGAAAAAGCTTTACAAGATTTTGAGATGCATAATCTGGGCAAAAAAAAACTAAAAATGAGGTTAATCCCCTTAAAAATTCAATAACATCTTCAGAAATTTGATTAATTAAAAACAGATTTAGCATTCCTACATCTGGCTCAAATAAATTCCTGCAGGTTTTTCAGGACCAAAAACAGTTTTAATTCTTCCGCAATAGTGTATTTATTTTTTTTTTTTTTTTTTTTTTTTTTTTTTTTTTTTTCCTTAACCAGCAGCACTTGGGCTTTCAGCCCTTCGGCCCAATGACATGTCATTGCGAGGCTGGGGAACCTGAGGACTTTCCTTCCAACCCGGTCAGGAGCTTCGCTCCTTCCCATCCACAGAGGGTTTATCACAGGAGCCGTTCAGGCTATTCAGTCAAATTTCCGGCCGTAAACATTTCTTCAAACGCCGACGCCCGGGTTTGAACCATGAACACCTGGTCGCCAGTACAACGCCGAAGCCATTACACCAGCGCGGCTCCATAGTGTATTAATAAACCATTATAATACAACAGTCAACTGGAAGTTTCTGTCTGGCAAAAAGTTATGTTGAAAACTACTATGTCTTTGCTAAAATAAATTAACAACATGACAGCTTCATTGTACTTTATAAAATATCTTCTTGAAAATTGTATCACTTGACATATATGACACATAACATTAAAGAATATTAAAAAAAAAAAAACTTTAAACCAAAGAAGGAATTATTAATAGCACGTCACATTTTGCTGACAATGTATGTGCAAATTTTACGTAGCTTTTTACGTTTCTGAGAAATTCATTTCTGAAGTTTTTCTATTCACAGTCTTCTACATGAACTTGCGTGGAACGGACAAATGAAACTTAAAAAGCCAAGAAAAATACCAAATGAAACAATTCTGTCATTTAAGCTGCAAGTCAGAGATGCTCCACTGTGTACAGAAAGCTAAAGCATATTTATTTTCTTTCAAAAAAAACAAACCTTCACATTTGTTTATATCAGTGTTTCTCAACCTTTTTGTGCTCACGGCACACTTTTCAATTCTCTAAAAATTTGCAGCATGCCTATCTGACCCCGCGCCTGAATAAAAAAAATTACAGTGAAATATACTAATTAAATACACTAATTTTTGGGTACTTTAGAATAAAGAAAAATCTCAATTCGACTTTCTTTTAACTGTTTAAAATAACTTTGAAGTATTTCTATTTTTGTTCAAAGAAGTTAATAGCTTCAATTAGTATTGAATGAATTCAAGCCGTAAGATCAGTTTTATGTTACATGATCACTAAAAATATACTTCATGTAATAAATTTACCAAATCTTTGAGGCACACTTTGATAGGTGCGGCGCACTGGTTTATATTATTCCATTATGTTTGTTTATGTTTTTCATACAAAGTCCTGCTATATCTGTCTGTATTCTTTTGAATAAAGCTCCATCATGATCAGCTATATTTTTCCAGCTGGGACTTTTCATGGGCTCTTGTCAGTTTATGGTATTAGAAGAACAGACCTTCAAGTCTGCCTCCTAATTATAAACAAGGAACCGTCACATGCGTTTTTTTTTTAAAAGAAAGAAAGATTAAAATGCCTGTTTATAATCCAAATAGCCTTAATGCCAGCTCACATAATATGAACATGGATTCTGAATACTCATTTATTCTGTTAAAATAAAAAAACTCACTAACGTAAAAATTACAAGCAGACATTTCATTTTTCACACCCCGCTGGCTTACCCACATTCAGGGACACAGGAAAATAATACAAAACATATATTTCATACACCGAGTTTTGTAAATGTGATGTCCGTTTCATACAGCATTAAAATAACTATCTAAACTTTAGCCTGAAATTGCAGTAGCTAAAACAAAATACTATCTTCAGAAAAGCACAATTTCACAGGTAAGATAATAATAAACCAACAAATACAAGGTATTACAGCATATATGAGGAATCTCATGTCTTAGAGGTGTACAGTAAATGTTCAACTTCCATCTGCACAAATACGTTCTGTACTTATGGGTGTAGAAAAGAATAACTAATAATTGTCTGTCACTCTGTACACACAAGAATAAGTAATACAACTCAAACAACTGACTTGAGATAAACAATGATTGCAGAATGAAACATGACAATGACAATTTAAAACTGAAATGAATGAGGATATGACTGACATTCATTGTATTACCACTTGAGAATCTCACTTTCTGTTTCTTTTTTTTTTGTCAAGACTGGATATGAAGTTATTTTCTTAAATGAGTAACTCAGTAAATTAGAAATGAAGTAATCTTATTTTTTTCCAGCACTGCTTGTTTTAACTTACAGTAGTTTAAAAGAGAAAGTTTTCAATAATTCAAAAAATGATTCAGACTGGTCCTAGTAAACCACAGAGTTAAATGACAATCTTCGTACAAACATGTACATCCATAAACTAGAAGACATCCATCATGTAACCACTAGTGCAGGGTGACAGTATAAGACAAATAGGAAATCTCCCCCTTCCCCCAGTACACGTGGTTATATGCACTCTCACAGCACAATAAATAAAAGATACTAGTTTTATAAATCCCTCCTAACACAGTAAAACAAGTTGTATGAACCCCGTCTAGTGCAGCAGTAAAACATGGGGTTGTGTGTGCCTTACGGTAATGAAAGATGTGGTTGTGTGTGTCTTAAGGTAATGAAAGATGTCGTTGTATATACCCCTCTTGTCCCAGTAAAATTAGGTTGTATGAACATCTCCTAATACAGTAAAACAAGTTGTATGAACCCCTTCTGGTGCACCAGTAAAACATGAGGTTTGTGTCTTAGGGTAATGAAAGATGTGGTTGTATACACCTCTCCTGTCCCATTAAAATAAGGTCGTATGAACCCCTCCAAGCAAAGTAAAACAAGCTTGTACGAAACTTTCTCTAGCGCAGTAAAATGTGTTTGTATGTGTCCTAGGATAACAGAAGATGTGGTTCTATCCTATAGCAGTAAAATTATATTGTAAATCCCTCCTGGCATAGTAAAATATGAACTCTTTCCTAGCACGATAAAATATGAAATTATATATACACTCATCTAGAAAAATCAAAGATGTGGCCGTACAAACCTCTTCAAGTACAGTAAAACAAGAATGTAGTACAGTAAGAATATGTGGTTAAGTGTTTCCCAGAACAATCAAAGATGTGGTTGTGTGAATCCCTCCTAACAAAGTAAGAATATGTGCTTGAATGATTCAAAGAAGTGGCTGTATAAACCTCTCCAAAGAAAGTAAAACAGGACTATATGAGCACTTTCTAATACAGTAAGAATAAGTGTTTGAATGTATCCTAGGACGATAAAAAAAATGTGGTTGTATGATTCCCTCCTAGCAGTTAAAACAGAGTTGCACATACACTCCTAGAACAGTAAAACAGGTGGTTGTTTTGTACACTCTTACCACAGTGAAACATATTGTTGTATGGACATTCCTAGCACATTTAACACGTAGTTACATGGGGGGGACAAATCAACAGGAGCAGTTGCTGCTGCTCATGTTGGGGTTTTCTGTCAGTCGTGTTGATTTAGCTGTGTTATTCACCAGGGTTGGATCTGCGTCCAGGCTCTCGGACATCTTGTCGCAGATGATGTCCACCAGCCGCTCAAATACGGCTTTGACATTGATGTTCTCCTTGGCTGAGGTCTCAAAGAACTCTAAACCTACATAAACAAAGATTGTTTGTTTGGTGAGAGAACTAATACTGCAGTCAAGCTGATATAAGTGTGTATGGTTGCATTACAATGAAAGTCTGCTTATAGTCTGCAAGAAACCTGTATGCCCATTTACATACTTCAGTTATGTGCCAAAATGACTATCAATTTGTTTCTTTTTTCTTTTGTTCCACAGTAAGATATACTACATCATCTCTTACTTCATTTTTCTTCTTCTTCCTCGTTCGTCATGAAAAGGACGTTGATTGAGTTGTGTCTGTTTACGCCGGAGCTGTGATATCTGCGCCTTTCGGCCGACACATCTGACTTCAGCACGGCATTTTTTGGGACCGGGTTTGCCTTCCCTCTTCGATCCCTACTCTCTCAGCCAGACTGCAGTGATGCATCCTGTTTCCAGGACCACCACGTGGAGGTGGAGTAGGGTCTTGGTCAGCTCTGGTTCGCTGACCCTGATGCAAGCAGTCAAGCTATGGGTCGCTGACTGCATTCTCTATTGCTGCATCTTTGGGTCCTTTACTTCATTCAATCATTACCCTTTAGCTCCCAAAGAAGCATGGACGTTCAACAAAGTACATGCCAAGTCCTCATGTCACATCTCATCAGCTCAAGATCTTTCTATGTCTTTCATTTGTCTCCAGTTCTCTTCTCCTTGTATTTTTCTCTGGTCTACCACTTCTTCTCTTAACCTGGGGATGCCAGAACAAGGACTGCCTTGTCATGCTATCAACAGGTTTCCTCAATATGTGTCTTATTCATCACCAGCAGTCGACGTGTCCACATTGTTTGTTGAAGTTTTTGTGGCCTAAAGTTTGTACAGGACGGGGTTTGCCAGTCTCATGCCCAACCCTCCTTAGTCGCTAATTACATGCTTGGTAGGTTAATGTGTTGCTATACTTTGCTCTTCTTTTTACCCCCAATAACACACAGGTGTAACAGAAAAATAGACACAGTTGGAGCGACAGACAATGATATCAAAATAAGAATACAAAAGGTTAGACGAGATTTCATTGCTTGGGAAATATACAGAGATCAAAAGAAATCAAGTCCAACACAAAAATCGAATTCTGCAGTTCATGTATCAAGTCAGCTCTATTGTATGGTTCTGTCAAGTCAGCCCAATTGTATGGCTCTGTCAAGTCAGCCCTATTGTATGGCTCTGTTAAGTCAGCCCTATTGTATGGCTCTGTCAAGTCAGCCCAATTGTATGGCTCTGTCAAGTCAGCCCTATTGTATGGCTCTGAAACAGGGAGAACAACAACCAAAAAGCTACAGACTTGCATAAATGGATGCTTGTGTAGAATAGAAGGATTTAAGTGGTATGACAAGATCACTAATGTGGAACTGATGACAAGAACTAGACAAGTGCCAGTGGAACAAGAGATGAGAAGAAGATGCTGGACACACATTGAGAAAATCTGCTTATAATATTACCAGACAGTACTTATTCTGAAATCCCCAGGGTAAGAGAGGGAGAGGTAGACCAAAGAACACATGGAAACGAGAGCTGGAGACAGACATGAAGAAGATATGGAAAGACCTTGAGCAGACGGCACGTGACAGGAAGACATGGCATAAGTTTGTTGAAGGCCTATGCTCCTAGGGGAGCTGAAAGGCGAAAGAAGAAGAAGAACACACAGGAGATCTCGTACTTGGTCCACGTATGTTTATGGGCACAGATACTGCAACTTGCTGCAAGGCGATAGATAGAAATTGAAAAAAAAAACAAACAAAAAACTGATGAACAGAAATAAGGAGCTGAAAAGAAAAATATTTCTATTCATTTTCAGTCACTCATTCATAACATTTCTGTTCCCTGTGGGGCACAGGCCTTCAGCAAACATTTCCATGTCTTCTGTATACCCATGTCTAATTCCCTCCCCTTTGTGCTTTTTGTGGAATACCATTTCTCTTACCCTGGCAATTCCAGAACAAGGACTGCCTTGTGATACTATCCCCTGGTTTTTCTCAGTGAGTATCATCCAATGCGCATCTTCTCCTCACATCTTGTTCCTCAACTGTATTCAGCAGTTCCACATTGGTGATTTTATCCTTGTCCTCCATGTTTTACAGCCATACAATAAGACAACCTTGACATCTGAGCTGAAGATTCTTAAATGCAGTAAATAAATAAAATCCCATAACGCTTGACCCTGCTCACTTCCTGTACAAATGTTACACTACACAGGCTTACCTAGCTGCTCTGCTAGCTGCTTGCCTCTCTCTGCAGACACGACACGCTCATCCTCAAGGTCACATTTGTTACCAACCAGGACTACCTGGGCATTGTCCCAAGAATAGGTCTTGATCTGTGTGCACCTGCAAGACAGCAACAATGAGGGTAGAAGTTAAGGCATTATTCTGAATGTGAGGTAAGGGCCAGTGATAAGAGTTTCTGTGTCAGAACAAAACCAAAAATACTGGTTCCAGAACCATATGTTCAGCTGGTTCCAGAACCATTTGTTCAGCTGGTTCCAGAACCATATGTTCAGCTGGTTCCAGAACCATATGTTCAGCACTGATGTAATAATTACCAGAGTTATTTCTCTTTTTACGAGACAAAAGAGATACAAGCAACTGAGGTGGTCGCCAAAATAAGAAGACGTAATCATTATTATTATCATCAATATTGTTCGGCACACCAGCATTGTTGATGACTATTGCAACAGCAGAAATGAAGAAGGCAATGAATATCATCGGGTTAGCCATGACAAATGTTGGTTCAGCAGGAGGTGAAAACTCACTGCTGGCGCAGAAGTGGAGGTAGATGCAGACAAGGAAATAAAGGGGCAGGATATTTGGTAGCGAGAATGAACACAATTGGTTGGGAAGAGGTAAAGAAGAAAAAAACACACTAAACATAAGAAATGCAACTTCAGAAAAATGAAGAGAACACAAATTCAGAACAATGGAACATAAATATTGTTAACAATCAACTTTCATCAAATGAAGCAAACCTTTTGGAATTTCTGTGGCACAGGATGCACATCTACTCATGTTTGTGAGGATACCTACCAGAAAAGTACACAACAATGAGGGAAATAAAACCATGAGTGCTTAACTTTACCATGAGTTTTCATTTTTATATCTGTCCACAGTACTTACTTCAAGTTAATTTTGAATGCGGTAAGCAAGTTCAAAGTCAATTTTTAAAAAATAAATAAATAAAAAGTAATGTACGAATGAATCTATTTTCACATAATTTTCCACAAAATTTACTGACTACAGGATTCTTCTGACTTCTGATATATATTTTTGAGCAAAACAAGTTAGAATGTCTATCTCGTTCATATTTTAATGCTTACATCTTTACCAACTGTTTCACTCAAGTTAAACACAGATTGCATAGTGGGAGCTTTGAGCGTAATAACTTTAGAATACAATAGATTCATCTGTCTTATGGGGCACACAGAGAAATGAGATAGTTATGAGACTTGAACTGCAGTGAATGACACCCTGTACAACTTTACTCTCACATCAATCAACTGATACAAGATCATGCCTGGGATAATGATGCCATTGCGTATTCAGATGGATCTGTGATCCATGGTGAGAAATCAGGTTGGGGCTTCTCTGCAAGTGTAAAGGGCATAATCGTTGCCGAATATTGCGAACATAGCAGGGCTTACAAGATAACAACTTCCAGCATGAGACTGGAGGTATACTGCAGCCTTAATGTGGTTATCTGAAACTTCATTAACAAAGGCAGTCACTGTTCAAACCATGCTTTGAAAGGTTCAAAATGGTTGGCTAAGGCATGAATGGAAAACATTCTTAGAAGCTTCGAATCTGCAGGAGCTGGTGTGGATCTACTGTCCTGGTCATGCAGGAGTATGCAGTAATGAGAGAGGTGACAGACAAGAATCACGAGCACCTGCAGTGGGGACAATGGATATGGATAAGGGAGAGACTTACTTACTTAGTCGTTCCCCTTCTACCGTGAGGTGTAGAGGTTTGGAAGAGAGAGAGCGCCAGACTATCCTATCGGCTGTCTTCCTCCTGGCCTGGTTCCATTCTAGTCCTCGGTCCTTCAAAGATTGTCTAATGTTGTCCTCCCAGCAGACTCTGGGTCGTCCTGGGGGTCTGGATCCCTGACTCTTTGTTTCCCATGCTTGTCGTGGTATCCGATCCCCTCCCATTCTGCAGACATGGCCAAACCATCTTAGTTGGGACTGTTCTACTTGGGTCTGCAGGGGGTGGGATTTTAGGCCTTGACGTATCGTCTGGTTGCGGACCATGTCTCTTCTTGTTACTTCAACCACCTTCTTCAGATACCTCATTTCTGAGGTTTGGATCGGGCTTTTGTGGGTTGTAGTCATTGCCCATGACTCGCATCCATATGTCAAGACTGGGACATAGGTGGGGCGGTATACAGCCATCTTCGTTTTCTTACCGACCTCTCTCTTGCTGAGGAATTCTCGATTTATGGCCTGAAAAAGTCTCCCAGCTGCTGCTTTTCGAGTGGCCACTTCTTCTTTGATGCCTCCCTTTCGGTCTATAATAGCTCTGAGGTATTTAAAGTGGTCGACCTGTTCTCCCAGCTTAATCTGATGTCTTCTTTCTTCTCGTGATGTCACCATGGATTTTGTTTTAGAGCTGCTTATGACCATACCTCTCTTCTCCAGCTCTTCCTTCCAGACTTGCAGGTTGGATTGGAGATGTGCCTCAGATTTAGCAATCAGGGCAACATCATCAGCAAATGCCAGCTCTGAAATACAGACCTGTCTCATCTTCCAGTACCCCACTGAATACTTTCTTGTTCTCTCCATACATGCCTTGATGACATCGTCCATGAGGAGTACGAAAAGATAAGGTGACAGGATATCACCTTGTCTTACACCAGTGGTGGTCCTGAACTCTTCTGACTTAAGGTTTGCTGTCCTCACATAATTTCTGCAAGACTTGTAGAAGCTCTGTATAGCATGAATCAGAGGTGCTGGAATGTTCTTCCTTGCCAAACAGTCCCAAAGTTTGCTCCAGGGGACCCTGTCAAACGCCTTTTCCAGATCTATGAAACAAAGATGGATCTCACTCTTATACTCAAGGGCCTTTTCACTCAGCTGTCTGAGTGTGAAGATGCGGTCTTGAGTAGTTCGGTTTGCTCGGAATCCGCACTGGACCTCATCCAATTGTGGCTCAGCTAGACGTCGGAGTCTCTGCTCTAGGATTCTAGAGTAGATTTTACCAAAGACACTGAGATGGGATATGCCTCTATGGTTTCCACACTGTCGATTGTCACCTTTTTTGAAAATTGGTGTTATGATGGCAATCTCCCAATCCTTTGGTATGGTCTTGTTGCACCACTCTGCCTGTAGGACCCTTAAGAGTAATAGGTCGCCTGATGCTCCCATGTACTTAACCATTTCTGGTGTTATACCATCATGCCCTGCTGCCTTGTCCATCTTGATTTTCTCCAGTGCTGCCTTCAGTTCTTCCATCTTTATGTCATCTTCACCACCATTGGTTTTCTCTTCTGTGCTAGTGGTTATCATTTCTGATGCTTCACCATGCTCACCATCCAGGAGTTCTGAGAAATATTCTTTCTATCTTTCCATTACTTCCTTCGGGGCAGTAAGCAATTTGCATTGCCTGTCCTTTATACATTTGAGAGCCCATTGTTTTTCCTTCCTCATGTTCTTTAGGGTCTTATAGAACAATTTCTGGTTTCTTGTGCATCGCTTTCTAGCTTTTCTCCAAATTCTTCCCAGGACTTCTGTTTTGCTGCTAGCACCATGTACTTTGCTTCTGTTCTGAGTGTCATGATAAGGGAGAGACACAGAGAACAATTAATGATCACCTGTTAGAGAATGACACTGCAATAGATGAATCATGAAGGTTAAGGCTGTTGGAATTTGAAAGTAAGGCTAGAAGAGATGGACATATGAGAGGAAGCATCCGTCATATATATAACAAGCGAGCTACAGGAACAGTTAGCATTCACACTCTTCGACATACTGAGGGAGACTGAGCACCTATGGGTGTGCCCGGAGTAATATGATATCGATTCTGTTCAACAATAACAATAACTCTCACATCAGAGCTACTGCTACCGTAAAGAAAAAAATAAGTTATATACTGTTTACTATGTCCAGGGTGCCATGATAAGCATATGGAATCTTCCAAATACAAAGTGTTAAGACATTTGCAGATCTGAAGTCCTGGGAGGTGGAAAGAATCTCTTCTCATGATAAGATTGCATCCTGTTGTAATGCCCTGTATAGAGTTTCATATCATCTTATTAGATGTTCTTCTATGCATAATGTCTTTGTACATTCATAAATTTGGTAAATCATTTTCATTAACATTATTAGCAATCATCACTCAACTATCAATCCATGTAGTTTTTTTTTTTTTTTTTTTTTTTTTTCGTACGCCCGCTATTACTCGAGGCGAAATCTCAGGTTAGTATGCCTACTGAGACTGATTTTTACATAAGTATCCCTTTTTTCTTGTACAGAGACAGGTGTCCCTCGCCATTCAGGCAGATACTTGCCAATTTCGGAGGTACCCATTAGAGCTGGGTCGGCTCAGGAGCCGCCAGTCCCTGGTCAACGACACTCTTCAAATGTTCTCGCCCGGGTTTGATCCTGGGTCACCCAGTCGCCAGCGGAGTTTGGTAACCACTATACCAGTGCGGCTCCCAATCCATGTAGTTATGGCTTTTAGCATTAAATATTTTAATGTCATGCTGTAAGTCCAGAATAATGTGCTTCAAACACATTATAGAGGCCCAAAGTTAAGCTTTGCCGGAGGTACCAGCTACAGTCTAACAGGAATTATGAAAATTACAATTTTATGGAAATCACAGGATACATTATCATTACCTCTGATCTCCCTAAGGAGAATAGGCCTTCAGCAAATTAGTGTCAGGTCTTCCTGTCTTGTGCCAGGTCTTCCTGTCTTGTGCCATCCGCTCAAGATCTCTCCATGTCTTATTTATCTCTTTCATTTCTGTCTCCAGTTCACATCAACAAGCATATTTTACTGCTCATACAAGCATATTTTACTGCTCATACAAGCATATTTTACTGCTCATACAAGCTTATTTTACTGCGCTAGGATGGGGTTCATACAAGCTTATTTTACTGCTCCATCATTTACTGTGCTAGGACGAGGTTCATACAAGCTTATTTTACTGCTCATACAAGCTTATTTTACTGCTCATACAAGCTTATTTTACTGCGCTAGGATGGGGTTCATACAAGCTTATTTTACTGCCCCATCCTTTACTGTGCTAAGACGAGGTTCATACAAGCTTATTTTACTGCTCATACAAGCTTATTTTACTGCGCTAGGATGGGGTTCATACAAGCTTATTTTACTGTGCTAGGACGGGGTTCATACAAGCTTATTTTACAGTGCTAGGAAGTGGTTCATTCAAGCATATTTTACTGTGCTAGGAAGCGGTTCATTCAAGCATATTTTACTGTACTAGGAAGAGGTTCAACAAGCTTATTTTATTGTGCTAGGAAAGGGTTCATTCAAGCATATTTTACTGTGCTTGGAAGAGGTTTAACAAGCTTATTTTATTGTGCTAGGACGGGGTTCAACAAGCTTATTTTACAGCGCTAGGAAGGGATTCATACAATATAATTTTACTGTGACAGGAGGGGTACATACAACAACATCTTTGATTATTCTAGGACACATACAAACACGTTGTACTGCCCTAGAAGGGGTTTCGTATAATCTTCTTTTACTATGTTAGGAAGGGTTCTTCTTCTTCTTAGATCCTTAACCACGACTGTCAAAGCAGTCAGTGGCCATCACGCCTAGTGGCGTCATGTAGGGCAACAACAAATTGATTCCACTTTGCTCGATCGGTGGCCAACCTTCGTACAGTGCCCCAACTCTGGTTCATTCTTTGCATCTCAGCCTCCACAGTCCTCCACCAGGTTGTTTTTGGTCGGCCTCTCTTTCGCTTTCCTTCAGGGGTCCAAAGCATAGTTGTTCTTGTGATGGCATCGAGGTCTCTTCTGAGGACATGGCCAACCCAGCTCCAGCGTCTGCCAGCTATGATGGTGTGCATGTCCTCCTGCTTGCTCCGAGTAAGCAGATCTTGGTTGGTGATGGTATTCGGCCAAAAGATGCTGTGAATTTTTCTTACGCATGTTGTGTGAAAAGAGGACAATTTCAACATTTCCTTCTCTGTAACTCTCCAGCATTCCGCACCATAGAGAAGCACAGAGAGCACACAGCTCTGAAATAATTTTAATTTTGTGCTTGTGCTGTATTGAGAGGACTTCCAGATGTTGTTTAGGCTAAAAAAGGCTGTTCTTGCTTTATTCATTCTGATGTTGATGACTTTGCCTGCCCCGCCGTCTGGTGTTACTATGCATCCTAGGTATGTGAAGGTGTCTGTCTGTACCAGTTGCTGATTCCTTACTGATATGGGCTCAGGGTTGCTCACATTGAGCGTCATGACCTCTGACTTTTTTAAATTGATGTTCAAGCCCACCTGCTGGCTATACTTATTAAGCCTATCCGTTTTTTCCTGGATGTGTTGACGTGAATGTGCTAGTACTGTAGTGCAATGTCATCTGCATATTCCAGATCTTCCAATGTAGAAAATGTAGTCCATCTTATTCCTCTTGGACTGCCCTCTGTTGTCTGGCGCATCACCCAGTCTATGACTGTTAAAAATAGAATTGTTGATAAGGGGCATCCCTGTTGTACTCCTGTCTTCACCTCAAAGGTTAGGTTGCTCCGCCCAACACTACATGTAAAGTTGGCATAGAGGCTGTTTATGATTGACACTATGCAGCTTGGAATGCCAAACGCCCTCAGTATTTTCCATAAACTGTCCCTATGTATGCTGTCAAAAGCAGGATAGATTCACACAACCTTATTTTACTGTGACAGGAGGGATACATACAACCACATCTTTGATTATTCTAGGACACATACAAACACGTTGTACTGCACTAGAAGGGGTTTCGTACAATCTTCTTTTACTGTGTTAGGAAGGGTTCAAACAAATTTATTTTACTATGACAGGAGGGGTACATACAGCCACATCTTTTATTACACTAGGACATGTATAACCATGTTTTACTAGTGTACTAGAAAGGGTTCATCCTCAGAAGAGACCATGACACCATCACCAGAAGCACCATACTATGGATTCCATAAGGAAAGCGAAAGCAAGGACAGCCAAAAGCCACCTGGCGGAGAACAGTGGAGGTGGGAGATAATAAGCATGAACCAGAGCTAGGGCGTCACACGAATGATGGCTGTCGACCGAGCAAAGTGGAGACAGTTTGTTGCTGCCATACAAGACGCCACAAGGCGTGATGGTCACTGATGTTGACTTATATTATAAGAAATACAAGCGTCCCTCGATGTATGCGAATTCCGTATGTGCGATGGACCAAATTCTCCCGACTGCTTGTTACATGCGAGAAAATTTTGCTGGTATGCGATTATGTGCGGTGGAGTTTAAAATGGCCGAGAGACCTCCGCACTTGCTGCTTTCTCGCTACGATGTGTGCTCCACCACGTGTTTCCCGCCGGGATTGTCTTCTTTCTCCCCCCCCCCCCCCCCTTGCAGTGTTGCAATTTCATGAAAATTGCCCACACATTCGTGGAACAAAACAAGGCTACGTGGGAGGGGTTGTGGTGTACAAGAAGAAGGTGTTGAAATTTTTGAAAATGTATGTGCAAAGTTTTGTGGGAATCTGTTAACTGTTTGTAAGAATCTGTGGGTCCATACTTGAGAAATCTGAGACTGTGAAGTGGTAACACTGTCATGCTGGTAACATTTAGTCTCGTAGTAGGCACTAAGCTGTGCGGAACTGTACTGTTGTGCACTACGGATACATCACTTACCCTCCTGTTTATTGTGTACTACGGATACATCACTTACCCTCCTGTTTATTGTGCACTGCTTTCATCTTATTGACTTAATTTTGATCTCTCTCTCCCCCCCCCCCCCCCCCCCCCCCCCCGATTTTGGAAATTTCCCTATAAATTTTTAACATCAAACAATATTCAAAATGCATAAAATAATCTTTCTGTAAATGTTTGTCTTCATTTCTGATGTATTAACAAGATTGCAATGTGGCTAAAATGTATTTGAGACATATATTACGTTTTTAAGCGTTTGATGAAGTACATTGATACAGCGATAAAATCATTAATTATATGTAATAAAGTCATAATAATATGTATAGAATTAGTAAAGTTGTACCGCGTCTTCTTCCCTGCGCCAGAAAACGCATTGATTTAGGTAGGATAGAACGTAGTCTAAAACCTTATTGCAGCGCTGGTAGTATTGGACTTTATAACGCGCCCGTCAAGGGTTAACGATAAAATTTTGAAAAATCTACAAGCGTAGTGGTTCCAGGAAAGATAGAAAGAATAAAACACACGAACGCATAAGATTGAGAGAGCGAATAAAAAAATCCGACAGATAGAAATAAAGTTATGGACAAAAGACTGCATTTGTTCGTACAGACAGACCAACACATGCTCGTTTGGACTTGCACTAACGGTAACATTTTTTGACGCGTCCTTGAAAAAGGCAAGAAAGGGTACATGTAGAAAGGGGTAGACAAGGGGAGAAAAAATTATGGGATGGCTCAAACTGAATATGTTTTTTGGTAGTGTTAGGCCAAAACCAAGTTTATTTTTGGTGAATGCCAAGTTCGGACGGACAGACCGACAGAAGTACATTAACACTGGACCGAAATTGGACCTTAGATTTAAAAATTTGAATGGAAAATCTTATTAGTAGATCCCATTGGTCAAAACATTTCATATTATTGAGTACATTCAAAGGCTTGACGCCATTTGTAGAAGATAGTCCCTAGAGCAGGACGTTGTGTATTTCTGGAAAAAGTGATTAGCCTTATTAAAGCAAATATACATTAAAGTAATAGGCATCACAGTTCAGCCAACAGTATATCTGGAGTCTGCTATTCAACGTACCTGTGTTTTTTCATTGAATTTCTGGTAAGACCGACATTATTCATATATATTTTGTTTAAAAATGTGAGTGAGAGATGCTGCCATCACGACTGTAAGTAATCAGGTCCCAAGCTGATTTGTGCAGGGCCTGAAGGTATAATTAGGCTATAACACATTGCCAGTTTTGTAAATGCACATGTTTTGTGAAATAAAAAGGTTTTCTTAGGTGACCAGAGGGACACAGCTCACCTATCCCATTGTATGGAAGAAAAGACAGATTAATAATATTACTGCAGATGCAGTACCGCCTTTGTAGGAGAGACATGTGAACAACACTGGTACACTGTGGAATGGATGTGCTGGATTGGTCCATTAGATATGACCCAGCTCTTTATTTCTTATGTATTCTCTTTTATATATATAAAACACAGTTTAAGCAAGATATCAACAAGGAGACATTATTTCATTGTTACAGGGTTTTTATCTGGCACTAGTCGGGTGCCAGATGTCTATGAGAAGCAGTGAGAAGTCGTTTCATGCACAGTAGTGACAGGGACCTGCAGAGTCTACCCTGTTACTGTTGCCATTATCATAGCAAAATAGTGTGACACCAAGTTTACAGACTGTTCAAGTGTGCTCAGATAAGTAAAATATCTGGCACCCTAACTCTACATCAGCTTTAAGACCAGCACCACCCTGTATAACAAGAATAAACTATTTCCCCAGAGAACTTAACAATGACAGTGTATACTAAAGAGACTGGGAGTGATTATAGAATCCCAAACCGCCATCCAGTGTTAGAAACCAGTAATAGACAAATTTTAGTAACACTGTTAGTATAGTTAAACAGTATTTGTTTGGACAATTGTCCCTTTGGGTCTAAAATTTACATTTTGTATATATCTTGAATTTTTTTCATTTTAAAGTCCTGACCAGAAGAATACTAGGTTCAGGACCAAATAAATCATACAGAAAATTATTAATTGTACAAATTTATCCCAGGTGTTATTTCCTTTAATCATAGACCTTAATACTTGTTTGTATCGATGTGTATTATTGTTAAAGTACCATCACACCACACTTGCATATCCCTAGACATTAGACGTAGCTATCATTCATACTAGTCAAGAATAAGTCTGCTTGAGGCCATAAGGTGGTAGCAGCAAGGCACCCTGATAACTCAACCCTAATTTTGTTAGAATCAGGGACCTTCACAGCTGGCCTCATTCGGTACAATAAGGAAACATATCAACAACATTTCATAACATCAAAATCCACCACAACGCGCCTCTTTTTCTCTATACGTTAGAGCATTTGATATATGAGATTTCAATTTATGCAAGGTTTTCGCGGAACGTATCCCTCGCACACATCGAGAGACGTCTGTATCGAATTTCTAATTTTTTTTTTTTCTTTTTCCTTAACCAGCGGCACTTGGGCTTTCAGCCCTTCGGCCCAATGACATGTCATTGCGAGGCTGGGGAACCTGAGGACTTTCCTTCCAACCCGGTCAGGAGCTTCGCTCCTTCCCATCCACAGAGGGTTTATCTCAGGAGCCGTTCAGGTTATTCAGTCAAAATCCCGGTCGTTGACACTCCTTCAAGCGCCGACGCCCGGGCTTGAACCTTGAAAACCTGGTCGCCAGTACAACGTTGTAACCATTACACTAGCGCAGCTCCCGAATTTCTAAATATGAGTGGGCTTAATGGAAATAAAAAGCTACAACACTATAATTCTCTCCCCTTCTTCATTCTTCTCTATTCTCCCTTGTCATTACTAATGATGAAATAACAACGTCGGGACAAGTCCCGTGGCTTAATATCTAACGGGCAGCGTCTGCAACTCCGCCGCCAATGTATCCAGCCAGAAGTCAACAACTGTGATAACAAACTATTTTCCTTACACTAGATCACTGTCTGATACAGATGATAAATTGTGTAATTGTTTTGTATTAATGTCTTGACCAGGATCGACCTTTTTTTCGTGCACTATCTGTTTTGTCAACCTTTATTGGGAGCAAACTGCCACAGTAAGATCTGGAAGGAATTATTCACCATACATAGACATAAAAAGAGGTGTCAGACAATGTTGTGTGCTGTCCCCCTACCTATTTAATTTATACACCGAAAAAATTTTCAAACAGATACAGGAAATACCAGGATTAAACATCAGTGGAAGGTCAATAAACAACCGTAGATATGCAGATGATACCGTGTTGTTAGCTGAAAGCGAACAGGAGTTACAAGAACTAGTGAAGCAAGTGAACAGTATAAGTCATGAATATGGACTCGACATTAATATTGAGAAAACAAAAACTATGATAATTAGCAAAACAGACGATAAACCCACATTAAAGATAAGCGTAAATGGGAAAACCCTGGAACAAGTCAAGAGCTACGTATATCTTGGTCATATAATAACAGAAGATGGCAGATATGAAACAGAAATCAAGAAGAGAACAGGAATGGCCAAGGCTACATTCAACAACATGAAACATATACTGACATCAAAACAGTTATCTCACAAATTAAAACTGAGAATCATAAAGTGTTATATATATTCTGCATTTCTGTATGGGGCAGAAATTTGGACGATGTATAAGCATTTGGAAGAAAGAATTGAGGCTCTTGAAATGTGGATATATAGAAGAATGGGGCGTATCTCATGGAAAGAGAAGAAAACAAATAAGGAGGTCCTAGAAAATCTAGGTATGAAAAGAGAACTAATGAGGGAGATCAAAGTTCGGCAGCTAAAGTACTTTGGCCACATAAAAAGGCATAACACCTTGCAGAATACCATAATAGAAGGGAGAGGTGAAGGCAAACGTACAAGGGGAAGACAGCGCTATAAGTGGGAAGATAACATCAAGAGATTGACAGGGAAGAGCCTATCAGAGTGCACCACCAAGACAAGAGACAGAAGACGTTGGAGATCCATTACAGCCAACCTTCGTTGTGGAGATGGCAGCTGATGATGATGATCTGTCTTGTGTCTCTCTGACCTTTTGTTTATCAGCGAAAATTCTGATGAAAAGCTCTGACTCTGATCAAAGGTCCAAAGTGCTGTCATATCCGGGAGTGGAGTCGAGGACGAACTCTCAACTCTGTTTAAATGCTCCTAAGGCATGCGCAATACATAGCCTCTGACAGTAAAGTCCAGCTCCTGGCTTTCTCGTGGCAGCCCTGTTTTAATTAACAGGAGAAGGGGGTGAAGATCGGAGTCTCTGGCGCTCTAAAACCAGCATGCTCTGGGGAGATGAAGCTCGTAAGCCTTGGGTGGCAGTTCATCTAGGAGAAGGAAAACTCTTATTTCAAACAACCTGCTACCTTGCAGTTAGGCTGGTGACAGTCACAGGCTAAGGAAGACCACCCGACAGAATTGCTTGCTGAGTCGGATGCACTGGGCTACAGGCTTAACGAAACAGTACTTCGCTTCATGATGACGACTCTGATCTGTCTATTATTAGTGTTGTCTACCTATAAGCAGCCACCTCCCCCGCCCCATCTTCACCCTTCAGCTCCCCGAGGAGCATAGGCCTTCATCAAACTCAAGCCAAGTCTTCCAATCCCGTGCCGTCAGTTCCAAGTCTTCCTGTCACGTACCATCAGTTCCAAGTCTTCCTGTCACGTGCCGTCAGTTCCAAGTCTTCCTGTCACGTGCCGTCAGTTCCAAGTCTTCCTGTCACGTGCCGTCAGTTCCAAGTCTTCCTGTCACGTGCCGTCAGTTCCAAGTCTTCCTGTCACGTGCCGTCAGTTCCAAGTCTTCCTGTCACGTGCCGTCAGTTCCAAGTCTTCCTGTCACGTGCCGTCAGTTCCAAGTCTTCCTGTCACGTGCCGTCAGTTCCAAGTCTTCCTGTCACGTGCCGTCAGTTCCAAGTCTTCCTCATACCTTTCACTTCTGTCTCCAGCTCTCCTCTCCACGAAATTTTTTGTTTTGTTTTTGGTAGGTCTCCCTCTATCGCTCTTACCCCGAGAATCCCATAACAAAGACTGCACTGAAGTGCTACCAACAGATGTGTATCCCATAACAAAGACTGCACTGAAGTGGTATCAACAGATGTGTATCCCATAACAAAGACTGCACTGAAGTGCTACCAACAGATGTGTATCCCATAACAAAGACTGCACTGAAGTGCTACCAACAGATGTGTATCCCATAACAAAGACTGCACTGAAGTGCTACCAACAGATGTGTATCCCATAACAAAGACTGCACTGAAGTGCTATCAACAGATGTGTATCCCATAACAAAGACTGCACTGAAGTGCTATCAACAGATGTGTATCTCATAACAAAGACTGCACTGAAGTGCTATAAACAGATGTGTATCCCATAACAAAGACTGCACTGAAGTGCTACCAACAGATGTGTATCCCATAACAAAGACTGCACTGAAGTGCTATAAACAGATGTGTATCCCATAACAAAGACTGCACTGAAGTGCTACCAACAGATGTGTATCCCATAACAAAGACTGCACTGAAGTGCTATCAACAGATGTGTATCCCATCCATTGCCAGCGTCTTCTTCTCAACAGTATATTGCACCATATTTAAATTATATTTGCATTTAGTCATGAACTGTTTCAGTAGCGGTTTTAGATTATACAAGGCCCTAGTCAAGCCGTGAACTTGCGAGGCCCTCTTTTAAAGAAATTCCTGTTGTATCTACAAGTGTGACGTATGAAAATCGGGCCTCTCTTTCTTTAATCCTTCAGTCTACAACTAACAACTCGAGTCATTCCCACGATTGCTGGTTTGGTATGCCATAAGTTATCTGGACATCCGCCCTTTTGTTGTCTTCTCTCGAGGGCGATTAAAATAAAACTATTTCGGTATCTCTTACTGACATTCCCACAGAGAGGCAGACCACCAGAGATCAGGTTGCGATGTCAAGCCGAGGTTTGAAACCTCTGTTTAACACCTGATAATAGAATGGACGAAGATTTCGCAGGTGCGTTTGCCAGTCATGGGAACATGGGCCGATTCAGTATATTAACGCAGTTTTAGAAAAATTCATCATCAGTCTGGCCCCAGGAATTGGTGATATCTGCTAGCGCGAATCTTGGAGTTTTATATATAAAGAATTTCTGAGATTCACGGAGAGTGTCATTTTCCTAGTGTGGCGGTAATCTATATATATTAGAATTTTGAGTGTCTTAACGTGTTAATGTTTTCACTGGGATTTCTGTGTTTATTAAATAAGCATATTAAATAGTTCCAGCTGTAATAAGTAAATTTAATTTCTTGCTATTCCCCCAGTAAGAGACGCTTTAAATTAATTAATATACGCTAGGCGACTGATAATTAGAGATAAATATACTTTTATTCATCATCCGTAATTTTGTGAATTACTAGAGTTTTGTGGGTTTTAAATATAATTTAATACCGGAGTGATCTAGAGGTCTTACCTAACGAGTGTAGAATATAATAATGATATCATTGTTAAAATGTTTGTTTTTTTTCTACATCTAGGCGATCAACCCTGCGATCTAGCGGTCTGAATAGCTCCAGAAAAAAAAACATTCTTAAAATATTATTGGGTCTTAGATTTGGACCTATGCGGTTCTCTTGTGGTTTTTCTTACAGAGAGAAAGTCCCCACATATAAACATTTTAAAGAATATAAAAATCAGAACTGGACAAGAAATTACCCAGATTGTTCACAGCAAATCTGATCCGCCTGTGGTGGCCAAATATCTATATATAAACATTGTTTCCAGAATATTGACTATCGTAGTTTTTTTCTTTTCTCAAGTGGATTTATCCAGAAAAAGGAATACTTGGGTCCATAACCGGCACCCAACCCCAGAGTGAGAGATAAAAACAGATAGGAGATCCTTTGCTTATCCTTATTGGTTTTCTAACAGTGTACCCACCAGACATTTTCCTTAAAATATCGGATATCTGTGTGCTGCCCATGGTGAACATTTTTGATCGCAATATATATTTACCTGCATTACCTGACGTGAACTTTTTGACACATAATATTAGCATTATTTAAGCCGACGTTCCCCATTAGGAAAAATTAATCATTCTTGGAGGAACTGGGGTCCCTTGGATAGCACCACCCTGAAATATGTCAAAGATACACAGATGTGTTAAAGAGTAGTAGGTAAGTGTGATTGCTGATTGCTTGTGGCCACAGACCGACAGACTGTAAGAAAGAGAAAATGAATATTTCATATTTTGTATAATCATTATACTCACTTCAGTCTTTTCGGGTTCGCAAATACTGTTATATCATTTTTCTTGTCTTCTTTGTTTCAGGATAGATTAACTAGAGACTTGGTTCTTTTACTTTATCGTCTATCCCTATATATATATTATCATTAACTGTAATCTTTTGGGTTAATTACCTCTGTCAGGATCTACTTTGGGATTCCTTTACAGTAGAGGAGAGCCTATTGGGTTAATACATTTTCTTGCATTTTTTATGTCTGTAAACTATACCTTCTGATAGATAATATTGTTGTATGTGATTTCTTTAAGATAATAAACATAATAAACCTAAGTTATCGTGTTGGTCAAACCCCTGCCCAGTATATGTTATCCATAGCTTGGTTCACGTCTGTACGTATTATGTCACAGAATTGTGTATATGTAAGTGAAGTGTAACTGATATATATGTACCAGGAGAGAAAGTAAGTCTAGTTAAATATTGTCGTGAGATAGGCTGGGATTAAAGCAATTACTCAATCCAGAGACTGTCCTTTCTCTTACACTCTCACCCCCTTGTGAAAAACAAAGCTATTTCTTACCCCTTATTCTCACATAGTTTACCATTATCACCTCTGCTCAGACGGGACCTTAAACATCTTCAACCTATCTCAATAAAATCTACGACAACAAGCATACATTTATGCGCGAGGCCCCTAAAAGCGTCAGGCCCTAGGCAAAAGCCTAAAGTAGCATATGCCTAAAACCGCCATTGCACTGCTTGTTCTAATATTTTTCTTTCTCCCCATAACTGAGAAAGTCATGTAGATGAGGAAAGGAAATGGGAGATGAAAATGTAAATCAGACACTAAAGTCACTTAACATATTCTCTTACATTCTCTTCCCCCCCCCCCCCCCCCCCCCCCCCTGGATTATATCACCATCTTCCAACACTTCGATTTTTTCTGCAGCCTTGTTCCGGAAAACATACGTCATTGGGGCGCTATTTTGGACAAATATGAATGAAAAAGCACCCAAGCAAACGGCGTGGGTGTGGCAGTGCCCACGCCTGTAGGCTACAATTGAGCGAGTACCCGATGTTTGTTTTTTTTTTTTTTTTAACTTCTAAATCTAAATCCAGGCCGACACACGTGTAAACACTTCATCATCGATCGGCCACAATGGTTATCATAATGCCCGGATGGGATGCCATAAACAGCTTGACGTCATCCTAACAGCAAACAAGCAATCAAATCACGGTCGTAAAATCCAGATCTGAGTGCAGCTGCCGTTAACAAAAACGAACCAGCAAGATAAGCCCTTGATTCCTGTAATTTTGGTGTTATTAAGAGCGTGGTGGTACAAACCACTTCAAAAGTACTTCCAGTCGTCGAAATATACTACGTACTTTTACGCTATCACATTAAACTTCTCAATTATCTTCACTGTTTGTGTCAACCTAATCATTCCCTAGTGGTTTCAATGCAAGGCCTGTCAGGCTAAGGTTTTCATGGTATTTTCACACGGCATGGTCTATCCTGCCTTTTTTAGTCTAAACAACATCTGGAAGTCCTCTCAATACAGCACAAACACAAAATTAGGATTATATCAGAGCTGTGTGCTTTCTATGCTTCTCTATGGCGCGGAGAGCTGGAGAGTTACAGAGAAGGAAATGTCGAAATTGTCCTCTTTTCACACAACATGCCTAAGAAAAATTCTCCGAATCTTTTGGCCGAATATCATCACCAACCAAGATCTGCTTACTCGGAGCAAGCAAGAGGACATGCACACCATCATAGCTGGCAGACGCTGGAGCTGGGTTGGCCATGTCCTCAGAAGAGACCCCGATGCCATCACAAGAACAGCTATGCTATGGACCCCTGAAGGAAAACGAAAGAGAGGCCGACCAAAAACAACTTGGCGGAGGACTGTGGAGGCTGAGATGCAAAGAATAAACCAGAGTTGGGGCACTGTACGAAGGATGGCCGCCGACCGAGCAAAGTGGAATCAATTTGTTGTTGCCCTACAAGATGCCACCAGGCGTAATGGCCACTGACTGCTTTGAAGGTCGGCGGCTAAGGATCAAAGAAGAAGAAGAATGGTCTATCCTCATCCGCGTGTTATTGGGACCCGAAAATAGTTACACTGTCCCCTACCAGGCATTTCGTAAAAAGCGACTAGGGAGAGATGGGCATGGGGCTGGTTACTCCATCTTGTTTTTAAAAAAAGTTACAACAAAAACTTCAACAAACAATATGGATAAGTCGAGTACAGAATGTAAGTCAATTCAACCATCGAAGATAAAAGTAGGTACTCAGGAAAGAAGGCCCATGAAGCAACCCAGAGAAAGCCGAAAGGAGTCTGGCTTGCCGACAAACCTTTTTTCGTCTAGAAAAATCTCCAGGATTGGCACCTGGAACATTCGCACTATAAACGAACAAAGGAAAACTTCACAAATGGCAGAAGAAATGTGAATTTACAGGATTAATATCCTGGGTACAAAAACACACGAAGAAGACAACTGGAGACAAGTGAAAATGATGAGAAACACGTGGAGAGAACTTGAGCTGATGGCACGTGACAGGAGGACTTGACACGTGTTTGCTGAAGGTATGTGCTCCTTGGGGAGCTAAATGGTATTGACTGTTTATCCCAGGTCGGCATGTGGTAGATACCGTCTCCTGGTGGATCACAGGGAATGATTAGGTAGATCGCTGAGTGATGGAGAGAGAAAAGAGAAAACATTTAATAACTAGAGGAATTTCGGACTAGCGCCCTCCCGCTGGTACTTAAAACCGCAGTATCATCAGAATTAAAGGTTCTTATTCCGCATTCCCAGTGAAAAGTCACAAGCTATCTTCCAAAAAATCACTTTAATCATGAACAGTCTGAGATAGGAACGCGATCTTATCGTGGAAGTGAAGTTAGTATTCGGTAAAATATAATTTAGTTTCAAATCTGCACGGCTCTGTTGATGCAATCGCAATAAGCAGATCGTCTGGCAGAGGTCAAAGTTGAGCTTTTTAAAAATCTGCACTTATCCCAGATTTCAAAAACTCTAAAACTAGAAACCAGACATGATTTTATCAAGGCAGATCTTCAGACGGTTAAATGGTTTGAAAGTAGATACAGCTCTTGAGTAGCATGTCGCTGGTCTATCCAACTCCTTGGCCCAACTTTTAATCTATCTTATGAATAGTCGGTTCACACTGGCCTACACGTCTCTGTTAGTCATAACTGATGGTCAGTTTTAAAGACATGTTTTGGGCCCATCTTAAGAAAGGATCACTGTTTCCTGTTGAAATGTGCCTTGTTACTGCACTGGCTATTCTTTATATTTGAGTTGAAAACATATATGCAGCTTTGTTCATTCTGTATTTGATAATTTGGTGACATCAGCTGTTCAATTATTTACGGTAACGATATCCTCCAGCGATAGTAGCACTTCTCCACCTCATTAACAGATGTTTCATTGCTAATCAACATTTTTTCCCACTCCTGCAACTGATGCTTGTTGATGAAGAACTGGCTGGGCTGCGTGCTGGTAGCCTGTAGCAAAGTTAGATTTTGCTGGGGAGGTTATGATGGTATCCTAAAAGAATGAAATCCGTGTATGTATTAACCGTGTGAGGTCAAGCACATGTAGGCCCCTGACTCTATAAATGATGATGATGAATTATGTGCAGGGAATCTAAAGCTACCTCCCTAGATCTCACACGGTCACTATTTCGGCTCTAGTGTCTGGTGTATGATGTACCTAGTGTCTAGGGGAGAAATGAAATGATGGTACACAACACAAAAACACTTTAAGTTTCTATGAGGAAGTGAATAAAACCTGTGGTTAAGTTTTTCTTTAAATTAATTTTTTTTTTTTTTTTTTTTTGTACAATTTATTTTGCCTGTCCAGTCATATCGTTTGGACAGGTCTTTGAAAATGAGGACAGGATAGTTTACATAAAAGATTAACTAAAATTGTGTGGACAATCTGCCCAAATAACTACAATGTTAATATATGTCTTTCCTGTTGGAATGTTCACAGTTTACACTATATTCTTTTAAGAGGGAGAGTCACTGTGTATGAGGGGCTGTAATGTCATCATACCCCACATCTTCCTGAGTATGATTTGAAATAATAGTGTTTATTTAACACGAAACTGTCAGATGTACCCAGGTCCTTAACATATCACCTGGGGTTTCTTGTTGAAAGATAAGATATTGTGTAGATGCAGAAATATCGATATCACATCACACGCCCAAGCTCCTGCTGTTATCTCTTGAAAGCATACATGCAATTTCGGAGACCTCTTGGCGTTATCGTCACTCCTCAGGTTTCCTGTCACCAGCTGGCAACAGGAAACAAAACCTCTGCAACAAAAGGACACCCTGGCCTTTTACATCTGATCACTTATTCTTTTATTTAATTTCATACGTGGGTATGGGGTCAGCCTCGCGTGCATTTCAGGTGCACTCATCCCCTAATTTTTCATGACTCCCACCTTGCTGTGACCACCCCTCAGGTCCCTATGGCAGATACGCCACTGTACGTTTACATAGTTTTCCTCAATAATATAATGTGGGGTAACCACATTTCCTTTTATATATTTTTCTCATCTTTTTCTTTTTAAATATAAATGCTTCAGGCATGTTGAACAGTGTTCCTTGAACACGGAGGCTTACTAATATACTCTAATACAATAATATTCAAACATAATCATGACAACATACATTAGTTAGATACATTTCAACGTGAGGACTCAACAATGTCTGCTCCCGGCACGTCCTTCACTTTTCCCCAATAGCAGTATCTAACTTTGGTAATGGGATTAAACATATTAAATTCATAAAGCATTCTTACAACAAATCAAGAAATATAAACAAATGACGCTGACTTTGCAAAGAAATGGCCTCAGTTTCTTCTGCTCCGTCCAGACTGTGAAATACTCATATAGTTATTTAATTTACTTTTTAAATTTATCACAGCTGTTCTCAGCGTATCTGAATAAAAAATACAGTTCAACTGGCAATGAATAGTGAAAGCTTTTTGCTAATATTTAGTAGCACTGGCCAATCGAAAGCTTGCGACTACCAGAATTCAAATGCAGTTTTTGAAAAACAAAAATAATTCCAAACATACTCTGCGTCTGGTAGTCGATTGGCCAGTCCGCTTTAGTTATGCCAATGCAAAACGATGTTAGTTTTTGGTAACAATGTTCCTACCGCTCCCCTCTCCTCCTATACTCTTGTTACCCAAGCTAATTTGAATTTACCTCAATGCCTCCCTTCTAAGCCGGTGTCCCCACTAACGTTAAGAAAAAAAAACAAGCAGGAACAACAGTCTGTCTGGTCGTGCGTTCGTAGACATTTAGTATTTTCTCAACAATTTGGGTAATACTGGGACTATCATATTATTTAAAACACATTCTTGCTCAGTGAATTCTAAGCTATACTACCATATATTTTTTTATGTTCAGTTTCATTATGGTTTTAGATTTTCAATTTTGTCACCGGTCATCGTCAAATAAATATTTTACACAAGACGGCCATCTTCCCCTCTCGCCATCTCGCTAGCATGTATTTTTCAAATAAATAACTTGTTTTTGTGACGTCAGAAACATTACCGCGAGGAGGCAATAAAATTGTCTGCGTGTTTTGCCTCTGTTGGCTTTGTTCCAGCGTGTATATATGCATGGCGGACTATCAAGCGAAGCGGGGTGTTGGCGTGGCGGGTTAAGAATTGGCGTTAATAATTTGTATTGTATCGTGTAACACTACCAAAAAATGTAAGGATTACTACTAAATTTTGCGTTAAAGTTGACAGAATACGTTAATTCAGATAGTTATTTTGCGGCACACTTCCGCAAAATCGTTAATTATAAGTCTAGGCTGCAAAATGTATGCAGCAGATCTGGCAAAATGTTAAATGTTGGTAGTACGTTTTCGAAACCGAAACTAAAACGCGTGTTAGATTTTTACCGTGGAATCGTTCTATAGGCTTTAGCACTGCACAAAAGGCAGCGTTGCTGGAGTGTGAGAGCATCACCGTCAGACACATTAGGGCTGTTTTATTTATTATCATTTTATGACTAAAATCTTACTGAAATGAGCGATTATTCTCGCAGATTTTACTACATAGCCATCATAATGAGGTTGATGCTGGTGATAAGGATTAAGATGGTGACAGTCGCAGAGATGGTGACTGTAGCTATGTAACATGGTGCCCCTGCTGTAGCTGGTTGTCTTGTAGAAAGTCTGCACTAAGCCTCCACACGCTCTTACAGCAGTGGTACATTGTTAATGTCCGATGTTTATTACCATACTATGGTGGTCCTTCTCCCCTCATCCCCTGCATTTATTTTCAATGCCGTGGTAGCTGCCACCTAAAAAAGTCAGTGCATATGTTCTGGAATACTCTGCAAAATCTAGGCCCTCAAGAAGCCGTTAATTAACCACTGTACAAGTATTCTAGTTGTGATTTAAATACATAAATTTAAAAAATAAAATGGTATGAAATCAGTTTTACAAGTTAACGGTTCACATGAAACAAGGGACGTTTCGGGTTTCACCCTTCGTCAGCCACAGCTACAAACAGGTGACAAGGACAAGAATTACATACAGGTCAAAGAAACACGAGGATGAGAAACAAATACAAAAAAAAGAGTGATACAAGCAGATGAAAAAGTAAACAACACAGGTGAGGAGCGAAAAAAGAACAATAATAACGCAAGAAAATCGCAAAACCAGAAAAAAAATATCGAAACAAGAAAGTAAATAATCAACGAAACGCAAAAAAGAATTAACAAAAATGCTAAAACCAGTCCTGATCTAAATCCGTGGAATAAAAGATAAGATCGCTTGTCTAGTAACATCCATAGAAGTCTCCAAAAGCCCGCCCCCTCATCATCGTCTTGAGAGGCGCAAAGAGGTGTTTCCAGTGTATTTTGCGTCCACTGGCACAGTGATTACAGCGTTTGCCTCTCTCGGCAAAGTTTCCGGGCTCAAAACCTGGCAGTCTACCCCAGCTGTAAATGGTTACCTAATTCTGTTATTGAGTTACGGAACGCAAAGGAAGCGAGGAATGGAACTGGCCACCCCACCTAATAAACCTGAAACTTGATATCGTGAAGTCTCTAACACTTCACTCACCCTTTACAGGGACTACCTTTGCCTTCACCTTCTAGTTTATTGTTCATTTGTCAAATGGACTCATAATAACATTTGTTTTTTTTTTTACTGTCTGTTTCCTCCGAGATATTCTTTCACGTGTGCTAGTATAAAAGAAAGGAGAAAAAGAAGAAAATTCGCAATTAGCTCCCCTTATCTTCCTGTTTTTCGAAGACTTAAAACCTCAGGACACACAGTCAACTTCCGGAACTGTCTGAGAATGACCAAATTACAGTACATACCAGCAGTACACCCCAGTTGACTCACCCACCCCGAGCCAACAATCAGTCTTTTCATTACATTCTGAGTTTCCCTTCACTAGGGGAAGCAGACGGATCAATCAATTACAGCTGACGTCTTATTACTGCAACAGAACAAAAAGACGCCTCAACAGAACGTCGATAAGGACCAGAAGTGCGCGGTTGGTATCGAAACCCGGGACTAGGAAGAAAAAAAAAGCAAAAAAAAAAAAAAAAAAAGCAAAAAACAAAAAACAAAAAAAAACCAAGATGTGTTCTATTTCGGGTATGCTTGATAATATTCCGGCCGATTCGCAGGAGGGAACGACTTCTACTTAGACCTCGGCAAATGGAGAGATTAGCATTTGGTGAGATTCTGATGAGAAAGAGGATTATAGCTTGCGTCATGGGGGTTGGCGAAGTACGGTGGCTTGTTAATGAAGAAGTGGCTATGGGCTGCGTAGACGCTGGTGCTGGTGGCATCATAATGAGGTTGATGCTGGTGATGAGGATTAAGGTGGTGACAGTAACAGAGGCGGTGACAACCGTCCAGTGTTTTTTCTTTTCTTCTGTTGTGGCAGTGACGGCAGCAGCTAACAACCAGAAGTGTTGAATGTGGTACATACTATAACCGTAGTCAGGCACGCACTGTTCCCATAGTCAGTTATGATTGAAGGAGACTACCACATAGTCAGGCACGCGCCGATAAACAACAGAATAACGGCTGGTTCCGGTTATAATCTAGATATCATCATCATAAGTAACTTTTAGTTCCCCGTGGTTTCACAGGTCCTCAAAAACATGCCAAGACCTCCTGTTCTCTGGAACTGCGTTCAAATCTGTCTACCGCTTCTTTATTCTTATCACACCTGGCTCCAATTCTCTTCTGCGCGTGTGTGTTTTTTTTTTTTTCTTCTCTTATTACAGCACATTGCAACAATATAAACAATCACGACAGACATAATATTCAAATAATAACAAAGATAATAATAACAGCTGTCTGCGGTGTACGCGCAGAATTTGTTAAGATGGCGGACACGAAAATAACGCACATGTGTATAAGTGTATTTTGTGAGATATATGCACTTTGTTAATTGTTAACTTCACGCAAATCAGTATTCGACGCTGTCCAGACACATTTTCCCATTAATACCCAGAGGAAATATGGTGAATTTATTCATCTTCCTGAACTACACTGTGCACGCGGGAATTTAATTCTTCTCAAGTCTATCAAGTCTGGGGAAGAGGTGGGGTACATGCTGTCAAACTGTCAACATGCGTTTTTCTAAATAATAAACGGAATGGGTAAACAGAGGCACTCGAAAGAAAGAAAGAAAGAAAGAAAGAAAGAAAGAAAGAAAGAAAGACGGGCAGACAGACAGAAAGAAAGGAGAATGTTAGAAGAGAAAAGTAAGCGAAGTGATAAGACTTTCCGTGGGATTCCAACGAGGCATCAATCGAACTGCCTCATGGTTTCGCTGCGAGAACCGTAAAAGGATACACGGCCAACTAAACTCCTCAATATGTTTCGGGGCGGGGGCGGGGCGTCTCTGAAGTCTTCTTCTTCTTCCGTCCTTAGCCAAAGACCGACCAAGCAGTCAGAGGCCATCACGCCTTGTGGTGTCTTAAGGGCAACAGCAGATTGATTTTCTCTGTTGTAGTTTCCCATCACGCCTAGCGGCGTCTTTAGGGCAACAACAAATAGATCCATCTGCCGTTGTTTCCGTAATCGGTGTGACAAGCCAACGGGTGATCAGCCCATTGGGCCGTATCTGAAGTGGCATAGAAAAAAATAGGACTATTGTTCCCCCAGCGATTAATGTGAGGTTCAGAATGAGGCTGCAAACCCCCCACCCCCACCCCCCCCCCACCTCAGGTACAACAAAGTGCTTCATAAACCACTACTGCAAGAGGTTGTACCAAGTAGGCGTAGGCTTCCTGGTGGCGGCCAACTGCAGTGATGGTTCCATCATCCGTAAGGAGCAAATAAGACGAAGAAGATGATGATGATGAAGAATAAAATTATCGCGTCATCAACTTGCCGTGGCTTATTCCAGACGTGAACTGGATAAAGGGGAAATACAATGTGACTTAGGAACAAACCCAAGACGTTTTAGACAAGGGCTTTTTAACAACAACTAGTATAAAAGCCACATTCAAGTCCAATTGGGATAGAGGCTTTCTGATCGATCATCAGATGGATGCTACAGTGCACCTCCGATCGCAGATAGCAATATACTAAAACCAACGTCCTTTTCAGGACGAACGCAGAAGACAAAATGGTTCGCTTGAAGATGCACCAATAGTGAATGCAGTCAGCGACCCATAGCTTGACTGCTTGCATCAGGATCAGCGAACCAGAGCTGATCAAGACCCTACTCCACCTCCACGTGGTGGTCCTGGAAACAGTCTGCAGCAGTGCAGTCTGGCTGAGCGAGTACGGATCGAAATGGGAAGGCAAACCCGGTCCCTAAAAAATGCCGTGCAGAAGTCGGATATGTCGACCGAAATGTGCAGATATCACAGCTTAGGCGCAAACAGACACAACGCAACCACCGTCCTTTTCAGGGCGAACGAGGAAGAAGAAGAAGTACCAAGCCACAAGCCAAAAAGAGGAAAGTATATAAAAGCCCGCCAGCACTTGACAACAAAGAGGAGTCATCAAAGAACAAGAAGAGATTGCCGGAGAGCAAAGCTGCCCCAAATACTAGCGTCAGGGCCGGACCTCCTGAGAAGCCGTGCAATGCAGCTCCTGACACCACGGCGGTGGCAACAATTGACAACCGCGCAAAATTTGATGCAGCTCTTGGCCCAAGAGGAGAGGAAGCCATTACCGGAATTGCAAAAATTATGATGAGAAGGCTAAAATGCCAGAAGGAGGCAAGAGATAAACTACGAGCGAATACACCACCACCATACGAAACAACATCCACGCCCGTCGTGCCAGGCCTAGACATCGAAGACGCTGTCCGAAACTCGATGACGGAGAATCACCAAGTGGCAGAGGAGTGTCAAATCCACGACACAACCCTCAGATGGCACAAATTGCGAGAGCCGAGATACAAGCCAACAAAATCCCCGAGCCACAAACGACTAGACCTAGTCTGGACGAAACAGCAACTGAAAACCAAGTGTCCCACGGTAATCAGAAGAGGCAGAATGCCACACAGAATCATGAGCAGACAGACGAGGAAAGGGTACCGAGCCTAAAGACAGATGCACGGCCAGTGGTGGCAGAGGGGAGATGCCGCGCAGGCGGACTACAGAAAAGCACTCACAAGGAACTAGAACAAGACCGCAAAATAAAAATTACGCAGTTGTCTGGAGGAGAAGCCACCCTCAGGGCACTCCCGGACGACAAAGTAATCAATGTCCTGGAGAATGTAGTAGGCAAAAGAGGCATAATAAGTATCAGAAGGCACCAACAGGGAGTGACACTTGCCCCGAATGATACGGAAAAGACTAAATCGCTGATGACTGCTCTGGCGTCCGGGCGTAAAGAATTTCAGCTACCACACCGGATCAAAATCCAAGCAGAAATCCACATAGAATTCAAGAAAGTAGTCATCAAAGGGATCGACACCAGCTTGTCAGACGCAGAGACTCTCAGCTGCATCCAGGCCGAAAGCCCTCTGGCCAGAATCACACACGCCGAAAGGCTAAAGTCCCGGACGCCGAAAGGCTAAAGTCCCGGAACAAAGAAGACACCAGACTGATAATAGTGACTTTACAAGGGAAAACAGTTCCGGAAAGTATCACTATTCAGAATAGACACCGAATAACACATGCCTAAATTCCGCCAGTGATGCAGTGTTCGAGGTGCCAGGGATTTTCTCACACAAAGAACACGTGCAGAAAAGAGACGGTCTGTAGATACTGTGCGGGCAGCCACGAATATAAAGACTGCCCTAAGGCAAAAAAAGACCTCGACTACCAGGCGCCAAACAAAAATAGAAAATATACCAACTCCCTCGGAAACCACGGAGCACGATACCGTGGGTGTCCCGAATACCAACAAACAAGGCAAATAATTACAGTGGTCATTGGAAACCCCCTTTCCAAGAGGCAAAAAAAAAAAAAGAGTGACGGCAAGTACTCTAGGTAATAAACGCCAAGACAGCCTAACGGAACAGGTCAGACAGCTCACGACTGAGGTGAGAGATCTGAAACAACAACTGCAAAAAGAGAGAGAAAACCGTCAGCCACACAAAAACAGAGCCTCAACTGCCAGATGTGAGGAAATCCCTGATAGCTCGGAAAGCGCGAAACAATTCATAAACGACATGAAAATAATACACCAAGACATGACAAGAATTCAGCAGCAGGTAAAAGAAGATGCTAGGAAGCTGACAGAGCTGAAAGTGGGTAACGAAGAACTACTCAAAAGAACAGAGGCAGAAATAATGGCCATTGAAGAAATAACATCTAACACACGAGAAACTAAAACGAACGACCAATCAGACGAAGAAGTCATCGAGGAAACGCTAGAAAAGCTACTCCCAACAATAATAGAAAAAGCGCTATTTCAGATACAGGAGAAAAGGAAGACACAAGAAACAGAAACGATGAGGGTAAAAACACACAAAACCACACAAGCCAGATAGTGAGGCAGGATATGAAATACACCATGGAACACGCCACGACAACAAGAACAGACAAACAACAAGAGAATCAAGACAGCCAGCTAGTGGTCCTTTTTAGGACTAGTCCTTTTCAGGACTAACCACCGGCTAGCATCGAACAACCTAACGCACAATATACCCCAATTATAACCTCTTTGGTTGAACAGGGTATAACAGCAATATAGTCGACGAAAGAACGAACGACTTGGGATAGAGAGCATCCAGGCCATTTAAAAAAAAAATGATGCATATCATCAGCTATCTAGACGAGACAAGGTCACCATTTTCCTGCTACGCACTGGACACAACAGGTTGAGGTACCATCAATAACACAAATACAAAATTAGTGCAACAGATCTCTGCACCAGCGGTACCAGCCCGATGATAGCCGAACACCTGCTGCAGTCCTGCCCAACATACAGCAATGAACGGAGTAACATAATTATGGCAACAACCTACCTGACTCTACGAAAAACTGTTTGGAGAAGTCAGGATCCTTGAGCTGACTACTGTCTTTATTAGTCATTAATGTGAACGTGTGAAGGCGAACGAGGGAAGAAAAAGAAGAAGGGCCCCTTGGAAGGGGCATCTATGAATGAATTCTAGGGAGTCCGTTTACATGACCTAAACATCTGGACGTTGTTTTCATCAAATTGTTTAATTGGGAGAATTATCATAAAGTGTTTGCATTTAAAGAAATATAGTATTTTTACAAACTTTTTATATTTCAGCACGACCATATGTAAGCAAAGCATGAACTGCGGTACCACACAATGGATGGCTGCCGACCGAGCGAAGTGGAGACAGTTTGTTGCTACCCTACTAAACGCCAACCAGGCATAATGGTCACTGATTGCTTTATCAGCCAATGGCCAAGGACCAAAGACGAAGGAGATTTGTAAGCTTATCGATTTTTAATTTGTAATAAAATATATTATATTCATGCACAATTTTTAATTATGCGTTTATGTAAATTTTTTTTCTAAGAAGGATTCCTTGCCTTCACCGGGCAGTCAAAGGAGTCCATAGCACACACACACAAAAGGCGCAAACGCCCTGTTTCAGGACCGACATCGACTAACTGGGTTGGCTGACAGAGAGACAGAAAAGCAGCAATAGAGATGGACAGATATGAAATATTGCCAGTTAAACAGCAGCTACATTTATACCCCCCCCGCTTTTTTCCACAAAATTACAATCTGTGCTCAAAGCCCAATGAGGCTATGAGGTCGACAACTTGTAATCAATACGGCCTTTTCGAGAGTTGGTCGATGTCCGTTATGTTGAACAGCAAACGTGGGTGAGATCCACTTACAATGTAGGGTGTGTAAGGAGTGTACGTGGATGAAAGAATGGAAACTGGGTAAACTTAGAGTGACAGAGTGTGAAGGCGAGAGAGAGAGAGAGAGAGAGAGAGAGAGAGAGAGAGAGAGAGAGAGAGAGAGAGAGAGAGAGAGAGAGAGAGAGAGAGAGCGAACTTTATTTTCAAAGGGTTTAGAATTGGGAACGCAGGCCCGTCTAACATTTTGCCATTCGTTTCTCTCGTCTTCCATACCGAATCCATTTATTCTCACATGTATCTTAAATATTACTTAACTAATAAAATAACAAAATAAAATACAATAAAATAAAATCCCAAAATTGTAACAGTGCAATAACAGTTATGCACATTTACAGTACCTTATTATAATTAATACTAAACAGGACAAAATTATCTTTAAAACCTACATATGATGTTATATAATTATTTAGGAACATAACTAAATTAGGGTGGCATGTAATCTGCACTCATGATGTATTTAAAAAGTCTGTGATTGAGAGAGAGAGAGAGAGAGAGAGAGAGAGAGAGAGAGAGAGAGAGAGAGAGAGAGAGAGAGAGAGATACATATCGTGAAAACGAGAGACAGATGGAAAGCTAAAGCGAAATAAGAAGAAAAGAAACATATTGGATCTAGAATTAAAAAAGCTGATAAATATTGTTGGTCTTTCAATACTGCCCACACTCTAACGCCATAAAGTCGAAAATATTAAATTATGTTCCCATAAGGTAGCTCATCTACTGAACATGTAGTTCATCTATTGAACATCAAGCTCATCTACTGAATGTCTATTTTATCTATTGAACGTGTAGTTCATCTATCGAACATGTAGTTTATCTACTGAACATGTAGTTTATCTACTGAACACGTAGTTTATCTACTGATCGTGTATTTATCTACTGAATATGTAGTTTATCTAATGACCGTGTAGTTTATCTACTGAACATGGATTTATCTATTGAACATGTGGTTTTTTTTCCCTTTTCATCGTTCAATCTCTCAGCAACCGCTGCCGGCATCAGAATCATTGCGACACCAGCATAAAGTAGCGCCTCAATCGATAATCTCTTTAAAAATGATGAAGATTACACGCCAACGTAAGGTACCCACAACCCCCCCCCCCCCCCCAAACCCCCCATCCCTAGAGGAGTGAAAGGTTACAGTCTTAACGAATTCCTACCCCCCTGAGGACAAGCTTGGTCGTGCCGAACCAGCGTCTGCCGAGAAAGGATACAACATCAGAGATTTTACAAACGGAGCTAAAGCCGACGCGTCTTTCTAAAAGTATATTTTTTGTGAGGAAATGCACTTCAAGTATTGGGAAATTCATTGGCTTCTTGTGTGGGATTCATAAGCACACAGACTTACCCTAAGCTCTTGATTCTCTCGTCTGCCAACACCGGATCTCGATCAGCCTCTTTTAACTTTAAAGCGCAAACGGAAATTAACTGACTATTTAACTGTAATAGAAGTAAAAACGACTGATTTTTAAATATATAATTTGGAGATTGTCTCCTCGGCTTATCGCAAGATGCCAGGCCCAAGATCTGTCTCAAGATAGGATTAAAGAACAGATTAACAGACATTAAACTGAATTAAATTTTAAAAAAACTGCTAATCTCATCATACACGCCAGCGTAAGTCTTGTGGTAAATGTCGGTTACAACAACAACAACAAAGATAAAGGTAGCACCGAAGAAGATACTGCCGTAATGGGACGATGAAGTGTTAGAGATCTCACTATAACACCTCCAGCTTCCAGAAGTCAGGTGACCAGTTTCCTTCCTCGCTTCCTTTAGCTTCCCCATCTCAAGAGCAGAGTCCGGGTAATCCTTTACAGCTGAGTAGACTGGAGCGGGACGCCACCGTGCTTCGAACCCGGCGTGCAACGGGATTCCCTTTTACCTTAAACAAACAATGCACGGTTCCCAGTGACGATCTGCTATAATGTACACTTGGTCGAGTACAAATATGTCCAAAGCCCAACTGGTTCGACGTCACTGCAGCCGACTGTAGATTCGTCCAATTTCCATAAGGTCATATTTCATAACCCACCAAGCATATGTTAGTCCAGCTAGGCGATTTATGGTTTTTGTCAGACAAGAATGATGTACCAAATGTTAATACTAATAAAACAATTTTGTTTGTAATACGTCATTAACATTAAAATAAGAAATATCATTCAATTCAGTACGGTACACTTAAGATAAGCTGCCTTTCTCAACATGGAAGGTCGGCTGTCATGGACCTCCAGCATCTTCTGTCTCCTGCCATGACGATACGCTATGATATAATAGGTTCTATCTGTCCATCTCTTGACGTTATCTCCCTACTTATAACACTGTGATGCACTCTCCCTTCGTCAGGCGTGCTAGGTCTTAGCTGTCTTTAGGGAAGTACCCAGTTTTTATTTTTATATTTATTTAGATTCTTACGTGTCCTATCTAGTTCTCACTTTCTTTCCTTTCCCCGACGAAGGTCCTGTGGCCGCAACGTTGGCTATTTTCTGTCTTTTGTCCTCGTAAGACGAATCATCTTTTTTCGATTTTGTACATACCCATCCATTGTACTCCCTACTTATAGCGTAGTCTTCAGTTTGCTCGTTTGCCTTCAACTCTTCCTTTTATTCAGGTTTTCAACAAGGTGCTGTGTCTCTTTTATGTCTAAGATATTTGATTTGTCTAGTTTGTATCTTATTCATTAATTCTCTTCTCAGTCCTAACTTTAATAGGACTTTGCTTTCTTCTCTTTTCATTTCTCTCTATATCTACATTTCAAACGCCTCAATTCTTTCTTTTGTTAGTTTATTGTCCATGACTCTGCGCCATATAATAATGAAGAATTTATAAAGCACCTAGTAACTCAGTTTTAACTTGTTAGTTATCTGTTGGAAAGTCAATATCGTGTCTCATCGGTCAAGCAGACGTACTTACTGACAGCAGCGGGCGAGCCCAAAGTACATAGGCAGACACGCAAGCAGATCGACGGGCAAGAAGACAGACCGACAGAGAAACAGGCAGACAGATGGACAGACAAGCAGGCAGACAGACGGACAGACTAGCAGGCAGGCAGATCGACAGACAAGCAGGCAAACAGACGGACAGACAAGCAGGCAGACAGACGGACAAGCAGATAGACAGACATGCAGGCAGACAGACTAAGAGACAGACATACAGGCAAGCTGATTGACAAGTAGATAGGCATACAGACAAGCATGCAGAATGATAGACAGACATGATAGACCATTCGTGACAGGCAAGCAAGCAGATAGACTGACAGCATCCAGCGAGACTTGAATAATTTTAAAGGCAGGCAAAAAAATGCATGACAGGCCATTCAAGTGCATGGGCAGGCAGACAAACAATCAAGTGAGGCAGACTGACAGGCAAACAATCAAGTGAGACAGACAAACAGACAAACAATCAAGTGAGGCAGATAAACAGACAAACAACCAAGTGAGGCAGACATACAACCAAGTGAGGCAGACAAACAATCAAGTGAGGCAGACTGACAGGCAAACAACCAAGTAAGGCAGACTGACAGGCAAACAATCAAGTGAGGCAGACAAACAACCAAGTCAGGCAGACAAACAATCAAGTGAGGCAGACTGACAGGCAAACAATCAAGTGAGACAGACAAACAGACAAACAATCAAGTGAGGCAGACATACAACCAAGTGAGGCAGACAAACAATCAAGTGAGGCAGACTGACAGGCAAACAATCAAGTGAGACAGACTGACAGGCATACAATCAACTGAGACATACTGACAGGCAAACAATCAAGTGAGACAGGCGAACAACCAAGTGAGGCAGACTGACAGGCAAAGAACCAAGTGAGGCAGACAAACAATCAAGTGAGACAGACAGACAAACAATCAAGTGAGTGTGGTGGGTTTGATGTTAATACAGTTTGTTGTTAAGAAATCTTAATGTACTGAATGAGGTCAGCTGTGAAGGTCCCTGAATATAATAAATATTAGAGTAAATTTCCAGGGCACCTTTCTACTACCACCACTATGATCTCATTCAGACTTATTCTAGATAGACTGTAAGATGACTACGTTTGGTGTCTAGGGTTATGAAATGTTAGTGTAAGGTTGCATTAACCAACTAAACATATAAACAATTACACAAATTATTTTATTATCTAATACAACACAACAGTACCACGACAATCACATACGAACTACACTTTAAAAGACTATCTTTAGTAAGTCAGTGGTTGAAAGTTTGGTAAAGTTAATGTTTTTCAATTTATTGTCCTGAATCTAATTTATTTGGAATCAGGACTGTCAAGCAAAAGTGAAATCATAGAAATTAATTACATCAATCAATTTATACAATGGATCTTCTGTCCATAATACACATATTATTATTATATAAGGGTGTAGTGTATTTTCTAACTGAGGTGACTTCTAGTATACACTGGTAGATTGTTTATTATCATCATCTCTGCATGTTATTTGTAAGTTTTTGTGGACACTGATGGAATGTTTATATCACTATTCCCAGTCTCTTATTTTTAATATAATGTTAGTTGAGCGATCAGGTGCCGAACATGCACCTATCTTTGTAATATGATGTAGGACTCTTCCTGCACTTCGCTGAACGACAACCTTCAGCTCCCACTTCTTCAAGAATGATGGTGGTTTACAGTTGTCTCCGAAAAAGGCAAGACTGTGGCATGAATATATCGGCCCACTGTAGTCTGGCACCAGTTATTGACAGCCACCAAAAACCTCTGAAATCAGAAGGATATGCCTCCTTCGTAATCAACAGCCTACAATAATACTCAACAACCAGTACAGGCACATTACAAACAAACATGTAAGATCAGCTCTTTACGACAATCCCTTTCACCAGTTTCTTTTGATGTGACCAGGTAAACCAGTATTCCTCTCCCCTAATAGTTACAACGCCTCTGCAATTCCAGCAATAATCTGTTGTCCATACAATAGGATAGGTATTGTGCTCCTGATGATAATCATATATAACTTAGTTGGTCTACACCTCTCTGATAGTCTTTCATATGCTGGATCAATCTCTAGACTCTGTTTTGAGTCTGCCATAGACTCACTTACTTACAGTCGTATGTTAGTATCTCACATTCAAATTTTATTTTAAATAAAATGTTAAGAAAATCAATCTTACCACAGATGCAAGGAAATAACACAAGTAAACGATGACTAGGCAATAGAATATGGCACATTTTCGATCTGCCCTATGTCCAGGCTTTTCCTGTGTTAGAAAATTCTCCGCCTGCTCTCATCGATCTTGCTTTACACAAAATTTACTTGAAATGGCAGTGAACAGTCCCCGTTTCGTACCAATATCTACTGCTTTGTCCAATGGGACCATGTTTACATTCATTTTTGAATCTATCGTTTCAAATAACAACTCCCAATATGTTTCCAAGGCAAATATATTTTTAGTTTTAGGTCAACCAATCATACTTCACATTCCTTCAAAATCAACCCAATCAAATATCCCGTACCTTTTAACCTCATTTACCCAAAGTCGTTTTTTTCAAAACATGCCATAAAAAATTATAAGCAGGCTGTGGTAAAGTGGGATGTTATAAATATTTATAGGGGACTTATTGTACTGACTGAGATCAGCTGTGAAGGTATCTATATCTAATAAGAGTAGTGTATTATAGATAACCTTACTTACTGCCACATATGTATACCTCAGTCAGAATTATTCTGGAATAGTGTGATGACTACGTTATATGTCTAGGGTATGTGTATGATGAAGTGTAAGTCATAACAACAACAGACAGATAAACAATTTAATTTATTCCACCACACTTGACAACACTGTGACACTCACATACATATAACACTCTAAGAGGATATCTTAAAGGAGTCACTGATAACTTTTCAAATAACAATATGTATTCAGTGCTGTCATGAATGTATATGTGTCCTGATTCAAATACAAAGGGAACCAGGAATCACAATCAATTTTAATTACAAGTTATATGTACAGAATTTATTAATATGATTATTGTAGTGACATATATTATTAATGGTATCCTATGTGTGTCAGTTGTGTAGTATTAATATGAGGTAATACTGGTTTTGTTTTGTTCAAGCTCTGTTGGTATTTGTCATCATGACTTCAATAGTTTGTTTCTATTGGAACTAGTATTGGAGATGTTCTCAGTTCCTGGTATTAAAACAATTAAATTCCCCTCTTAATTTTAGTTTATAATGTCATTTTAAGATGGGGGTACATAATGTTGAGCTCCATGGCCACACTCTCTTATCTTGCGTGATGACTGCAGTAAAAGACTCCTCTGCTTGATTACTGTAATGAGTTCTGGAGCCACCCCACTGGATGCTATATGGACCAAGGAGTATGCTGTCCACCTCTGGCTTCAGCAAAGCTCTGACCAGGTGCTGCTCAATAACTTTAAGACCACGGTCCCTGAAACAAGAAGGTTGTACCTTCTACGTCAGAACTAATTGATACTCCATTTATACACTGAGCACAATACATCACAAACATTGAGTTCAGAGCGTTAGGCCAACTGTCAGCTTCATCTGAAATACTTTATACCAGTATTTCCCTCCCTAATGGTTACTACGCCTCTGCAATTCCAGCATTATTTCTTTCTAGTTAATAATCTAGGTGTCAGTGTACTGTTTGGCCATTCCATGCAGTTTTACTTTCCTCCGACACCTTCTGTTCAGGCTGGAGCACTATAGGCTTTACATCATGTTCGCTACTGAACCACACATATATACAGACATAAATTATCAATTTACATTCAATTTTCATTAAAAGATATTGAATATTTCAAGCTTACCACAATTCATGGAAATAATAATAAACAGTTTCGTTGACTGGCAATGAATATAGCACAACTCCGATCTGCCGATGTCCCAGGCTTTATTTTATAAAAAATATACACTGGTGCTCAACGTACTGTTTCTTAGTAGGTTTATTACAAGATGTGGCAATGAACAGACGCTCTGAATTGAGTATATTCGTAGCTCTACCCAATCAAACCATGTCTACACATCTTTTCAAAAAAGTACCCCTTTCTCACGTTTCCCCTGACAACACAAGATAGTATTTATAGTCCGACCAATCGTGTTTAGTCTTTCATTTGTTGCGCTCCAATCAAATAGGAGTTAACATGGTAGGCTATTTCCGTAACGTAATGTTTTTTTCAAACACGTTATAAAAAAATTTTATGAGCAGAAATGATTTCATGCTGTCAGGCACCCCCACTATTTTATTTTGGCCATAACTTGGTAATTCCTAGACTATTTGCGTAACGTTTTACATATTCTTTGTCAGCAAACCCTAAGGAACCCAAATATACGAATTTAAGGGAGCTAGGTGGCTGCGTTCAAAATGTGCATTTTCTACCACCTCCTGTTCACTTCAATCCCCATGTGGTGTCTGGGTACTGTCATGTTTTCAAACGTAAACCCATCTAATGTCATCTTTCCCAATAAGCGTTTTTCAGGATTTTAAAACCTAACTCTGGTATGGGTAGTGAATTTTATCACTGTCGATTTGAAATAAAGTTAGTGCATGTGGCCTTACACGCGTGATGGCAGCAATTGTGTATCGCGCGACGCGTGTTTAGTGTTGCAGGTGTCCCTGCTTTCTGCCTCTCCCCTCTCTCTATCCTTTAGTCCATCTGTCTTTTAGTTACACCGTGTATAAAATGGAATGAATGAAATATTAAATTTAGGTCATTGATCAGCTTGCGTATCTCAAGGTTTTTCCAAGAAATACAGTACACGTTTCACTGAAGAAAGCGGGTAATAATACAGTAGGCTTTTACTATCAACGTGAAAGCGTTACAATTTGCAGACGAAGTAGAAAACAAGGGGGATTTCGAGTACAGTCATTGTGACAGCACTGTTCTTTACCATTCTTCTTTCCTTTTATTAAATTTATTTGTTAGGCTTTGCATTTACGTTTTAATTTATATATGGGGATTAGAATAATTCACGACACAGGCATGATCTTTACTTGACAGTCTGGTCGGATCCACTATAGTATTATGGCTATAATTAGTTAATTAATGGACTATTTGCGTAACTACTACCATATTCTTTGTCAGCAAGTCCTAAGGTACACGAATATACAATTTATATGGGACTAGTTGGCTTGGTTCAGAAGCACACAGTTTTTTTTTTCTATGTTAGTGTTTTTTATTTTTAGTCTACTACACGTTCAATTCTTTTCCATGTGCTGTCTTCTCTATTTACGTGATAATTACGTCCTTTGAAATAAGAGCTAAGGTTGTTTTTGTGACACGAGTTGTCTACATGTTCTAACTTTTTCCTCGTATTTTGGGGAAACCCCTAAGGCAAGACTTGCCCCTGTGCTGGTATTGGCTTTTAGTTTAAAATCAATGCGAAACGAATTAGCATTTCATCTATCCTTTCCCCTCCTCGTTCCACAATGCATTTTAGGCAAATATTTTCTTAGAACTAGGAAAAGTGATTATGTCAAGGACGAATTTGAAAAATTGGGTACCGTTTTGTTCGGCTATTCGTTAGCAAATAATAATCTGAAAGCGTAGGCGATACCAACAGTTCTAGTAGAAAATTCTTTTGTACTTTCTTATCTTTTCCTTTATGCCCGATATTGTTATATATTAATTTAGATATTGTATTTAGAAATTCATTACAGTGAGACAGACTGACAGGCAAACAATCAAATGAGACAGACAGACAGACAAACAATCAAGTGAGACAGACAGACAGAAAAACAACCAAGTGAGGCAGACAGACAGAAAAACAACCAAGTGAGGAAGCAAACACAAAGAACTAAGTGAGGCAGTCAGACAGACAGACAACAAAGTGAAGCAGACAGATAGACAAACAATCAAGTGAGGCAGACAGACAGATAAACAACTAAGTGAGGCAGACAGACAAACAACCAAGTGAGGCAGACAGACAGATAAACAATCAAGTGAGGCAAACAGACAGACAAACAACCAAGTGAGGCAAACAGACAGAGAAACAACCAAGTGAGGCAGACAGACAGACAAACAACCAAGTGAGGCAGACTAGCAGACAAACAACCAAGTGAGGCAGACTGAGAGACAAACAACCAAATGAGGTAGACAGACAGACAAACATCTAAGTGTGGCAGACATACAGACAAACAACTAAGTGAGGCAGACAGACAGACAAAAAACTAAGTGAGGCAGACAGACAGACAAACAACTAAGTGAGGCAGACAGACAGGCATTCATACAAGACAGAATGAGAAAGATAAAATTCCAGACAACACCAGAAAAAAAAATTATTGTGTATGTGCGTATGCATACGTGACAGATGAGAGAGGATTTGATTTCCCCCTGCCCTCCTGTTTTTATAGATGCAGTTTACGGGTGTTAGAAATTAACCGAATTATTATGCGTCTCTCCCCCTCTCTCCTTGTTCTCTCGTTCTCTTTTCAACAGAACATTTCGCAAACCAACTTGTGTAGGCTGAGATCAATACCTGCAATTTTATAATCACTTGTTCATTCGATCAGTGCTCAGGTGGTCTTTCGTACAAGCGACATCAACCAACGTTTATCTACGGGTTGTATCAACATTTTAAACTTATTTTTTCATTTATTTCACTTCATTCTCGCTTGCTTTCCCCTCTGTTTTCATCCGTTTGTTCCCGGACGAAGGTCCCGGTGGCCCTAACGTTGGCTATTGTCTTTGTCCTAATAAGACGTACTACCTGTTTGTAAAACCCCACCATTGAAGTTATCTGTAAAGTTAACTAGACCCCATGTAGTTCGCGGGGGGGAGGGGGGGGGGGGGGGCTCCCGCGGTTCAGTTATGGAAGTAAGAAAGAATATATCTACTGCTTCCTTCGAGAATGTCGTGTGAGAAGACTAATATGAGGTTGTGTATTCGGGCCGGCAACCTCCTCATGTCAAACACAGTGCCGCAGAAAGCAACCGCTGGGGAATACTTTTTTGGCAGGCCTTCGTGGATGTCGGCCATCTGCAGCGGTGGTTCTATGATCGACAGAGAGCCAATCGACAAAAATGATGATGCGTTAACTAGCAGGGTTGGTAACATTGCCCTTTTTTTTTTTTTTTAATAACTACAGAAAACCGTGTTTCTGAGCCATCTTTACCGCCCTTGCATGAATGAAGCTTGTGTCAAAGCTCCAGTGCTAATGTAGCTGTTGTTTTTTTTTTTGTAGCAATTTTTGTACGTGATGAGGTTGCCAGTCCCCTACACAACTTCGTAGCAGTCGCTTCGTACCACATGCCTGAAGCAGGAGTAGTAATCTTTGTCTTCCCAGAATCCCCCCGGGGACCTACATGGGGCAGATAAAAACCGGGATGGCGCCCGGGTCTGCTGGGTTCAAGGCAGCACAGAATACGACCACCTTATCTTTCACGCCGGACTGTAACAGGCGACAACAGATCTCGAATATCAGCTAGCGGCACTACTGCGTCAAAAACACCAAATCTCTCTGTACACAGAAGCCGACAAAGATTTTTCCATTGTTGTTTCCTGTGTCATTCTACCCACTATAAATAAATATATATTTTGTTTCCCTAAAAAGCGACCACTGTGCCAATTAAAGTAGCAAGAACCACGTCTCATCTGCTGTACACAAAAATCGGGTTCTTATCTAACGTTTGTGTTCATGGCACATACACAGTTACTTCTTTGGCCAAGTTGATAAGACGTCAGGTTGATACAATAAATGATTAGAGTATGAGTTCCACAGTGGGCAGAAGTTTTCTTTTCTTCCTGACAGCCACTTTTCACATCTGGGGTTTTCCCTTGGTTACTTAACATATCCAATCTCTCGCCTCGTTTTGGAGACGCGCGTTCCGTTCAACCTAATCGGTTAAATGGACGTCTGTCCAAATATAAAAGACCTGTGAGCTGGGAATATAATTATGTCTAATTTTGTGTAATCTCAAAACGAACTCAATAGTTAAAAACAAACAAACAAAATCAATTCCCGATGTTTGTTTTATTGCCCTTTCTGCATTTTTTATAATTTTTAATTGCTCTTTCAATTTTACTGCCATGCACATTCTTCTTCTTCTTCCGTCCTTAGCCACCGACCGTCAAAGCAGTCAGTGGCCATTACGCCTAGTGGCGTCTTAGGGCAACAGCAGATAGGTTTTCTTTGCCATTGTTTCCCATCACGCCTAGTGGCGTCTTTAGGGCAACGGCAAATCAACCCATTTGCTGTTGTTTCCGTAATCGAAGTGACTGGCAAACGGGTGATCAGCCCGTAGCCAGCCATGCACATTACCTCCACACATTACGCATCTCTTCTTAGACACACACATCTCTTCTTAGACACACACATCTCTTCTTAGACACACACATCTCTTCTTAGACATACACATCTCTTCTTAGACACACAACTATACTTGGAAGGTGGTTTTCATTTTTGTAAAAATATCCCCTGTACCACTGGGAAGAAAAATATCCACAAACGGAACAGACTACAGTACAACTGCAGAGTTACCAGATTCAGGCAGATTCACGGTCGGTATGATAGCATCCATCATGACTCCCTCTGCATGTTTTAGGAAGATGCACAAAACGACATTATAGACAGGACAAAGATGTGCTCCAAAAGCGGGGCATTTACAGATGGAAATCAGAAGTGATATCAGTTGATAACCAAACCAATGCATTTTAACACACTATATGTTACTATAGCACGTTTCACTAGCTTTGCCCAACTTCAAAATGCTATATCTCAGCGAATATATAGCGCATATAAGTGAAATTTTGTGTGTGAATTTGAAATGGTACAGAGTATAGACCCTACGAATTAAATTTTTCATTAAAATGCGGCCATTGGTTTCAATTTTCGTTTCTTTGCGATATAATATCAAAATCCTACTTGCCAACACACATCACACACACACATATTGAAATGTCTACAGTAAATTATACGACCTCATTTGCACATGATTGGTTTATCAAACAATTGGCATGATTTTTGCGTGAAATTGCGTGAAATTGCACTTCTTGAACATAAAACAGTTTATATCCGGTGCACACATTGTCAATCAGAGGTGTGTCTACAAAAAGTATTGTGTGGTTAAGTAGGAAAAATGAGTCTGCGAGTACATTTTATGACATTACAGCAAATCACAAATAAGATTTTTAAGTATTTATGCAATGAAGCTACTCGAGGAAAACTATATCATTCTATTTCAAACCCACAAAAGAGGACTATTCATGCCTTGGGGATAAGCAAACGATCATTGCACCGCTGGATAGCGACATCTGAAATTTGTAATTCCAGTGTTTTACACACGAAAATTAGGCCAAGAGTGGTGGATAATTTTGACAGCGAATTGATCCGCAGAGAAATATGCAATATGTTTCACAATAATGAGGCAGTGACTTTAAGGAAATTGAAAATTTGGTTAAGAAAGAATAATGACATTGATATTTCCAAATCTACGCTATGGAGGACTATTAGGAGTTTGGGATTCACTTTTAGAAAATATGTTGGTGGTAGAAACCTTATTTGTGAGAAGCCTCATATAGTTGCAATGAGAAGCAAATATTTACGCGAGGTCAGAGAAGAGATTGTTATGATTTTGTGTATTTAGATGAAACTTGGATCAATGCGCACCACAGTAATGAACGAGAATGGCAATCATCTGATGGGACAACTAAGAGACTAGTACCAAGCAGCAAAGGACAGCGCCTAATAATTGCACATGCAGGAAGCAGCCATCATGGGCTTCTAAATAATACTGAACTCATATTTGTTTCAAAATCCACAGATAATAGGGATTATCATACAGAGATGAATGGCAAGATATTTCAAGATTGGATTGTGAATCATGTACTTCCTTCATTGGATAGACCGTCGTGTTTGATAATGGACAATGCTTCATATCACAACGTTGTGGCACCAGAAGATAAAGTTCCTAATTCATCAAGTACTAAAGATGTAATAAAGATTTGGCTGACCAAAAGCAATGTCCCTGAAGCCTGAATTACTTGGAATTGTAAAAAGGACACAGCATACAAAGATATTTCACATAGACAAGGCAATCCATGAACATGGTCACAGATGTTTAAGATTACCTCCTTACCATTCTCATTTAAACCCAATAGAATTAGTCTGGGCTAAAATTAAGGAACAGGTAGCAACAGAAAATAGAACGTTCAAATTAAAAGATATTGAAATACTTACAAAAGCCGCCATCTCCAATATAGCCAGGGATTATTGGAAGAAATGTGAGAACCATGTGTTACAAGAGGAAGAGGAATATTGGACGAATGATGGTTTGTCCTTCATTCAGCCGAGATTGGTTATCAATTTCTCAGAGACATCTGATTATGATTCAGATAAAGTTTAATTTCTTTAAAGATGACCTTACCGTTATTTACAAGCACAGTAGAGGAGCAACGTTCCATTATGATATTTATGAACCGCAAAGTGGTGATACCTATTGAAATAATTAGATCAATGAAGGTCCAGTTTGGTAGCGCACTAAATGTCAATGACAAACAATGTCACGAGTATCTCGCATGCAGATCATTTAAGAAATCATCTTCAACAGGTATTCATATGCAAACGTGATGGCCACATTATTGTAATAGTAGACACGCCTATGCCTAATCAATTCACAGAATCTGTGACTGAAGTGGTAAAATTTCTTTTCTCGATACACAATAATTAGTATGCCGACAAAGATCAGAGGATTTCATTCGTTTATGGGAACTAGACAAGATGCACAGATATAAAGTATATATTTGTTGGGTCTAACCCAATATAACATCGTATGCAAAAAATGGCATTAATACGTTGGACGGTTAATCAGATAATTACATTTGTTTGAGGGCAAAGCTAGTGAAACGTGCTATAGCTTTCAACTGGACACATTAAAGAAGAATTTTGCAATGCAGTCACATCCACGAAATACACGATATAAATGCTTTAAGAGAGTAAATGACGTTTGCTCTAACCAAGGAGTTATGAAACTGAACGATGCCGCAAAGGAAGGTACATGAGCAAGTCATCACATACCGTTCACATCAACTACACAATGGTCTACCCTGTCGTCAACTCGGATAAAGGACACAATGTGTACTTTAATGAAGATAATGTCACCGAGATGCAGTTGGAATCTTCCAAGACAACTTTCCCCCTGTACTGAAGTTTTACTAATACTATTGCTTTTAATGCACAACGTTTCGCATTTACAACATGCAGATGTTCGTTAGGTGAACGCTTTGAGCATCCGTACCTAATTATCCAGGAATCCATAAAAGTATAGCGCTTGACCTGGTTTACATCGTGCACATAAACAGCCACAAGAGTGGTACTTGCTCTGCACGCTACTGCATGCGATCTCAGGACCAACATAACTGAAGTATCCGAATCTGGTCCATGGACAAAGACACCAGACACTTCCGTAAGCGTTCAGAGATCTTCGTAAGCGTTCAGAGATCTTCGCGCGCAGGACGATGGCATAAGCACGCTGGAAATTAATCAACTGATAAACGATCCTGCTCCGCATGATGATGCCATATTACAAAGTGATAGGTCTGAAGTGAGAAATCCGTATGGAGCTTCTCGGCTAGAGTTAGGGGCAGGCCCGTGACTGAGCAGATTGGAGCTTACATGACAACAACTTCTAGCATGAGAATGGAGGTACAGGCAGCCACTACAGTCCTGGCGTGGCTGTCTGAAATTCCATTATAATAATATAATAGCCACTTCAGTCTTAACTGACCATGGGAATGCGCCCCTGAGGTGGCAGCCCTCAGCTGCTTATTTTCCTGGTTTCGACGTTTTCTCCCCTCCTCTGCTTGTTGTGTGAGACTCTCTTCGCCCAATCTGAGGTGGCGCCGTAAATTGCATCGCCACTTAGTGCGATCGGCAGCTTCATCCTCCCATGTTGCTGGATCCATGTCCAGTGCCCTCATAACTTTCTTGCACACATCTTTGAACCTCAGCTGTGGTCGCCCAACTGTTCTCTTGCCATCTGCTAATTGTCCGTAGAAGATATCTTTTGGGATGCGACCATCTTCCATGCAGCGAACATGGCCAAGCCAGCGAAGTCTGCGCTGTCTAAGCAGTGTATACATACTTTGAAGGCCAGCACGTGACAACACCTCGACATTTGTCACTTTATCTTTCCACGAGATGCCGAGGATGTGGCGTAGACACCGCAAATGGAAGGTATTGAGCCTTCTTTCTTGCTTAGCATAGGTCGTCCAGGTCTCGCTGCCATATAGGAGTGTTCTGGTGACGCAGACGTTATATACCGCAGCTTTGGTCTTCGTTGTGAGTTTGTAGTTTCCCCAAACACGCGATGTGAGGCGGGCAAAGGTAGCTGCAGCTTTGCCAGTGCGGCTGTCGATTTCTGTATCCAGTGAGAGTTTGTCATTGATGGTAGACCCTAGGTATGTGAAGTGGTGCACCACTGCCAATTCATAGTTATCGATAGTGATAACTGGTGCAGCACCCACATCCTGACTCAGCACATTCGTTTTCTTTAGACGTATTGTGAGGCCAAAGTCCTTGCATGCTTTAGTGGAGCGATTTATCAAGCTCTGAAGCTCCTGTTGGCTTTGAGTGACGACTGCAGCATCATCAGCGAACAACAAGTCTCTTATAGTGACCCTTCTGATTTTTGTTTTTGCCTTCAGCCTTGAAAGATTAAACAGACGGCCATCTAACATAGTGTGAAGGCATATTCCTTCAGTTGCATCTCAGAATGCATGTGTCAAGAGTAAGGCAAAGATCCCGAAGAGGGTCGGAGCCAGAACACAGCCTTGTTTAACGCCACTTCGTATGTCAAAGGGCTGTGACGTGCTTCCAGCATATTGGACTGTTCCCTTCATGTCGTCATGGAATGACTTTATCATTTCCAGCATTTTAGAAGGGCAGCCTATTTTCAAGAGGATTTTGAAGAGTCCATCCCTACTAACCAGGTCAAATGCTTTTGTGAGGTCTATAAAGGCGATATATAAAGGCCTTTTCTGCTCTCTTGATTTTTGTTGAAGCTGGCGGAGAGAGAAGATCATGTCTGTTGTTGATCTGCCAGCTCGAAATCTACACTGTGCCTCTGGATATATGCGCTCAGCTAACTTGTGTAGTCGCATTAAGATGACTTTGGCAAAAACCTTACCAACAATACTAAGAAGAGAGATGCCTCTGTAATTATTGCAATCACTCCTGTCTCCTTTATTTTTATACAGTGTTACAATCTTGGCATCTCGTATGTCTTGAGGAATAGTTGTCTCTTCCCAGCACTGGCACAGCATCCTATGCAGGGGATGTAATAGCGTGCTCTTACAGCATTTTATTAAATAAGGAGGAATCCCATCACTGCCTGGTGCTTTGCCAGAGGCCAAGCTATCAATGGCCTTGCTGAGTTCCTCTAATGTTGGTTCGGCATCCAGCTCCTCCATAGTTGGCAGACATTTGAATGCATCAAGGGCTGCAGGCGTAACGGTATTTTCTCTAGCGTAAAGCTCAGAGTAGTGCTCGACCCACCTCTCCATCTGCTTACCCTTATCGGTTAGCTTCTCTCCGCTGATCGTTTTTAGCGGTGCCGTCTTACTTTTTTGGGGGCCAAGTGCTTTCTTTATACCGTCATACATTTGTCTAATGTTGCCTGTTTGCGCTGCGATCTGGATGCTCTCACTGAGCTGGAGCCAATAGTCATTTGCACAGCGTCGAGCAGTTTGTTGAACTTTGCTTCTCGTAGCCTTCAGGATCTGTAGGGTTCTAGCACTCGGTGAACGTTTGTATTCATTCGTAGCACTGCGCTTAAAAAGCGAGAGCATGTATTGATTCAAGGACTAGATTCTTATTATTCCGGTCTAGCGGAAGTATGAGTTGTCTTGACAAGTCGTGATGAGTTCCGATGTACCGTGATAATGGCGGGTACGCACTTTTCAAAGGGCTGGTAGATTCTTAAGGAAATATAATCAGAGAAGTTGGTTTTTCTTCTAAAGGAGATGGTATCTCTACTATAGTTTATGTTAGAGACTCTCCTAAGGTACGGTACAATGTATAATTCGGACTCCATGTATTGCCAGACCCTATTTTGATGATCTCATGTCGATTCGACCTAGATGGAACATTGTGCTTCGTATCGCTAGGGTCGTGTTTTGTATCGACAAAGATGACAGACTTTCCTGCAGCGGTTATGGCTACGTGAATTAACCTGATCATCGTAGAGCTGTATGGGAACATTTATGAAATCATTTATATACCCATTATAAATTAACTCTGGCTTATATTCTCCTTCCTATGAATGAGTGAACGACAACTCAGGGAGGCGGCCATGTTAGATTTCGGTCATCATATGTTTTGATCACTGCCAAGAGAACAGATTATTTATCCTATTATCGGACAGTGACAGGGAGCTCTCAATCTTGCTAGAAACCCCCTCTTTCGTGGTTTCATAATATATACTACAAACTATGGACGTCAAGTAACTTTAGTTATTTACCGATCTGCCTTCACTGACGCGTTTAGTCAGATAGGGGAATGCGGCCATAATATATCATGACATTGAACTTTTGATGTACTGCCCATTATTTCTGAATGTGTCATGACTTCAGATCTGCTGTGTATACCTACAAATTGATATGTCAACATACCATGATGTACTCGTATGTCCCAGTGTGTACGTCTGAATAAATTGAGTAAACAAAGATTCCAGCAGTCTGCATTGGTGCCTTGTAGACACAAGTGTATGAGTGGTTATATTGGTCAGCACACGAACAGTACACCATTCGCGGTAATCACACTCTGCACTTCTACTTCATACATACACCATCCTGCGTCGGTTGGAGTGACCAAGTTTAGGGCCTGCTTCCCCTGGAGCCTTTGCCTTCCCTAACTCAGGACTAGGGTGAGTTACCCATTTGCAGCTGGGTAGACTGGGGGCATGCCTGATCTCAACAACACACCACTCTTCCTTACAGAGCATACAGACTGACACTTTACAGAGTGGAAAGAAGAAAAGAAACTTTACACATCAAACCAGTCATTTGACTTCGCCGTTTTCTTACCAAAGGTGGCAAGTGCAGTACTTTGAATGGTGTTCCGTAGATGCTCCCAGTTCTCTGTAATAGTATCACCATGCTGAGGGCTGCTGAGCACTTTCTTGAAGGTCGCAGTAAATTGAGCGATCATGACATGGTCTGACATCTTGCTGGTATCAATGCGTGGTTTCCCTTCATGTCTGACACGATAGAGTTTTCTTGGTTGTGCTCTGATTTTGCAGCAAACCAAGGAGTGATCTGTTTCACAGTCTGCACTATGGTACGAGCGCGCGGAGAGCACAGACCTGAGAAGTGGCCTTCTGACGAGAATCAGGTCCAGTTGGTGCCAGTGCTTGGATCGTGGGTGTCTCCATGACACCTTATGCTGGGGTTTTGTCTGAAAGTAGGTGTTGGTCACGCAGAGGTCATGGTGGACACACAACTCTAAGAGCCGTTGTCCATTTTCATTCATCTTGCCAATACCAAACCTGCCCAGACATGAAGGCCATGAAACATTATCGGCACCCACTCTAGCGTTAAAGTCACCAAGGAGAACAAGCTGTTCTTGCCTAGGTATGCTTTTGATGACTGCTGCTAGATTCTCGTAGAACTCATCTTTAGCTTCTGAGGCAGAGTACAGAGTAGGAGCATACACACTGACAAGGGTGCTAGTTTGCAGGCGGAGCGTTAACAGGAGTTCTGATCCATTCTCACCTGGTTAAACCATTTTAGTTAGCGATTTTTTTTTTACCGCAAAACCTACTCCGTGTTCTCTAGTTTTATTAAGATCTTTCCCTTGCCAATAAAATGTGTAGTCCTTCTCGCTCACCGTTCTGGCCCGCCAGGCACGTTTCCTGAAGTGCAGCTATATCCACCTGAAGTCGTTTAAGCTCATCATTAATTATGGATGTCTTCCTTACATCGTTTATGTCCTGTAGGTTTTCGGATAGTCCGGTCAACATAGTCCGGACGTTCCAGCATCCCAATCTGAGAGTTTGCTTATTTCTATTATTACGATAATTGCTTGGTGCAAAACTGTCTGTCCACAGTTCGGGTTTGACCCTAATCCGCATGCACCCAATGGGGAAAGCAGACAGTGGCGGGACAACACCTTATTGACTGGGGGCTGCCCAGCTTGAAGCGGGCGGTAGCTGTCCAGTGAGATCCTAGAACCTCTCCCACTGTCGGAAGTAGCCCCTGGCGCCATGCCCTACGCCAATTGGGCAAAATGCTTATAACCGGTAACTGCTACTTCCCGTGTTTTGCCGACACCTATAGGGTGAAGCTGGAGTGTCCTCTCCAGCGAGCTTGGGCACAGTTATATGGAGATCACGCTGTTGCCCATGCAGCATGTTCCCCCTCTCCACACAGCTGGTAGATCCAAAGGAACGGCAGTAGCCGATACAGTTTGGTACCAGCCACGTCGCAGGAGTTGCCAGAATAATGTCGAATCAACATTAGACTGCCTTAGGGACTCCGACTCCGGATTTATCCTCAGGGTTTACTCCCGAAGCCAGTTCCATAAATGGATATTCCCGCAAGGTAGCGGTGGTTTGAATTCAGAGTTCCTTCTCTTAGATAAGCTACCAACCAAGGATCACGAGCCCTATCTGCCCGAAGCTGCTGGTTTTAAGGCGCCAGTCGCTCGCCTTTGCCCCTTCTCCTGTCAGTGGAAACAGTTCCGCCGGGCTCAAATTGAGCCACACGTGAAGGCCGGGAGCTGGACTTGGTTGTCAGTTATCCAGTTGCCAGTTATATTGGATAAACGTGATCACGAAGTAAATCCGTGATGACAGTGGACGACTCAAATACGGATGGATCCACGAGGGTATCGTTCGTGCGAGTTTTTGTGGTTCAGAATCGACACCATTACACTCCGGGCAAACCCATAGGTGCTCAGTCTCCCTCAGCATATACCGGAGGGTATGAATTTGTATGTTTCCAGTAGCGCGCTGTTGAATATAAGAATGGTCCGTCCTCTCAAACGTATCGATTCCGAACCACAAACAGATAACTTCGTGATCACAGGTAGCAGAATACCACACGGAGAAGAGAACCGCAGGCGGAAATGAAAGGGATGAGGAGGAGTTGAAAGGGATAAGGAAGAGTTGAAAGGGAAGAGGAAGAGTTGAAAGGGATGAGGAAGAGTTGAAAGGGATGAGGAAGAGTTGAAAGGGGAAAGGGATGAGGAAGAGTTGAAAGGGATGAGGAAGAGTTGAAAGGGAAGAGGAAGAGTTGAAAAGGATGAGGAAGAGTTGAAAGGGATGAGGAAGAGTTGAAAGGGAAGAGGAAGAGTTGAAAGGGATGAGGAAGAGTTGAAAGGGATGAGGAAGAGTTGAAAGGGATGAGGAAGAGTTGAAAGGGATGAGGAAGAGTTGAAAGGGATGAGGAATAGTTGAAAAGACTCGAGTTGGTGACACCGGAACAAGAGGGCTTGGCTTGAGAAATTCCATTAACCGGGGCAGTTATTGTGTCGGACTCTCAGTCTGTGCTTCGGGAGGTCCTAAATGAATGACTATGGGATGAATTGAAAACATCCACAGAAGCCTAGAATTTTCAGCAACTGATGTGGGTCTACTGTTCTGGTCATGCAGGGATACTCAGCAATGAGAGAGCTGACAGACTAGCCTCGAGAGTACGCACCGCGTTGACAATGAGTTCAGATAAGGGAGAGATAATAAGCACAATTAACGATCGCATGTTAGAGAATGACACTGCAATCGATGAATCAGCAAGGCTCATCTTCTTCGTTCACCATCAGACGTCAACTTGAATATGTTCAAAGAAAGGAGTGGTCAGTCTGAGGTTGTTGAAATCTCCGCAGAGCTTGTCTAGGAATGGTACTGGTGACGCCCATATGTGCTTTCTCTGCTCCTCATATTCTGGGCACCTTTGAAGTAGCTGGAACTTGGCAAAAACTGTAAAACCATCAGGGATTGGACGTTTGAGAGGACGGACCATGCTTATATTTAACCAGCGCGCTACTGGAAACATAAAAATTCATACCATTCGGTATATGCTGAGGGAGAATGAGCACCTATGGGTTTGCCCAGAGTGTAATGATGTCGATTCCTAACCACAATAATAAAAACTCGCACGAACGACACCCTCGTGGATCCATCCGTATTCGAGTCATCCACTGTCATCACGGATTTACTTCGTGATCACGCTTGTTCATTCATGTCTGGTTCATTCATTTCACTTTTTTTTTTTTTGGCCTGACATTTTGGCTGGCCGTTTGGTCGGCGTTGTTTTTTTTTTTTTTTTTTTGTTTTTTTTTTTTTTTTTGTAAACTCATTTCTTCATTGGTTGGGTCGTTTCTTTAGGTTGTATTGTTCGCTATGTGTTGATTCGCTTGACTAGTTCGTTTTGGATAACTTTGTTGATTTTGCTCATTGGTGTGTTACTTGGTCGTTTGGTTCGTGTTACTTGGTCGTTTGGTTCGTGTTCCTTTTGTTGTTTCCGCATTACATTTGTTGTTTGGTATTGTTGTACTGGTCGGCTGGTTGTTCTGATATTGTTTGGTTTTCTGGCTGTGTAGATTGAGTGTATCATGTCTCATAAAGCTGTGCAGTACATTACATCAGAACCGAAGCAACACTGGTTAATATAGTTATTACATAAAGGGAAGGGAAAGCAGGTCAATTCCCTTCTCGTAAAGTGAGCCATGGAAGCACGTGCGAATATCAATATCTATATAATCTTTGGTTTCTGCAAAATGAAACTTTCTCCATACTGCCCGCCATCTGAATACACTCCTCGTCTGCACAAAGTACGTGACTGGCCACTCTTATCCCCAACAGTCTCGTTCTGCCTGACGTCTGCATAACGATTTATTGGACAAACACTCGACCCCCCGTCCATTTTTATGACACTAGTCTTTGTCTGCGCCGGAAAGAAACATCTAGCAAGGTCAGTTTGTTCTGGTGAAAGTATATGCTTCAGCCTTCTTTCTTCTGTAGCGATTACAGCAGTGTTTCTCAACGGGGGCGGTACCACCCCTTGGGGGGGGGGGGGCGTTTTCAAGATGTCTGGGGGCGTTCTGATGGGTCGCAACGATTGGGGGTCGCTACTTCCATTTAGGAGGGCGTTGTGTACATTTTTACAAGAATCAATATGAAACTATTACAAAAGATATTCCACTTAGCATAGCTTGTAACACGATATTTTTTTTTGCCCTGCGTCCCATGGAGTGTTTCAAAGATTCCAAACACAACATTTTAGTACCTGGGATGTTACCATTGTCAGGAGACAGTAGGCGGAGATTTACTTCCCTTCACCACTCGAAACATTCGTTAGCCTCTCGACACACCCAAGCTAACCTTCTCTCTCCACTCTAGACACATATTTTCTTCTGGAAACACATTCCCGTCAAACATTGATTAGCCCGTGAACACATCACAGCCTCTTCCTTACTCTGTCCACTTCCACAGCACGACTCCCTCCCAAAACATTCCCCGCACCACCACGTGTCCCACGTGTGCCTGCCAAAAAACGAACTTGTGGTGTATATAATTCCGTACTTAAACACATATTTAATATAACTATGCTTTTATAAATGTGCTTTCTCTTTTTCTTTATATTATAAGAAAAGATAACTCATTAACTTCATTGCTTATTTAAAAGTATGGTGGAATATATGGTTATGTGTGTGTGTGTTTTTGTGTATACACGATAAAGAGCAAGGGGGTGTTAAAAGGGTGTGGGGCTTTTTAAAATATTAGTTGCCAAAAGGGGGCGTTGCTACTATCAGGGTTGAGAAACACTGGATTACAGCATTCAGGTTCCCTGCTATAGTATTTCTCTATTAGAACATTCACGTTCCCCGCCACAGTATTTCTCTATTAGAACATTCATGTTCCCCGCCACAGTATTTCTCTATTAGAACATTTACGTTTCCTGCTATATTATTTCTCTATTAGAACATTTACGTTCCCTGCTATATTATTTCTCTATTAGAACATTTACGTTCCCTGCTATAGTGCTTCTCTATTAGAACATTCACGTTCCCCACCACAGTATTTCTCTATTAAAACATTCATGTTCCCCGCCACAGTATTTCTCTATTAGAACATTTACGTTTCCTGCCATATTATTTCTCTATTAGAACATTCACGTTCCCCGCCACAGTATTTATCTATTAGAACATTCATGTTCCCCGCCACAGTATTTCTCTATTAGAACATTTACGTTTCCTGCTATAGTATTTCTCTATTAGAACAGTTACGTTTCCTGCTATATTATTTCTCTATTAGAACATTTACGTTTCCTGCTATAGTATTTCTCTATTAGAACATTTACGTTTCCTGCTATAGTATTTCTCTATTAGAACATTTACGTTTCCTGCCATATTATTTCTCTATTAGAACATTTACGTTTCCTGCTATAGTATTTCTCTATTAGAACATGTACGTTTTCTGCTATAGTATTTCTCTATTAGAACATTTACGTTCCCTGCTATAGTATTTCTCTATTAGAACATTTACGTTTCCTGCCATATTATTTCTCTATTAGAACATTTACGTTTCCTGCTATAGTATTTCTCTATTAGAACATGCACGTTTCCTGCTATAGTGTTTCTATATTAGAACATTTACGTTCCCTGCTATAGTATTTCTCTATTAGAACATTTACGTTCCCTGCCACAGTATTTCTCTATTAGAACATTTACATTCCCTGCTATAGTATTTCTCTATTAGAACATTTACATTCCCTGCTATAGTATTTCTCTATTAGAACATTTACGTTCCCCGCCACAGTATTTCTCTATTAGAACATTTACGTTCCCCGCCACAGTATTTCTCTATTAGAACATTTACGTTCCCTGCCACAGTATTTCTCTATTAGAACATTTACATTCCCTGCTATAGTATTTCTCTATTAGAACATTTACATTCCCTGCTATAGTATTTCTCTATTAGAACATTTACGTTCCCCGCCACAGTATTTCTCTATTAGAACATTTACGTTCCCCGCCACAGTATTTCTCTATTAGAACATTTACCTTTTTTCATCTTTATATCTGTTACTCACAAGAATGAAGAGTTTTTCCTCACCTGGTACAAGATCACCACTGTGGAACCGGATGTCAAGAACCAGACAAGTGCCAGTGAAACAAGAGATGAGAAGTCGACGCTGGCGATGACACACACTGATGAAGAAACCTACTGAAAGTATTACAAGACTGGCACTGACCTGGGAATTCCCAGGGTAAGAAAGGTAGCAGAATACCACACGGAGAAGAGAACCGCAGGCGGAAATGAAAGGGGTGAGGAAGAGTTGAAAAGACTCGAGTTGGTGACACCGGAACAAGAGGGGCTTGGCCTGAGTCTGTTGACCGGCTCGAGTTGGTGACACCGGAACAAGAGGGGCTTGGCTTGAGTCTGTTGACCGGCTCGAGTTGGTGACACCGGAACAAGAGGGGCTTGGCTTGAGTATGTTGACCGGCTATGCTGCTTGGGGAGCTGAACGGTAGTGATGATCATGATGACTAAAACATAATTTCTAAGAGCTCCGGTTGGCAGTGTTTCTCCACCTCCCCTTTTTTTCCGAGTTCTCTGAAATATTTCTTTTATTCCGAAAAAGCAACGGCCAAAGGAGTTATTTATAGCGGCCTCAAGCGAGATAAAAGGGCAAATATTGCGTTGTTTCACATAAAGAGCGGCTTTTATGTGGAGTAAAAACAATAGTTCTATTAATGATTAGGCTGGCTCACAACAGACCATTCAACGAAATGGCTAAGTGGGTTTCCTAGTTAAGCCAAGCCTCTGACCTTTTCACAGAATATAAACTATATGAATATGGGCGTTTTTCTTCTCTCCCCCCCCCCCCTTTTTTTTTCCAACCAGGAAAGGGAGGGAAGCTGTCGGGTTGAGAAAAATTAGAATGGCCTCCCCCTTTTTCGATCTATTTCTTTATCTAAACAATAAACTATATAATCTTCTATTAGGTAAATCAAGCGTATCGAGGTCTCGAACAATCGATTCCAAATAACTGGGGGAAATATAAGAGTAAATCGAGCTTAATATGTACGACGTTCGCGCCCCAATAGAATTTGAAGTTAACTGTCATTCTGTGAAGTGACTGTCAAACACGTCACACAAAAACAAAGGTGACCAAAGTTAATAACAATAAACTCTTTTACATTTTTCAGAGAGAAATTGGTGATTTCTAATAAACGTCAAAGACAGTGCTTCCTGTCATGATTTGAATCTGAAAACACAACACGATCATATTTTCCGCGCTCAAAATCTAGGGTAAAAGGTACAAAAATAATAACCAATCAGAAAGCTCCTTTTCTAGTGTCTATAAAGATACCTTTCATTATAAGCAAAAAGGGCCTAATTTGTGTTATTGACGGGAAGGAGTTATTTTATTTCTCTAAGACTAGTGATAAATAAAAATAAATACCTAGTTATTATAACATTGGATATATTACTTTATAAATAGGTACAACGCAGCCTCATAAAAGTAAGTCAATTAAGAGAAAAATTTATTTTAGTAATATTCATACATCAGGGTAACACCCGATTAAATTACTTAAAAATTAATTATATTGACATGCAAGGAAATAGCGCATGAATAAACATATAGAAAGATAGAGATAAATTGGCCGTTTTATTATCACTTTAAATAATTAAATTCGGTCAAATAATAACAGAAATATTAAATAAATAAGATTATTCACTTTGTACAGGCAAGTTATAAAACCGTTTAGGTAAGTGTTAAAGTCAGTTTTTTAAGCAAGGGGATTTAAACATTAATTATGTTTACATGTCAGGTCAGATTTAGTTGTTACCTCCCTTGACTTGTTTGTTCCAAAACCTTCTCGTACCTGCGAGATTGAGAACAGTTCACGGTTCGCGGTAACGGCGCATGCGTGACTGTTTGGCGGGACTGATATGCGAGATATCTCGTGACAGTTCGCTCTGGGTTTTTGACCGGGCTGGTCAGCCATGTTTTCTTACTGTGTTTTCGGGAAGATATTTCTGGTGGAATATAAATGTTGAAGACTCCCCATGATAATTCTAAAGCCTGGGATAGAAGGCTCGTATTAAGATTGTGCAATGTGTATTAGATATTGCATTGTATTGCCAGAGCAGGGGAGGTAAGAAGAAAGTTTATATTATTTAGAGCCAGGAACTTTATTCGGCTCATGTATTGCATTGCCAGAAGAGTTGGAAGATTATTTAGAGCCAGGAACTTTATTCGGCTCATGTATTGCATTGCCAGAAGAGTTGGAGGAGTATTTATATTATCTTAGAGCCAGGAACTTTATTCGGCTCATGTATTGCATTGCCAGAAGAGTTGGAGGAGTATTTATATTATCTTAGAGCCAGGAACTGTAGTCGGCTCATGTATTGAATTGTCAGAGGAGTGAAGGTGGAGAGCATAGTCATATGATGTTTCCATGATGTACTTTACCCTGTAACTCGTGACAGTGATCGTTTGCTATGTACCAAGTACCGTTTACTAGGATTGTTTACGTGTCTCTTGTTCCAGTCAAATAAACAGTGTATAAACGTTACAGCTGTTACTGCATTTCCTAGTATGCAAAGTTTAAGATGTCAGTCACTTCTATATGTGCATTGGTGTGGGTGATTGGTTGTCAACTTAATTAATACCACACGGCATTCACGTCTATGTGCATCTACACACCCACACACTTTGTCGGCCACCTGTAAGCCCGACGTTAGCTGTACGTCATTAACAGCGGCACATATATTAGAACATTTACATTCTTGGCTGTAAGTACCCGGCGTTGCCCGGAGGGCACCTTTCCATACTACAACTTCAAGAGTGAGACTTAGCCAGTCTATCTACACCAGTACCAGTCGTATCACCAATCTGTCTCAGTATCCAGCTTTTATCAGTGGTCGCCAGTTGATACGGGGCTAGAAACGATCAACCACAAGCTGTTCGTCAGAAGATCAACTCATCAAAGTCAAGACATACGGTAGTTCCAGCTCAAGTGTTCCCTGTACGATGGACTACTGAGATGCTGACTTCTAGTCGACAGTTCTGGAGTTCCTGATGAGATCTACATGGCTTTGCTGCAGAACTGGATTTATTGGGTTCTTCATTGTTGCTGTTCTTGCAGAGGCCAGGATTGTTCCTGGTAAAGATAAGTGGCTATATGTATTGTAAACTGTGCCTCTGTATGTTGTAACTAAGCCTTCTTCTGTACTCAATATACCGATATTCCTTGTTTTATGTTATAGGTTTTCTATGTTATATATGTGTTTATATTTCTGCGGGTTTGGTTGGAGGGACTTTCAGATCTGCTAATGCCTCATCGGACGGTCAGTGGATCTGGAAGCGTTCTTTAGGGACTGTATGTCTGAATTCGTGTCTATACCGAATTCAGTCATTTCGATTTTTGTTTAGTTGTGCCGAGATGTCCTATGTTGTTTTTGTAATATTTTTCTCTGTTCTTTAGTTTATGATTAATTTGATTGTGAGTGTCTGCCTCCTCTTGCTATCTTTCAGTTATATTCGTTATACACTGTTTTGTTCCTTGTATTGTAAATTTTTTTTTTCGCAGTTATCATTGCAAGTTTTGCAATATTTTTTGCTTTATTTTGCTTTATTGTTTTGTTGATTTCTGCGAACGTGTTCATTTGTACTTATATCTTGTCCGTGTTATTATTGTTCGTATGGTATATGTTGTTATTCACTGTCAATATTGTTATGCACAATAATTATATAAGTGATTAGTTATATTATTGATAAGTAAAGTAATTATACAAGTTCTTGGGCAAAGACTTGTCACCCATGGAGTTGGGATAAAATGAGTTTCGCAAATTATAATTATTGCACAAGGTATTTATCTTATATAATCCAGCATAATGTCTACTTTGGATTATTTCATTGCACAAGGGAAATCCCTTGGCAAGACTGAGGAGAAATTAGAAGAGTTTGCACTTGCTGAATATGCCAAGGCGCAGAAGGCTGAAGAAAAGAGACAGAAAATGGAAGTTGAAAAACAGAAAATGGAAGCTGAAGATAGGAGATTGCAAATGCAAATGCAGGCAGATGAGAGAAAATTCCAAATGGACATGGAAAACAAAAAATTAGACAGAGAGGCTGAAAATAAAAAAAATTAGAAAGAGAGGCTGAAAAAAAAATTAGAAAGAGAGGCTGAAAATAAAAAATTAGAAAGAGAGGCTGAAAATAAAAAATTAGAAATGGAGGCTGAAAAACAGAACATGTTACACGACGAGGGAGTCTTAGCTATGGAGCTGGAAAAAATAAAGGTGGTAAATATGGGTAATGCTCAAAATGAAACAAACAATCAAACAACTTCTAATAAGGCAAATACTAAATCATATGATATTAAATTGCCTGTTTTCAACTCTGACTGTGACGATATCTCCTTCTATCTAATAAGATTTGAACTTTCATGCGAATCTCATAAGATAGATAAATCGCAATATTGTGAACAACTTAGGAAGTTATTTAAGGGTGAAGCTTTGAAGACTATAAGTATGTTAGAAGGTCCTGATGCAAATAACTATGATGTGGTCAGAGCTGCCTTATTTAAAAAATACCAACTGGATGAAGAAGGTTATCGCCTATGCTTTAAGTCTCTATTGCCGGAGACAGGGAAAGATTTTTCAGATTTTATATCTGATATTAGCCTTACGTTTGCACATTGGGTTGAACTATCAAAAACTGAACACACATATGAAGCCCTTAAGGACTTATTACTCTTGGACAAAGCTATGTCGTCAGTGAGTAAATCCTTTCTTTCCTTTCTACATGAGCGAAAGCCTCCTAATTTGAAAGACATGGAACAATACTATCGCCAATACGTCACAGCTCATCCTAATATAACGGTTAGCAATTCTGAAGTCGAAGAAGGTTTACCCGTGGCTTCTGCAATGCCATATGGTCCTAATTTGCCACGTAGATTTCAAAGTGCTGAACGCAATTTTGATAGAAGAGATAATCGAAATTTTAGACAGAACCAATGGGGTCCACCACATAGTGATTCTCCTTCTTCAAGAAATTGGAGACAATCTAACGGTCCTCAAAATTTTGGTCCCTATAATTATGGAAATTTTGGAAGAGGTAACTACTATAGAGTCTTCTTATAATAGTTTTTCTCAGAGACAGCAAAACCCATCAAATAGATACTTTGATCAAAGGGGAAATGACAATTGCAACTATGCTAATTGGGGGTCAAATCAGAACAATAGTTTCAATAGAGAAAACAACAATGCTTCCAATAGAGATAATAGCCGCGACAGATCACAATATGACGGTAGATCAAATAATAGATCGCATCACCAGGCTAACTCTGCTCAACAAGAGCCTCTAGTTGTTAATAATCAAGGTAACAATGATAATACTATCCCTAAGGTTACTGCTTGCTCTGCTTTCGATTTCGAGAGAGCATCTCAGTGCCCGGAGTGCACAACTTTGTTCCAACCTACAGCTATAACTACCTTGAGTTGTAGTCATCCTCTACCTGCTCTTCCTGCCTTATCGGTGCATGACGGAAGAGGGTCTCTTACGCTACATAAAGGATTAGTGAATAATATTCCAGTCTCAGTTCTATTTGATTCTGGATGTACGACTGTTGGGATTAGACAGTCTCTAGTCCATCCATCTTGTGCAACAGGTAATAATGTGAAATGTGTGACATTCGGTGGGACAGTTGAGACTTTTCCGACTGCCTTAGTCCACATTGCCACACCGTTTTTTACTGGTTATATACACGCATGTTTGCTCAGAGCACCTATCGCCGACCTTACGGTCGGACAGATACATGGTGAAAAGGTTTGTACGCCAGTACAAATTGCTGCTTGGGAACGGCAACATTACCTTACTGCTTCTACCTTAGGGACTATGTCAAAATCTTCTCACGTGATACATTCTGCTAATTTTGTGCAATCTTGCAGTATTGATGAGACGAGTGTTCATCATACTAATTTTGGTGCTTCTTGTAGCCCAGTGCGACATACTTCAGTACGTCATCGCTCTAACTTTGATCCTTCTTTAACTACTATTATGGAAGAAGATCTTTCGATTTTGTCTGATATACACACTGACTTTGTGGCTTTGATGGAATCTACATCCAGTCACGAAGAAGATCCTTCGATTTTGGCTGACACACATACTAACTTCATCACTACGCCTGAATCTATATCCAGTCACGTTGATTGCAACTTCTTTAATGCAATGACTAGTGTTTTCTTTGCCACATGTACGAACTTAATTGTTAGTACATATCTATATGAGTTTCTTTACTTTTCTGACTGGGCCGGTTAGCTAAGTATCTTTGTCTTTTACGACTTTTTGTCGCACTCACTGCTTTTCTTTTAAACTTTGACGTAGGTCCATGTTTACTACTTGCTGCTTTTGTATCTTTATTATGTTTCTTGCTTTCTTCCTTGCCTAGTACTCAGGCTATGACTTCATTTGAGCCTGTGAGATATACACCTTCGTCAACTGCATTTCCTTTGTCTTGCGAAAAATCTCAGATTTTCAGCCGTCATGACGCTCTTAGTCATCATTACCATCTTCTAGATTTGCCTTTTGACGTGGGTATCATGTGTATACTCACGACTTTACTCTACATAAGTTACATGCTACTATTTTCCTCAGATACTTTTATGACCCTGTTTAATTCAGGATTTCAGATTAGTGTGTACTACTTTCTCGGTTACAGTTTTAGAGTAACGGAGGAAGGTTTGATTATAGCCATACAAGAGCCAGAAGTTTGCACGGCCACATTTAATAGCAAAAGATTAACATTAACTGTAATATATTATAAAATCTTATGGTTATCAAACAGAGATATTCATTTGTATTTTTTTTCTCAGCATATGCTGTTCCATGAGAGTCAGCGCTGTTATTTTAAGAGTCTCAACCGGTTACCAGATTTATCAAGACTGTTCCAGTTTTTCTTTCGGCATTTGATGCTACTTTAGATGTCTTTGGTGCCTTGTTGCGTACAGAATGGTCTGAGACTTTGGAACTCATCTTTCAAGTGTACTTGTTAAAGATTGTTATCAACATTGTACATTACTATAGGATATTATATTAGAAGATATTGTATTATGAAGTGGTATAACGTCTTTGCTATAGGGTTAATATATTGCTATGTTTTACGGTGTTGAAAGTATAATATTGTAATGATACCATTATTTTATGTAATTTAACATTGCGATACATGTCCATATTGTATTTTTTTGTTTTGAGATACATGAAGTCATGAGAGGAAGTAAATTTTTCAGTCATTGTAATGCTTTTTGTGCCCAGCGCTTCATTGTGCACTAGTGGAAGCACCTATATACAATACTGATACTTTGAGAAAAGATTATTTCTGAGATTGTGAGGTACTTTTTCTCACCCGATGCTTGATTGTGCGTCAGTAATAGCCATGGTTGACTGGGTTATCATGCTATTATTTTTTGTTAGAGAATTTAGTTTATCATGTATGCTATTGTATTACAATGGTATTCATTTATACTATGCTTTGTTTCATGTAATTGCTTACCATGACATATTTCTGCTTTCTTTATTCTTAGGGCATTGCTTCCCTTCATTTTTCTTTTTTCTTTAGTATTCCATCTGGTCTTTGTTCACGTATTACTTTTCCCTTTCTCTCTTTTAATGTCATGGCGTACTTTTACTTCTTACCTCTTTGAAGTTGAGATTCTTCGTAGACTTATCCCGTTATCTCTCTATACTTCTTTCTTTTGTACGTTACACTTATTCCTATCCCTCTCTTGTTCATTTTTATATAACTTTATGGAGAGTATACTTAAGTATAGATATTTATATGTCACAACCTCATGTTATTACTATTCGATGTATGTTTTCCACACACAAAAAATGATGTGATCATTTTTTCCCCCGGGGGTGCGGTAGACTGTTAAAGTCAGTCTTTTAAGCAAGGGGATTTAAACATTAATATTTTTTACATGTCAGGTCAGATTTAGTTGTTACCTCCCTTGACTTGTTTGTTCCAGAACCTTCTCGTACCTGCGAGATTGAGAACAGTTCATGGTTCACGGTAACGGCGCATGCGTGACTGTTTGGCGGGACTGATATGCAAGATATCTCGTGACAGTTCGCTCTGGGTTTTTGACCGGGCTGGTCAGCCATGTTTTCTTACTTTGTTTTTGGGGAGATATTTCTGGTGGAATATAAATGTTGAAGACTCCCCATGATAATTCTAAAGCCTGGGGTAGAAGGCTCGTATTAAGATTGTGCAATGTGTATTAGATATTGTATTGTATTGCCAGAGCAGAGGAGGTAAGAAGAAAGTTTATATTATTTAGAGCCAGGAACTTTATTCGGCTCATGTATTTCATTGCCAGAAGAGTTGGGAAGATTATTTAGAGCCAGGAACTTTATTCGGCTCATGTATTGCATTGCCAGAAGAGTTGGAGGTGTATTTATATTATCTTAGAGCCAGAAACTTTTTTCGGCTCATGTATTGCATTGCCAGAAGAGTTGGAAGATTATTTAGAGCCAGGAACTTTATATGGCTCATGTATTGCATTGCCAGAAGAGTTGGAGGAGTATTTATATTATCTTAGAGCCAGGAACTTTATTCGGCTCATGTATTGCATTGCCAGAAGAGTTGGAGTATTTATATTATCTTAGAGCCAGGAACTGTAGTCGGCTGAAGTATTGTATTGTCAGAGGAGTGAAGGTGGAGAGCATAGTCATACGATGTTTCCATGATGTACTTTACCCTGTAACTCGTGACAGTGATCGTTTGCTATGTACCAAGTACCGTTTACTAGAATTGTTTACGTGTCTCTTGTTCCAGTCAAATAAACAGTGTATAAACGTTACAGCTGTTACTGCATTTCCTAGTATGCAAAGTTTAAGATGTCAGTCACTTCTATATGTGCATTTGTGTGAGTGATTGGTTGTCAACTTAATTAATACCACACGGCATTCACGTCTATGTGCATCTACACACCCACACACTTAGTCGGCCACCTGTAAGCCCGACGTTAGCTGTACGTCATTAACAGCGGCACATATATTAGAACATTTACATTCTTGGCTGTAAGTACCCGGCGTTGCCCTGAGGGCTCACCTTTCCATACTACAACTTCAAGAGTGAGACTCAGCCAGTCTATCTACACAAGTACCAGTCGTATCACCAATCTGTCTCAGTATCCAGATTTTATTAGTAAGATTCTTAAAAATTTTTTTGACTATGCTCTGATTGGCTAATCGTATCGCTATGTATAGATGAGAGACATAGAAAGCTTGCCACAAAATTTTTAAATTCAAACCAAGCTGCACGAACTAGAGCAGACGGTGCCTGCCACATCTTTTGCCGTTCTGAACTGAAAGAAAATCTAGAGAGCCGTTTGCCGGCCTGTCAGCTTGTGTTTGTATACCTGATGGTTATGTCCCACTAGTGCTAAGAAAGCACCTGTCATCTTGTGAGGAAGCCTGTGGACTAAAGTTCTACATAAACCCAGAACTACGTCCAGCCTCCAAGCTTTGAGCTGCAAATTTGTGTGGTCAGAGAAGGTGGAGAAGAGATCATCAATTACCAGGATCCAAGATAAGTGAATGTGGGTTCACTGCAAAGCTCTATCCAGATATCCAGCAAAAAGTTTCACACTCATAAACACTATCCCTTAATGAAGAAAACAATGACTAACAATACTTATGTGACTCTTACCAGCCAGAGAAAGTGAATAACCTAGTAGTAGAGACTTTATGTGAAAATTAGTAATACTTCACCTTTTATTCAGGAGGGAAGATTCTTTCCAGTTTATTTAATTTTATGTGTATATATCATTACAGTTCTTTTGAGTATTCCTGACCGGAAAAGATTTTACGGTTCAGGACAAATTAAATTGTATATAACTTTCATTCAGACTTGCTTGATACCTTTATTAAAGTTTAAGTTCTGTTGTGAAATTTATTACTATATTATATTAATTAAAATACCCCTAGACAACTAGTCAAAACATAACAGCAACAATTAATCATTAATTTTTGTGGGATCTTGTGAGGTAGCAGTTAGGGACTCAGAGTACATCATCATCATCATTATCTCTGAGAACTTACATAGCTTGACCCCACTTTGATGTCTATACACCCTTGCTCTTTTCAGAGAAGGGGGTATTACTTATAAGTCCAGTCTCTTGTCTGGCACTATCCTGGTATCCTCTGATACACCTATTTGTCCAGGATATCTGTAAGTCATAACATCCAAACCTCTCGCTACACTTCCCTAACTTTTTTTTTTCTCTGGGCCACGCTCTCGGAATGACAATTTTCTCACGCCACACTGAATTTTTTTTAATTGATAAGAAAAACCTTAAACAAAAAAATCACTCTTGGCAGTGCGTCATTCAATAAATTACACTATTTTAAACTATTTATTATTATTAAAATCTATTTGATATACAATAAATTATTTTATTGAATAAAATCTGAAAACTTCTCGAAAGTTTCAAGGGTTTCTGAACATGTATTTCCCATATTATATCGAACTTTTGTTCTCACGTGCTGGCCTTCAAAGCATGTATACACTACTTATACAGCGCAGACTATGCTGGCTTGGCCATGTCCGCCTTATGGAAGTTGGTCGCAATTCTGAAAGATATAAGTTAGCAAAGTTGGACGACCGCAGCTGAGGTTCAAAGACGTGTGCAAAACAGACACGAAGGCACTGGACATAAATCCAACAACCTGAGAGGGTGGAGCTGCCGATCACAACAAGTGACGATGAATTCAAAGGCGGCACCTCAGATTGGGCGAAAAGAAGCTCTCACAGCCAGCAGAAGAGAGGAGAAAACGTTGAAAGGAACACAAGGAAAATAAGCAGCTGATGGCTGTCACCTCAGGGACGCATTCCCATAGTCAGTTATGACTTGGGGGGGGGGGGGGGGGGGGGGGGTGTGGGGTGTGAGGGTGTTATTATTATTATTATTATATAATAAATAAAATAAATAATAAAATGATCATATTTTTTTATTTTTAAATATACAATTTTTGAACATTTCTCAGAATAGTTGATTTTCTTCCGGTCCTCTCGCCACACCTGCCAAACCCTGGCGCCGCACCGTTTGGGAACCACTGGTCTAAGAAGAAGAATAATAAACAAGTTGGTTCAATAATCCCCATTATCACCCTCTAGTGCTGGCATTGGTTACCTCCCTCGGAACTTCTTCTTCTTCTTCTTCCGTCCTTAGCCACCGACCGTCAAAGCAGTCAGTGGCCATTACGCCTAGTGGCGTCTTAGGGCAACAGCAGATAGGTTTTCTTTGCCATTGTTTCCCATCACGCCTATTGGCGTCTTTAGGGCAACGGCAAATCAATCCATTTGCTGTTGTTTCCGTAATCGAAGTGACTGGCAAACGGGTGATCAGCCCGTTGGTTCCCTCGGAACACTTGACATTAATACATCACGAACAATAACCCTATCTATCATCTTTACTCTTATATCCACCCCTGCACCGGATTAGTCTAAGTTCATTATGACCTAACCCGAACTTGATCACGTGTTACTTTCAGCATCGCTTTGGCCAATCACTGCTGTCGGCCTACAAAGATGAGAGAACTCAATATATTTTATCTGCGGCGCCATCATCATTTCCCATCCGTTCCTTACAGACCACAGAGCCATCACTGCAGCTGGTCCCCTCGTAGGAAGTCTGCACTAAGCAGTGGTTTCTGTTGCAAGTTGATTTACGCGATGAGGTTGCCAGCTCAATGCATAACCTCATTATTTGCCACCGTGTACGATATGCGTGAGGTACAGCAGTCTTATTTTGTCTTTGTGTCTTCAGGGACCCCCGTCCACCAAGAACTACACGGGACTGTCTTCTGCGTGTTCCACTTTCAATTTTCAAAGAGCTGTCTTTTGTCTGGGCAATGCAAAATATACAATACACTTTCTGTCTCAACGTATTGTCTTCCAGAACATTCTGAAAGCAATCAGAAGCGGAAATAAGTCGACAGTTATATTTGGCAGACGGTAACGGATATTCCCCAAAGATAATCTTTACATGGCTGGAAAAAAATGTTTGGCTTTAAATAAGGAAAAGAAACAAACAGTAGAGAGAGAGGGGGAGGGAAGAGTTATTACTGAGTTTAGAAGAGTTTTTATGTCAATGGGCGATAATGGAAGATGGGGAAGGAGGGAAAAGAACTATCTTGTTGAGTTTAAAATAATGAAACTTGAAAGAGAAACAAGGGACGGGGAAGAGGGAGAAAATTATACTAAGTTTCCAAAAACTAAGTGTTAGATTCTGATAGAGAAAAGAAAATCAGGAGATGAAACAAAAATCACTTAATCTAGAATAACTGGGATATGAGAGAGAAAGAGGCACAGTAAGTGAGAGAGAGAGAGAGAGAGAGAGAGAGAGAGAGAGAGAGAGAGAGAGAGAGAGAGAGAGAGAGAGAGAGAGAGAGAGAGAGAGAGAGAGAGAGAGAGAGAGAGAGAGAGAGAGAGAGAGGGGGGGGGGGGGGCGTAACAATTAAGGGAAAAAGTTATACAAAATACATTTTCAACAGCTAAATATTGTGTACACAAAGAGACACCCTAGGATTTAAGAACGGTTCAAAACTTGAGAAAGAAAACGAGAGAAATTCGAGGAACGGTACCCATAGCAAGAGCTAATCTTCCGTTCAGCTTAGCCAAAGTCTATTTCTGCACAAAATCTCCTCGCGAAACTATCGATCTTCAAGCACCACTGATCTCTGACCTCGCGCCCAGCGCGCACGCTACACGTTTGATAGATATGAGCGCAATTTCCTTAGCTAAAATGTCAGAAACTGGCCGGATTCTCATGGCAACTGAAACCTCTGCAGACGATCAACCGCCGACTGGCGCTCTAGGAGAACATTATAGTCGACTTCCCTATAGCAACTATCAATAGCTCATCTATCTGTTAAATTTTCGTCTAAAATAAAAGGCGCCTTTGACGAGTGCGAACTTTGTCTAAAGCATTGGTAGTGAACATCTTTATTGCTTTTTTTAATGCGTACGTGACACTTGCTTTTTGGTTGTTTTTTTTTTTAACCTTTCTGCGAACATGCACCTACAACACAGAATGAAAATACAAGCAGGCAAGTGGACTACTGTCTATATAAGTGGGGAAAGTGACATCAAGAGATGAATGGGCATGAAATAGCCTACCAAGACAAGGCGCATAAAACGATGGAGTTCATCATTACAGCCAACATTCCATGCGAACATATTCTTGATACGAAGGAATGTCACCTGCCACGACTGACAGGATGTCTCCAGCCACGACTGAACGGATATCGCCAGCCACGACTGACCGGATGTAACTAGCCACGATTGACCGGATGTATCCAGCCACGGCTGACCAGATGTCTCTAGACAGGACCAACTGGATGTCTCCAGACATGACCAACCTGACGTCTCCAGCCACGATGGACCGAATGTCACGAGCCACGGGTGACCGGATGTCCCCAGCCACGAATGACCGAACGTCACCAGCCAAGCACCAGAGCTCCGCAGGCAGTAGGATGAAAACTACGATGCTGGCAACTTGGCGTACAATGACACATCGTGTGAATAATGCTTACAGCAACATGTCCACTGATTTACTGAGAAGTGCAGAAACTTGGTTCAAGGTAAAGAGATTTCCTATTGTTCGTAACATGCTGCACATGATACCAACTACGAAACATATGGCAGGGGAGAAGTTAAAATTAAGAATCAACGCTACCACGCTGAAATCAACCCAACAAAGAAAATCAACCCAACAAAGAAAATCAACCCAACAGAAGACAGTCCACGTGGAAAGCCAACAAACAGTGCGGGAGGTTCACCACGAAATCGGCTGCTCCAGAGAAACTGACTGACAACAAGACAATCGCCGACCTCGTTGAGGGCAGAACTGTACAATTGCGACGAGACACGCTTGAGAAAGACCGCCTGTGTCATAGATATATATGGCGTGTATGAATGCGAACATGCATGTCGTACAAGGCGATTATAATGAGACTGTGCATGGGGTGGGCAACCTCATTATATAAAACTAATTGCTACAGAAACCACTGCTATCAGAGTTATGTGAATGCTTGGTGCACCCTTCCTGCGTGGGGAACAGTTGCAGTGGTGCTCAAATGTTCAGGAAGAAGCGCAAAAGAAAATGATGATGATGGTGGTGATATTTATGATGATAATGGTGATGATGATAATGGTGATAGTGATAATGGTGATCATGATGGTGATGATGATAATGGTGATATTGATGATGATAATGATGATGATGATGATGGTTGTGATGATGATGGTGATGATGATGATGGCGACGATGGTGATGATGATGGTGCTGATTATGATGGTAGTGATGATGATGGTGATAATGATGATGATGGTGACAATGATGGTGATGATGATGGTGATAATGATGGTGACGATGATGGTGATAATGATGGTGACAATGATAATAATGGTGATGATGATGATAATAATAATTATGATGATGATAATGATAGTGGTGATGATGGTGATGATGATGACGGTGGTGATGATGATGATGAATGCGAAAAGTACAAGACAGAGCTCCATGTTTCTTTCAAGTCGCACACGACAAACACCGACTAGAACTCACCCAGATCTGCAGCTTGACGCGCTTGTCTTGTCTGAAGACCGTTTTCACCTTGAAGTCGATGCCCACGGTGCTAACAAAGGCAGAAGTGAACGAGTCGTCGGCATATCTAAACAAGAAGGACGTCTTGCCCACGCTGCTGTTGCCAATGATGAGTAGCTTGAACATGTAGTCGAAGTTCTGGTCCGCCGCATCCTTTTGCCACTTGGAATCGTTAGCAGAAGCCATCTGGAAATGATAGCCAAGGAGATCTTTTACTTATTCGAATAAACAACGCTTACCTTAATTCTGTGATACATGTTTACGCGCAATAGTTCTGAGCAAAGACGATAATGATAAATGTAGTGTCCATTTTTCTTTCTAAAACTCGACTTTTTTTCTCCTTTTGATGTAGAATTATAATCCAATTAACAAGTCACTCAAGCGGTATTGGTAAACAGATAAGAGTTTGAGAAAAATAAAATGTAATTCCTAAATATCACCCAAACCACCACGCAAAGACACACACACACACAAACCATAAGCCATAACATAATTTTGCTGTCAGAAATTATTCTCAAATATTACATAATAAGCAATACGGCAACCCACAGCTGAACCTGCATAATATTATTCCCCAAATATCATGAGACCATAGCTGGCAAAGCCTCGTTTTTCCCCAAATATCATGAGACCGTAGCTGGCAAAGTCTCATTTTCCCCCAAATATCATGAGACCGTAGCTGGCAAAGCCTCGTTTTCCCCCAAATATCATGAGACCATAGCTGGCAAAGTCTCATTTTCCCCCAAATATCATGAGACCGTAGCTGGCAAAGTCTCATTTTTCCCCAAATATCATGAGACCGTAGCTGGCAAAGCCTCGTTTTCCCCCAAATATCATGAGACCATAGCTGGCAAAGTCTCATTTTCCCCCAAATATCATGAGACCGTAGCTGGCAAAGTCTCATTTTTCCCCAAATATCATGAGACCGTAGCTGGCAAAGCCTCGTTTTCCCCCAAATATCATGAGACCATAGCTGACAAAGCCTCGCTTTTCCCTAAATATCATCATAGCTGGCAAAGTCTCGTTTTCCCCCAAATATCATCAGACCATAACTGGCAAAGCCTCGTTTTCCCCCAAATATCATGAGACCATAGCTGGCAAAGCCTCGTTTTCCCCCAAATATCATGAGACCAAAGCTGGCAAAGTCACTATGTCGTTTTTCTGCAAGAATTATTATTATAATTATTAGCGGAATAATGGTAAAGAAACACCACCAAACAAACCGAACCGATTATCTAAGACTCCAATAAATTAAGTTAAGGCATTCTACATTCAAGAGGAAGAGATGGCACGGACAAATTTTGTGTGTGTAAAAATATATTCAAAGAAGCGTCGAGTGACAAAGTGGCTAGAGTGCTTGCTTTGTGAACTGGGTTCTAAACAAAGTAGCGTCACGCGCCAGTCAACCCAGCTGTAAATGGGTACCTGACTCTGCTCTTGCGTTAGGGAAGCCCGAGGCAGCGAGGAAGTGGTTCTTCCCCCCGCCCACATCATCAAGCTGAGACCTAGTGTCGTGTGAAATTCTAATCCACATATATAAATTAAAACGTAAATGTAAAGCCTAACAAATAAATTTAATAAAAGGAAAGAAGAATGGTAAAGAACAGTGCTGTCACAATGACTGTACTCGAAATCCCCCTTGTTTTCTCCTTCGTCTGCAAATTGTAACGTTTCACGTTGATAGTAAAAGCCTACTGCTTCAATACCCGCTTTCTACGATAAAACGTGTACTGCCTTTCTAAGAAAAACCTTGAGATACGCAAGCTGACCTATATTTAATATTTCATTCATGTCATTTTATACACTAAGTTACCATAAACGAAAGACAGATGGACTAAGGATAGAAAGAAAGGGAGGGGCTGAAAGCCGGAACGCAGGCAATACTACCACAGTCTCGCGATACACAATTAATGCCACCCCTAACACGCGTGTAAGGCCACAAGCACTAACTTTTTTTTCAAATCGACAGTGATAAAAAACACTACCCATACGAGAGTTAGGTTTTAAAAACTTACAAAACGCTTATTAGGAAACATGACATTCTACTGTTTTATGTCTGAAATCCTGACATTAGTATGACAGTACAGCAGACACCATAAAGTTTGGAAGTGAGGAGGTGGCAACAGCACGACTATCCTAGAAGAAAATGCATATTTTGAACGCAGCCCCTTAGCCCCATTAAATTTATATATTTGGGTTCCTTAGGACTTGCTGACAAAGAATATGTTAAGTGTTACGCAAATAGTCTAGGAATTACCAACTTATAGCCAAAAGAAATAGTGAGGGATGTCAGACAACACCCAAATCAGAATCGCTCAGTGGCAGATTTTAAAACCACCATTGTACGGGAAAGAGGTCCCCATGTTAAATCCTATTTGATTGGATAGAAGTAAATGTAAGGCTAAACACGATTAGTCGGGCTATAAATACTATCTTTTGTTGTTAGGGGAGACGGAAGGAAGGGTTTTTTTTTTTTGAAAAGCTGTGTAAACATGACACGATTGGTTAGACCCGCCAATATAGTCAATCAGAAGCGTCAGGTCAGCACCACATTTTCAAATAAACTTACTAAAGAACCAGTGCGTTGAGCGCCAGTGCATATTTTTCTAAATAAAAGCCTGGGACATCGGCAGATCGAAATTGTGCTATATTTATTGCCAGTCAACGTAACTGTGTATTATTCCATGAATTGTGGTAAGCTTGAAATATTTGATATCTTTTTAATGAAAATTGAATGTAAATTGATAATTTATGTCTGTATATATGTGTGGTTCAGTAGCGAACATGAGGTAAAGCCTATATAGTGCTCCAACCTGAACAGAAGGTGTCGGAGGAAAGTAAAACTACACGGAATTGCCAAACAGTACACTGACACCTATCTTATTGACTAGAAAGAAATAATGCTGGAATTGCAGAGGCGTAGTAACCATTAGGGAGGAGTATACTGGTGAAAATTGTTTCAGATGAAGATAGCAGTTGGCCTACCGCTCTGAACTCAGTGTTTGTTATGTATTGTGTTCAGTCTGGAAATTTATTATAAATTAGTTCTGAAATAGGAGGTACAACCTTCTTGTTTCAGGGACCGTGGTCCTAAAGTTATTGAGCAGCACCTGGTCTGAGCTTTGCTGAATCTAGAGGCTGACAACATACTCCTGGGTCCAGATAGTGACCAGTGAGGTGTCTCCAGAACACAGGAAGGCTATCGAGCAGAGGAGTCTTTTCCTGCCGCCATCACGAAAGATAAGCGTCTGTGGCCAGAGGAGCTCAACATTATGCCCCCCCTCAAAATCTGACTTTATAATAAAACAGAGGGAAAATACAGTGTTTAAATTGATAGGAACTGTGAACTTTTCCCCATACTATTTCCAAGATAAACAAACACCTGAAGTCATGATGACAAATAACAACATAGCTTGAAAAAACAAAACCAGTATTACCTCATATTACTACTACACAACTGACACACATAGGATAATATTAATAAAATATGTCACTACAAGGTTCATATTGATAAATTCTGTACATATAAATTGTAATTACAATTGATTGTGATTCCTGGTTCACTTTGTAGTTGAATCAGGACATATATATTAGTGACAGTAATTAATACATATTTATATTTGAAACTTTACCAGTGACTCATTTAAGATAGTCTTATAGAGTGTTAAATGTGTGTGAGTGTCACAGTGTTGTCAAGTGTGGTGGAATAAATTAAATTGTTTATCTGTCTGTTGTTGTTGTGACTTACACTTCATCATATACATACCCTAGACATTTAACGTAGTCATCACAATATTCCAGAATAATTCTGACTGAGGTATAATGTGGTAGCAAGTAAGGTTATCTGCAAAACACTAGACCTATTAGATACAGATACCTTCACAGCTGATCTCAGTCAGTACACTAAGTCCCCTATAAATATTTATAATATCCCACTTTACCACACCTAGTATAGTGAAGTCTCTAACGTTTCACTCCCCTACTGCTGTATCTGCTATGAGAATCCCTACCTTTATCTTTTTTACGTTCAGACAATTATCGGAACAAGAAATAAAAATTAGCAAGCTACAAGAGGAACAGTTGGGCGACCACAGCTGAGGTTCAAAGATGTGTGCAAGAGAGATATGAGGGCACTGGACATAAATCCAGCAACATGGGGGGGGGGGGGGGGGGAAGCTGCCGATCGCACCAAGTGGCGAGGCTATTTACGACGCCACCTCAGATTGGGCGAAAAGAAGCTCACACAACAAGCAGAAGAGAGGAGAAAACGTCGAAATAAGCAAATTAAACAGCTGAGGGCTGTCACCTCAGGGGCGTATTCCCATTGTCAGTTATGACTGAAGGGGCTATTATACAAGAGGAACAGAATGAGTAAGATAACTGCTCAAACCTGAATTTGATATCTAGAGATAACCATCCAACTTTTCAAAACGGAATACAATTTAATAATATCTAGAGACAACCATCCAACTTTTCAAAACGGAATACAGTATAATAATATCTAGAGAAAACCATCTAACCTTTCAAAACGGAATACTGTAGACTGATGTTTAAAGATAACCATTCAACTTTTAAAACAAACTACTATATATTAATGTCCAGAGATAACTTTCTAAATGACAGATGTTTAATGGCATGTTAATTAGGAAGTCTGGACATTAAATAATGTGTATGTCAAATCAACTGGAAGCCTTCCAGACATTGCAACAAAGTGAGAAATACTTTCACCAACATAGACGCAACAGAGAATCAAGAAAGATATCTGTTAAAATAAAAGTCATGGGAGAACAGATACTTGGAGAGACAACAGGAAAACTAAATACAAGGCATTTCAAACAACAGATTAGAAGGAGACGCTGGCAACAGATAGGACACATAGGCTACTGTGGTAACCTACTGACAGCATTACATGACAGTTCTGGAATCCCCAGGGTAAGAGTTGCAGAGGCCAACCAAAGGACACACGGAAAAGAGACATAGAGACAGGCATGAACAGGATCAGGAAGACACGAAAAGACTCTGAGCTAATGGCACGGACGGGAATACGGGACTCGGAGCTAATGGCACGGACAGGAATATGGGACTCTGAGCTAATGGCACGGACAGAAATACGGGACTCTGAGCTAATGGCACGGACAGGAATACGGGACTCTGAGCTAATGGCACGGACAGGAATACGGGACTCTGAGCTAATCGCACGGACAGGAATACGGCATACGTTTGTTGAAGGCTTATGCTCCTTTGGGAAGCGGAAGTGTGATGATGATAATTTCAAACATCTTTACGAAGTTGTAGAAATGGCTGATTGAAGAGAAGATTAATTAGTGTTGAGGAAAGGAATAGCACGGGTTGACGTCAGAGAATTTACAAACGTCAAGTGTAAAAAATGTTCCAAAATGGCTTTATTTGCGATGGCTACATGTGTAATACATAATATTATATTATTCTCTCTTTCTTTTCTGTTTTCGTTCTTTCGTCCCTGGTGAATGCTTTGTGACCGTAACGCCGGAAATTGTCTTTGCCCTTTGTCCTTGTAAAGACGCATTACCTATGTTCGTTTACCCAACCGTTTTATAAGAGAGAGGGGAAGTGAACTACTGGTTGACATCATCCAGAAAGCAGAAAACACATGACGATGACGAAGATTATATTAACTGCCGTCGCTCTTCAACAACAACAAAAATTATAATAATTACGAAGCCCGTTGGGGAGCCGCGGTAGCATAGTGGTTAGTGCACTGGCTTCCTAGCGCAGTGGTCTATGGTTCGATCCCCAGATGAGGCGGAAATTTTTTAGGCCACAAACGGCTCCTGGGTCGACCCAGCCCCAAATGGGTACCAGAGCAACTCTGGGAAGGTTAAGGCGGCCGGCGTGATGCCGACCACATCACCCCTAGTGTGCCGACGGTCAAGATAATATGGGCCTAACACCATATTCCCAATATGCCTCAATGGGCGTGTAACGGGTTCCTTTACCTTTTTTTTTACGAAGCCCGTTATATCCAATTACTCATGGTTGCGTTGCACATATGTAACAAACAATATAACACGAGCCAGTCCAAGCTAAATTGATCGTTCTCGATGTATATATATATATATAAAAATATTACACACATAAAGGTATGTTTCAGGCACTCGTAAGAAATAAAGAAGTAGAAAATTAGGCAACAGAAAAACAACAGACGTGAGTGGCTTACCTGTATATATAAATGATAACATCGGTATAGCATGCCTGTATAAGTGGTACAGTGAGTTAGGCTAACGTACAGTGGTACAGTGAGTTAGGCTAACGTACAGTGGTACAGTGAGTTAGGCTAACGTACAGTGGGCTTAGAGTCACCACATTTACAATCAATATTGCATAGCGTGTTCACTGGGTTTCTTTTTCAGGATTACGAGGGTTTTGTTAAGTTAATCAGTTAATAGAACATAAGCTCATTTATATTTGGACATGCGCGCTAATATAACGGACGGATCTTGCGTCTGGGTTGAACGGTGGGCGCCTCACTAAAATGAGGCGAAATTTTTTTTTTTTTAATTTTTTTTGTAAATTATGTTAATGCACCAAAGCATCTTCATGGTATGTCCATTCCCCCCTTTCATATTCAACAGCTGACCAGTACAGGCAAGCGTCCGACTAGCAGTGGTTAAATCGTCTGCTTCTCGCGGCAAAGCTGCCGGGATCAAAACCCGGCAGCGTCACGCTCCAGTCTACCAAGCTGTATATAGGTACCTAACTCCGAACTTGAATTACAGAAGGCAAAGGCAGCGGGGGAGGATACTGGTCACCCCACACTTCAAAACTGGACTTAGTGTGTCTTTAACACTTTACTGCCCTACGACAGTATCCGCTAGAGGACTATCTTTGAACAGCACTGGCATATATTTTTGTTTCTTTCACCCACAACTTGTGTTTTCCCATTGTCGCCGTCATCTAGATTTTTCTCTTCTCAAAGCATCCTCACTGAAGGTCGGACTCCCATTTTCTGATTTTTGTCTTCTCTTATCTTGTAAACTTTAACCTCATTCACGATCTTCACTATTTTTAGCTAAACATGAGAGTTCTGACCATCTTCCTGTGGTCCAATGCTCGTGTCCTTCAGTTATATATATTTATAATATGTCCACCTTTGATTCTGGTATGATACAATTGGCTCTATTTCGAAATTTGTGGCAAATGAAGCAATAACGTTTAAAAAAAAAAAAGAGAGAGAGAGAGAGAGAGAGAGAGAGAGAGAGAGAGAGAGAGAGAGAGAGAGAGAGAGAGAGAGAGAGAGAGAGAGAGAGAGAGAGAGAGAGAGAGAGAGAGAGAGAGAGAGAGAGAGAGAGAGAGAGAGAGAGAGAGAGAGAGAGAGAGAGAGAGAGAGAGAGAAACGTTTTCAGAAATGTGAATCTTGAATACATTGTGTATTTTCTCTGCCACTGGTTTCAGAAAGATTACGTAGACAATTCAAATCATCACATACATTGGTCACGTGACGACGATAAGGGATCAGTCCATTTACTTGCGAAATCTTATCAAAACTACAGAAGCAAGCCCACCATCGCGTGTGCATACACACAAACACGCAGCGTATACACACAAACACGCAGCGTATACACACAAACATGCAGCGTATACACACAAACACGCAGCGTATATACACACACAACGCGCAACGTATACAAACACACGCAGCGTATATACACACACACGCAGCGTATACACACACGAGCAGCGTATACACCCACACGCAGTGTATGTACACACACACGCAGTGTATACACACACACACGCAGCGTATACATATAAACACGCAGCGTATACACACACACGCAGCGTATGCACATAAACACGCAGCGTATACACACACACACACGCAGTGTATAAACAAAAACACGCAGCTTATACACACATAAACACGCAGTGTATACACACACAAATATGCAGCGTATATACATACAAACACGCAGCGTACACACGCACACACGCAGCGTACACACTCGCACACACGCAGCGTGTACACACAAACACCCAGCATATACACACAAACAGGCAGCGTATACACACAAACACGCACAGGCACGCAACTATTAATGTATACCACAATCAGAGCAGCAATGTTTCCACTGATGACACAGGATAAATTACAGAAGAATGTTACACATTTATTGTTGTAGATCAACAGACCAACCTTCACAGATACCACAATCAGAACTACCATGTTTCCACAGGTTCACTCAATCACCTTTCACCACTCCCTGGAGCACATGACTTCAACAAATACAATCCCAAGCATTCCTGTTCTGTGCTATCCATTCAAGGTCTTTCCACGTTTTCTGTATCCACGTCTTCTTTATCCAATTCTCATCTCCTCGCGTTTGTGCGTGTGATGTTTTAATTTTGGCGGGAGGAAGGGGTATAGCCCTTCTTTTTATCTTACTCTGTGGATTCCAACACAGAGACTTCCTTGTGAATGGTACCAACTGATACATAACAGAAGAGGAATTCCGCAAGAAGGTTTCAGTTATTGCTGAACAACAAATAGACCAGCCTTCTAACACCAAAGTTGATAGAAAATCAACACAAACTGCTTACAAACGAGGGTTGATGTTCTTGTGGGTCCTGAAACACTTCAACTGAACAGTAAGAAACTTAACCAGTTGATCTGTTTTGTGTTCTTCTAGTCAGCCAGTCATACACACAAAACAAATGGATATGAAGCACATTTAAACTATGCGGGTGTTATTTTTCCACACGAAAAGCTGGCAACTTCAGATATATTGTAATGCGATCTATACGAAGTCGCAGGTTTGCTCTCGGACTGAACGTTTAACAACAATGTGAACAAGCGTATGTGACAGAAAAAAATGTTCTTAAGACGTTATCAATGTACTGATCTTACATAACACTGCATGTCCTTGACTTTAACAATGTAATTTCTGTAGGTGTCAAGTTTTTTTGTCTCTCTCTCTCTACACACACACACACACATATATATATACGAGTATATCTCCGTTTGTGAACTTGCACTATGGGCGACTGGCGGACTTCCTAATCTGTATCATATACCACCACGTGACAGTACAGAAACTAACCTACATAGCTACCGATTTTCCCTATTTACCATTGCAAATTTTTTTCAAACCATTCTACGTTGCTGTTTTTGCACCAAAAACCCCTGTGAAGTTAAAAACCCGACCAACAGCAATAAACCGCAAGCTGTCTACGAGCTGTCCACAATATGTTAAGATCATTAAAAAAAATATGGCGCGTCATCAAACTGGAATGTGTCACCCGACTTTGAACACAGTCCAACAAATTTTTGCCCGTGAGTACTGCTGTGCTGTGGCTCGTGCACACGCCAGGGGTGAGTAATTGCAAAACGCGCGAGCTGACGCCGGTGTTTTGCCAGGCTGGCAAATTAATTAGCATTCAGAATTTTAAATTCAAAACGTCGACTAGCTTAACGTGGATCAACCCAACCCTGTGTTCCAACAGTAATAATGTATATGCATTCTTTCTGTAAAAATACATGCGCAAAGAGAGCTGGCCACAGATATAAACATGAGTGCCAAAGATCTCCACGAAGACTAAGAAAGAACATGATTACTGCGCTCTCTCTCTCTCTCTCTCTCTCTCTCTCTCTCTCTCTCTCTCTCTCTCTCTCTCTCTCTCTCTCTCTCTCTCTCTCTCTCTCTCTCTCTCTCTCTCTCTCTCTCTCTCTCTCATATACTGAACATATACTCCAATATCACTGACAAACAACATTTTTCTTTCTTATATAAGAATAAGTGTTCTTAGGTCAGTTTCTTGCGCTGATTTCAAATTTGAAATCCGTTTATCTCTATCACATCGGGTTCTTAAGATATTTGTGAATAAATATATTTTTGGGAAACCGTTATTTGCTCCGTTTCATTTTTACTATATAACTTATTAAAAATTAATAAAATGCAAAATAATTCTACTATTTATACTGCTAAAAGATGCATGACATATGTTACGCTATTTTTCAAATAGTTACTGTATTTTGAAATAATTCTGAGCGAAATATGGCTTCTAGAAGTTGTAGAAATTTGGCTGATCTGTTCTGTTACGTGTACGGATATTTTACCGATCGTGTTCACCAGAAAAACTTTACACCATTACTAAAGAAAGCATATGAACTTTATTTCGATTCGAAAGTTGATGATGCAAATAAATCTTGGAAGCCAAATGCAGTTTGTTCGACTTGTGCAAATACATTGGCAGGTTGGTTACGAAAATCGCCGAAGCATAAGTCGATGCCTTTTGGAGTGCCAGTAATATGGCGTGAACCGACAAATCACGCTACTGATTGTTACTTCTGCTTGACAAATATCCATGGTTTCACTTTTAAAACTAGAAAGTCTGTGGTTTATCCAAATATTGAATCGGTTTCGAAACCAGTGCCTCATGATCCAATCACCTGTCCGATCCCAGTTCCACCAGAACAATATCCGTTGGACGGGAATGAACCATCAGAAAGTGATAGTTCACCTGCTTTAGAAACTAATTCTGACTCGGATTATATACCGGTGAATGATGGTGTTCACTTAATTAACTGTTCAGAACTTTCAGATCTAATACGTGATCTCGCTCTTACCAAAGGACAAGCGGAATGACTCGGTTCGCGACTCAAAGAATGGAATCTTTTAGCGCCCAATACTCCGATATCTAAATTTCGTCATAGACACAGAGAACTTGTTCAATACTTTGAGATGGATGATGACATTTGCTATTGCAAAGATGTAAACGGTCTAATGGTGCACCTCGGTCATGAGCACATAGTCAACGAATGGCGACTTTTCATCGACTCTTCCAAGACTAGTCTAAAAGCCGTGTTATTGCATAACAGAAATTTATTTTCATCAATTCCAGTCGCCTACTCTGTTCATATGAAAGAAACTTATGACAATATGGCTATATTTTTGGCAAAAATAAAGTATAATGACTACCAATGGCGGATTTGTGGAGACCGAAAGGTCATTGCAATTCTCACGGGCATGCAGACTGGGTATACAAAATTTTGTTGCTTCCTATATGAATGGGACAGCCGCAACAGACAGGAACATTATGCAAGAAAGGTGTGGCCTATCAGGGATCGTATGCAGCTCGGGCACAAAAATGTAATACATGAGCCATTAGTTAACAAAGACAGCATCATTTTACCACCGTTACATATAAAGTTGGGACTCATGAAGAATTTCGTAAAAGCGTTAGATAAAACGAGCAAAGCTTTCACTTATCGTCGAGAAAAGTTTCCGCAAGTTAGCGATGCAAAGATAAAGGAAGGTATCTTTGTAGGACCTCAGATTAGGAAAGTTATTGCAGACAAACAATTCGAGAACTTGTTACATGGTAGTGAACTTCGCGCATGGATGGCATTCAAATCGATCGTCGATAACTTTCTGGGAAATCACAAATCTGTCGACTATGTGCATATTGTTAAGCAGTGCATAGATGCATACAGAATTATGGGCTGTAACATGTCCCCCAAAATCCATTTGCTCGATTCGCATCTTGACTTTTTCCCTGACAACCTTGGCGAAGTCAGCGATGAACATGGAGAACGATTCCATCAAGATATCTCCGTAATGGAGTCACGTTATCAAGAACGGCGGAGTGTGACCATGCTTGCCGATTATTGTTGGATGCTTCATCGCGATGTACCACATGCCATTCACCGACGAAAGTCGACTGCAAAGAAATTCAAGCCTACATAACTGTTATACTTCTTGTACGAATGATGTTGTAATACTGTATACGTTGTTAAAAAACTTCAATTGCGTATTTCTAGAGATCCCGACCTGATAGAGAAAAACGGTTTGCAGATTTAAAAACAGCGCATTAAAATTGACCAGAAAAACATAGAAATGTTAGAGAAAGAAAAAAAAATTTTTTTGTTTGTTTTGTTAGCCAGTGTATTTGTAATTGTTATAATTAGGCTTGTCGATATCCTTGTCTAATCAATGTTAACAAAATGTGGCTTTCCTTTTCCTTATTGTCTTAGCAGTAGTCAGTGTATTCTTTCCAGAACATATCCAGTACCGTTTATTAATTATCTTCTGTAATAACCAAAATTGCTACTTTGGACCAACTTTAATTACAGTAACTTACTGCAAGTTTAAACTTGTAGCAATACCCATTGCTCCTTATTTCAGTCCTTCAAAAAATCAAGGCCTCTGACATGTGACTTCAGGGAAAGAGAGGCAGAGGTAGACAAAAAAAACACATGGAGACGAGAACTGGATACAGAGGTGAAAATGATGAGAACATGGAGAGAACTTGAGCGGATGGCACGGGACAGGAAGACTTGGCATGTGTTTGTTGAAGGTCTATGCTCCTCGGGGAGCTAAAGGTTATTGATTGATTGATTGACATGTGACTTAAATATATGATCAGGAAGCTGGAGATGACCAGACCTGCATTACTTTAAGTATATGGAGACACCATAATTACCGGAGACGCTGGATACACTTCGGATAGTGGAAATACTAGAGACATCTGAGATAATGGATACACTTCGGATAGTGGAAATACTAGAGACATCTGAGATGATGGATACACTTCGGACAGTGGAAATACTAGAGACATCGGAGATAATGGATACACTTCGGAAAGTGGAAATACTAGAGACATCGGAGATAATGGATACACTTTGGATAGGGAAATACTAGATACATCGGAGATGATGGATACACTTCGGATAGTGGAAATACTAGAGACATCGGAGATAATGGATACACTTCGGATAGAGGAAATACTAGAGATACTGGATACACTTCGGATAGTGGAAATACTAGAGACATCGGAGATAATGGATACACTTCAGATAGTGGAAATACTAGAGACATCGGAGATAATGGATACACTTCAGATAGTGGAAATACTAGAGACATCGGAGATAATGGATACACTTCAGATAGTGGAAATACTAGAGACATCGAAGAAAATGGATACACTTCGGATAATGGAAATACTAGAGACATCGGAGATAATGGATACACTTCGGATAATGGAAATACTAGAGACATCGGAGATAATGGATACACTTCGGATAATGGAAATACTAGAGACATCGGAGATAATGGATACACTTCGGATAATGGAAATACTAGAGACATCGGAGATAATGGATACACTTCAGATAATGGAAATACTAGAGACATCGGAGATAATGGATACACTTCGGATAATGGAAATACTAGAGACATCTGAGATGATGGATACACTTCAGAAAGTGGAAGTACTAGAGACATCGGATATGATGAATACACTTGAGATAGTGGATATACTAGAGACATCGGAGTTGGCAGAAATACTGAATATGATGGATACACTAGAGATACTGAAAATACCAGAGACACTAGGGATACTAGAAATAATGGTGATACACTTGAGATATGGGAAATACTAGAGACACTAGAGATACTAAAATTACCGGAGATACAGCCATGCACTTGAGATACTGGAAATATTAGACACACTAAAAAAAATACTAGAAATATCGGATACCTAGAGATACATGAAATGCTAGAGGCACTGGAGATACTATAAATAGATGCTGGAAAATCTTGATATATTGGAAATATTAAACTGGAAAATGACAGAAAAACTGGAGATGATGGATACACTTGAGACACATAAAACAGTAGAGACACTGGTGATAGTAGAAATGCTGGATATAATCGAGATACTGGAAACAGTAGAGACCCTGGTGATAGTAGAAATTCTGGGTACATTTGAGATATTAGAAACAGTAGAGACACTGGTGATAGTAGAAATGCTTGATATAATCGAGATACTGGGAACATCGGAGATGCCGACACCAGAGAGCGGGCATTTGACGAACTTCGTTTCTGAGGACAATGCTGCATGAAGCAGAATTATTTGACTTCTAAGAAAATAAACTTTATTGTTTACTTTCAACATAGGGCTTTCGCCTTCGGGTAACATTTTAAAATACAATTACAATAATTTTTAACACGAACAACTTGACACAATTTGGAAGACAGCAAGCATTGCGGGTTAAGGTCAATAATCCCATAGCAGACACTGCCGTAAGGAAGTAAAATGTTCGAGACTTCACTATACTAGGTCCAGCTTTATGAGGTGAGATCACCGGTTTCCTTCCTCGCTTCCTTTGAATTCCCCAATTCTAGAACAAACTTCCTTGCTTCCATTGAATTCCCCAATTCTAGAACAAACTTCCTTGCTTCCATTGAATTCCCCTATTCTAGAACAAACTTCCTTGCTTCCATTGAATTCCCCTATTCTAGAACAAAGTCAGGTACCCACTATTTGCTGAGCAGACCGGAATGTGACACTATCAGGTTTTGAAGCCGTTAACTTTGTAAATCAATATCTTCAGATGAAATCAATATCTTCAGACGAAATCAATATTAAACATGATTTCATAGACAGATTGCATGTTATATTAAGCCTGATACTGTGCCTGTGTGTGTGGGTTACCTTTTTGTTTTTGTTGTTTGTCGACACAAATGATAATCTTATAATCTTGAGATCAGTAATTCTACTTCTCAAGGATGTTAACTTCTGATCAACGTTTGCAGCTGAATCAAACACCAATGGAAAAACAATTCAGGAACGGGTGCTTTTTCTTGGTTTTGACATACAAATAGCAAACCAGCTGACCGTAGCATTACAAGGGAGCCCTAGGTCTGGGATCCCCCGGGGTATAAAAGACATAATAGTGAGAGTCATAAAGCACAAGGAGAAAAGAACTACACAAACACATAATAGGATAGAGAAGAAAATGGAAAGACTTTGAGCGGAGGGAACAGGACAAGACAGCTGATGGTGGTGGTGATGATGATGATGAAGAAAGACCCAGGCGGAACCTACTTTAAAAGATTTGCCACGCAGACACAAAGTCAGTTCTACTATCTTCTACTTTAATGAGTGCAGATAACAGTGTGTGTAGAAATAATGGTGACGATGATGGGGGTGGTGATGATGATGGTGAAGATGAGGAAAGACCTAGGCGTAATCTACTTCAAACATTTGCCACGCAGACATAAAGTCGGTTTTGCTGTCGTCTACTTTAATGACTAAAGATAACAATGTTGTAGAAATAATGATGATACCAAATGCTTTTTCTTACTGCTACATGTTCATCCAATTTTTTTTTTACTTTGCATTCATCGCAGTGTGTTTGTGTGTGTGCGCGCGCGCGCCCGCGCGTGTGTGGGAGAGAGGGTAAAAGTCTGTAGATCTCTATCCCCATTTCAAGCAGTGTCATGTTACAGATTTTATTAGATTATGTCAGGTTATTCTGGTCAGAAAGCCCCAAACAAACATTCGGAATCTCCTCCAAATATTTGTTCCCATGTCCGGGAGATCCACGGAGAAGTACTACAAGAAACCGTAATTTCCACGACTCTGACGTTGCGACAACGGAAATAAGGAAGCGATCTTCTCAAGACAGACTGCATACAACTGTGCGGGATTCTGCAGGCAGACGATAAAATCCTAGCTTGTTATGAATATCTGTTACACTGAAATACCTAGACAACAACACATTTTCGTTACATAAAAAGCGTTAGAATGCAAGAAATATCCGATTAAGAGGATAATATCGGAATATAACTAGCAAACGCAATATTTTTTTTTTTTTACAAGTTACAATACAACAAATACTCGCTAGTCGCAGAAAGCCGGATAGCACATCCCAAATATTCGTTATAAAGAAATGTATCAGAAGACCACATACATGTGCGTGCGTGCGTGCGTGCGTGCGTGCGTGCGTGTGTGTGTGTGTGTGTGTGTGTGTGTCAGCTGGCAACCTCATTATGTCACACAGACTGCTACAGAAACCACTTCTGCAAGAGCATCCCCGGTGACGCAGGCTTCTTGCAAGAGGCTCAGCTGTAGTTGTTGCTCCATAAGGAGTAGATTATAATATCGGTATCAATCCCCTCTGCTCCATGTGGAAACAGTGGACCTGTAACTGTCGCTCGACTTCTACATTAGCTCATCTTCAGCTCTGCTCCATGTGGAAACAGTGGACCTGTAACTGTTGATCGACTTCTACATTAGCTCATCTTCAGCTCTGCTCCATGTGGAAACAGTGGACCTGTCTGAGACATTGGACCTGTTTAGATACATGTTGCTG
>JAMPIV010004496.1:0-159398 GCA_024509875.1 Oreohelix idahoensis
AGCGTAAACAGGTACTTATGGACGAAGTTAGAAAAAATTTCTTTAAACTACTGTTCCCGGCACATCCGAATGCAACCATTTCTAACTCCTCATTAAGAGAACCTCTACCTGTGGCGTCTAATATGGCCTACAATCATAATAACAAACAAAGACATCACAGTGTAGACAGAAGCAGGTTCCAAAGAAATCACAATGTTAACTTTCAGAAGGGACATAATAATGATTTCAACAATAAAAATGAGTTCAACAGAGGTAGATCACGAGATAGAAATTATTCACCTCAAACAAACTACCACAATGGTCAACATAACACTAATTATAATCAATCACATACTCCCAATAATAATAGTAACTGGAATGGTAATAATCATGGCTCGAGACATCGAGATAATAGTTACTATAGAGGACGACGAGATAAATCTAACAATTATACTCGGAATCGATCTCATTCTCGGGGATCATCTCATTACAACCATAATACAGGGGCGGCAGTTACAAATAATACTACCCCTATAGCTCAGGTCCCACTTGACAATAATACAACACAGTCTTCTGCTGCATGTTTTGCTATTAATTATAATGTGGCAAATAGTTGCCAACAATGCAATCTTATTTTTCAGAAGGCGAAGAAACAGTGCTTAACTGCGGACATATTACACCAGAGGTAGGTCTTGCAGTCAACGATGGAACAGGCTTACTAATTTTTAACAGGGGATTAGTTAATGGATCCGTCGTCTCAGTGCTGAGGGATTCAGGATCCACAACGATTGGTGTACGTCAGTCGCTGGTACATCCTAGCTGTGCGACAGGAGAATATGTACGCTGCATGACATTTGGTGGAACTATTGAGTTCTACCCAACAGCTATTGTTCATATTAGAACACCCCTTTTCACAGGGAACGTAAAAGTATGTATGCTAAAAAAGCCTATAGCTGATCTGATGGTTGGTCGTATACACGGCAGTAAAGATTGTACTCCAGATGAAATCATAGAATGGGAGAAACATAACCTATGCACTGGAAACGCCGTGACGACTAGAGCGCAGACTCAACTCATGGAGAAAATTGATGATAATAAAATGGATGCAGACAACCAAGAGGAATTTGTAGTCAATTCACCTATTGACAGGGAAACATTTGCAACCAAACAAAAAGAGGATAAATCTTTAAAAAAATTTTTTTAAGCTGGTTGATAAAGTTGACAATCTATCCTCAGGTAATAATAACAAACATTGTTTTGTTATTAAAAATGACATATTGATTAGATGTTTTAATGACAAATCACAAATGAAACAACAAGTTATGGTCCCGTATACTTTTAGACGGTACATTCTTCAACATGCACATGACTCACATTGTGCTGGACATATGGGATATACTCGAACACGATCTCGAGTACTGTCTTCATTCTTTTGGCCAGGAGTGTCAAGAGATATTTCGCAGTATGTACGTTCCTGTACTACATGCCAAGAAGTGAAAGCACGTGGAGCTTTTCACACGGCGCCTATTCAGGCTTGCGATATCTCAGTAAGACCGTTTGACAAGATGGCAATAGATATTATTGGTCCATTGCTACCATCGGCCAGAGGACATAGATTCGTCCTTACGTGCATTGATTTGTGCACACGATGGCCAGAAGCTATCCCATTAAAGACCACCACTACCACAGATGTAGCTGATGCACTACATCTCATCTTTTCTAGAATAGGGTTTCCTAGAAAACTTTTATCAGACCACGGGTCACAGTTTATATCTGACACCATGAAGGAAGTCATGAAAACTTGGAACATTGATAGGAATTTAAGTAGTATTTATCATCCTATGAGTAATGGTGCGGTTGAAAGACTTAACCGTACACTTAAACAACTACTACATAAGGTTACTGCTAAGCACCCTCATGACTGGGACAGAGCACTCCCAGCTGTTCTATTTGCTTATCGGGAGGTACCGCATGAACAAACTGGCTTCTCTCCCTTTGAATTAGTTTTTGGTGCTCCCCCAAGAGGTCCTATGGGACTAATAAAAGACTTATTAATTGACGAGGAGATGACTCAGGACACTCAGTCATCTTACGAATATGTGATTAATCTTCGGAAGAACATTATTGAGTCTTGCCAGTTGGCAACAGCTTCTTCTGAGGCTGCAAAAGCTAAGGCTCGATCTCTACAAAATAGGTCTCGACGATTACGCCAATTATTCCCAGGCGATGAGGCTTATGTGTTACTTCCTCACAATAACAATAAATTATTGATATCTTGGAATGGTCCTTACAAAGTCATTGATAAAATTTCCGACGTTGATTACGTCTTAGATATCAAGGGACACAAAAAGATATTTCATATTAACATGCTCAAGCAATTTCATACACGTCCTGAACACTTACAGTCAATTTTTCATGAACTAGATCAACACACAGTATCTACTTGTTATTATTCTAACTTATCTGTCATCCAGGAAGAAGAATCTTCTTTTCCTGAGGTACAGTTACCGTTACCGGTACCAGTAGTTCAACCTACTGAATCTTGGCGGGATGTAACCATCTCTTCAACGGTTACACCGCAACAGCGTCTACAGATTGCTAATCTATTACAATCTTATCCAGAGGTATTGACCGACGTCCCGGGTCGCACATCGGCTATCAGTCATGACATTACTCTCAATGATGATACACCTATTCGTGTACATCCCTATTCGGTTCCTTTACATTTCCTTGCTAAAACTACTAAGGAACTTGAACAGATGTTGTCTCTGGGAATCATTGAGACTAGTAATTCGCCATTCTCTTCTCCATTAGTGATTGTCCGGAAGAAGGACAATAACATCAGACTATGTGTTGATTATAGAAAATTAAATGCTAAGACTATAGTTGACAGCGAACCACATCCACTTATCTACGACTTACTGCCACGTCTATCCAACGCAACTATATTTAGTAAGATAGACTTAACTAAAGGTTATTGGCAGATACCACTGACCGAAAAGGCTAAGTACTACACCGCATTTTCCACTCCACAAGGTCTATACCAGTGGAATGTGATGCCTTTTTGGCTTGTTAATGCGCCAGCTACCTTCATTCGCCTGATGCGACAAATTTTATCAGGTAGACCAGACGTTATTACATATATTGACGACATATGCTTGTTTAGTTCGTCGTTTGAGGAACATGTTACGGGACTTAGAAAGGTTTTCGACACTCTAAGGAATGATCATCTAACTGCTAAACCTACAAAGGTGCAAATCGCGTGTAATAAGATCACCTTTTTGGGACATATCATTGGATCGGGATATATCCGAACGTTACCTAGTACAGTCTCCAAAATTCTAAACATAGCAGTTCCTCAGACGAAGAAAACAGGTCAGGAGTTTGTTAGGACTTTGTTCAAATATTAATGCGTTGTCACGTAATCCTATTGACGACGAATAATCAACATTGACATTCCTAAAATACGTCAATCATCACGACATTGAACACTATATGCATCACAGAATTGAACTAAAGACAATCAAGGTATACATATTGACATTGAAACTTCGTCTAACGTCCATACACGATATATGAATATTCGTTGAACAATCATGGAACAATATCTGACGACAAGTCGAACTTATTATCCTATGTGCACTTAATTCTTGGATGCTGGGATAAATGACTTTTCTTTCCAACGTAAACGTTTGAACATTTTTGCCTAAAAGAATTCATCAGGATCAAGACTACGGATGGATCATCATATCCTATACTAATTAATTAGTTAACTTAACTTCTTAATTGAATTATTATCAATAAAATGAAATGTGAGAAAATAATGAAATGAAAGAACAAAAAAAGAGAACGAAATATAAAAAGAAGAAATTATGAAAAGAGAAAATAAATCTCACACAAGTATTAGATTAATATTTTTTTTAAATGTACCTATACGTTATTTAGTTAGTTAAATTAGATAGTTATTATTCACTAACACTTAACACACACAATTAAGTTAAACTTATATTCGAATTTCTTTCTATTTCTTCTCACTTATTTTGTCTTTTCTTCTCTCATAACATCGCGTTACATTAGAATCTTAATAATTTAACTCTTAGTTTAATTAATTAATTTAATTTTAATTAGTCAAATTAATTCCTATATGACATACTAATACGACAGACCTTACTTTAATTTAATTCTATCATTCACTATTAACATTGGACATTTTATTTAGTTGATATAATAATATGTATAATATTGATATATAATATGATTAATGTTAGATGACTATGACAAATAGTTAGTTGACATGACCGCGACACGGTTCTACTCAGAACATCGTCGGCCATATGTCACGATTGTGTTAAATTTTTTCTTGAAAAATTGTTAAGTCGGATAGATCTTGAAAAAAAATCTATCGATTTTTTTTTCCCCGGTGTACAGGGAATTGTTACGGTATATGCTATTAACGCCGTCTGCTAAAGGTTAGCAGACGTGCAATCGTAAAGGTTAAGACATTTAATATATTGCGATAGATGTTTCAATTATTGAACGCTCCATACACGATCGATTATGACGTGTCTAGCGTTGTTTAGGACACAGTCGGTAACTAGGAGACGCTACCCTTTGTTACTTGACCGCCAAGCTGAATAGCTGCGTTTTTCTAACCTTCCAATTCAATGGCATGATATAGCCATTTATACGTGCATTTTTGATGGACCAGGGTCAGTCCTAGAACTCTATATGAGAGGAAAATTTATGGAGGTTAGTATTTAACTAGAATTCTCAGAAGGAGGAGAATAATCGTCAAATTCGTATGAAATATTCAGACTCGCAGTCTCACTGTCGGCAGGTAGCCATGTCTAGCTGCGCGTGCATATAGCTGTGATGTTCTGACGACAATACTGCATTGTATCCTTAAACGGACATTGACACGTAAACCAGCAGTCTACGTTATTGATTAATTTATGCATGACTTATAAGGACTTATGTTCTGTTCCTGTTTGAAATGATCATCCTGTGTGTACATGTGATTAAATATTACGGACTCAATCTGAAGGCATTAATTACTTCATTAATGTTGCTGAGTTCAAGTTACATGAACTACTTCTTCATACCATGCTACTGAGTTGTATGAACACCTTCACCCTAATTCGCGTAATACTAAACAAGCACGATTAACAAGAGATCACTAAAGTAACCATACTCAGTGCATGATCGTCAACCGGCAAATAACTCAGCAACACCAGACCGTGCGAGATTTCTTCGATCGAAAAAAATCACACTATTTACCGCCTGCAGACATGGTCATAGAACGAAATTGAGCGAAGCCCGTCCTTTGATCTGGCTATTCTCACCGTGTTTAATTACTTTCAAACGAACAGTTCAGGGGAAGGTAATAAAAATTGTCTGCCCCTTTGTTCCAAAATTATCTCCTCCTGATCGCTATCTGATCCTATCCAAGGATTTTCCATCGCTGGCGTTAAAAATTACAGATACCACTCTCAGCGTTAGCTAATAGGTCTGCTCGTGAACATTCATCAAAGGAAATAGCGAACAGCAATAAACTGCGTGCTAAATTAGAAAAAGGTACAGATCTCTGAGTATAGGATGGTTTTATGTTAACAAAACAGGCGTAGGTGAAAGCTAGGTAAAAGAAAAGTGAAGATAATGAAATAGATAGATGAAATCTATATTCATATGTCACAACATATGACAGCTTACGTATGTGACGGAATTGCCTCCTCAGCTTTGTAGTAGTGGTCCAACAGTTGCCAAAACTCATTAGTATCTATTATAGGCTCCAATGGAGTCTATCTGTACACAAGATTACTCTTGGCAGAAATGTAGATAGACGAGTAGTAAAGCTTCTATCACATGGGAGTCTTCATAAGATTTTCAGATAAGCGAAAACAATGCTGGCTGTTGCTGAGAACGTTAATTCTATAATCTGCCGACAGCTATTGTGAAGGATTTCAGCACTTATTACTTTCAGCTCGTTTAAGCCCCCACCCCAGATTTACTCAGTGATATTCTATTATTCTAGTTCAGCTCTGTTTAGAGTGTGTGTAGTAATTTGACTGAGACAAACATGCAGTAACTTTAAAATGATTAAAGCGAAGTTAAATATGTAACATTACAAATAACAAAATTTAATAATCACTTTAGGTTTTAACAGTTGGAAAATAATTTGAATAGTTATGGATCAAGAAAAGTTATCATCTCGGTCGTTATGGATTGTGAAATGTTACAAGAAGTTCAAGTGGCAGCATATATTTGAACTTAGCTGCAATGACGGTCTGCTCCTTCTTATGGGTTGGTTCTTTTCACTCTGCTCGCGCTCGTCTCTGATCAAGGTTGTCGGGGGTAGCTCGTTTCCCAGAAACGCCAAGGAGAGTCTACCATGGATCCTTCGTCTTAAACTTTAGTTCCCGTCAATAAGTTGACAGTTCCCTTTGTTTGACAGTTCTGGAGATGATGTCAGTGTCTCGTGTGAGGATGTGTCAGTGTCTGGTGTGAGGATGTGACCAACCCAATTCCAGCGTCTGCCCGCTTTAATGGTGCGCATGTTATCTTGGTGGCTCAGAGGTTGGTGATGGTGTTTGACCAGAAAAGTTGAAGAATTTACATTAGGCAGGTTGTGTGGAAAGAGAACAGTTTGGACATCTCCTTGTCTGTTACTCTCCAGCATTCTGCTCCGTACAGAAATTACGCAGCTCTTGTATTTTTTTAATTTAGTGTTTGTATTTTACTGGGATGATTTCCAGATGTTGTTTATACCGGAGTAGGCTATTCTGGCTTTATATGTCTTTGCTTGATCCGTCATCGGTTGTTACTATGCTTCTTAAGTATGTAAATGTGTTTATATATTCCAGCTCATGGTCACTTATTTTAATGGGCTCAGAATTTCTCACATTGAGTCATGACTTTTGTCTCCTTGAGATTAAAGTTTCCTACCTGTTGGTTTATAATATAATTGATGAACTAGCATAATCGATGCTAGAAATATGATGACTAAAATATTAGATGAACTAATATAATCGATGCTAGAAATATGATGACTAAAATATTAGATGAACTAATATAATCGATGCTAGAAATATGATGACTAAAATATTAGATGAACTAATATAATCGATGCTAGAAATATGAGGATTAAAATATTAGATGAACTAATATAATCGATGCTAGAAATATGAGGACTATTCTAATGAATGTTAGAAACATAAAAACTAAATTAACCAGTAGATTGTATTCAAAACATTTCGACAACAGGAACGATAAAGACAAAGAGGAGTCGACGAATACAGCGAGAAAATTTAATGGATAGGTTTGCACAATGGTTATAGAGGAAGGCAACCATAGAAGCGATGAGGAGCATGACGACTAGGGATGGGTGATGAGACTTGATCACCAACGCTTGAAGACGCGTCACGTGATTTGGGTTTTGTTCAAGAGCACAGTACTCACTCAGGGGCATGGGGTAGAAGAGAAGAAGAATTAAGCAGAAACGTTGCATCGTTCGTCAAACACAAGCATGAGGCGACTGTCCTCATCTGTTGTTCCAGTGGCGTGCTATCAGTCCACCTTTTCGTGGAGTCCTTATCATGGCTTCATCATACTTAGTGATGGACATTAGTAGTTCTTTTCCAGGGCTTTCCTCCGATCTATGATAAATCAAAACTTCAAATGTTTGATTCATCAAAGCTTCATATCTTCGGTTCATCAAAACCTCAAATGTTTGATACATCAAAACCTAAAATATTTGATACATCAAAACCTCAAACCTTTGATACATCAAAACCTAAAATAGTTGGTTCATCAAAACCTCAAATCTTTGATACATCAAAACTTAAAATATTCGGTTCATCATAACTAAAAATGTTTGATACATCAAAACTTAAATTATTCGATACATCAAAACCTCAAATATTAGATACATCAAAACCTCAAATATTAGATACATCAAAACCTCAAATATTCGGTACATCAAAACCTCAAATCTTTGATTTATCAAAACCTCAAATCTGTGATTCATCAAAACCTCAAATCTTTGATTCGTCAAAACCTTAAATCTTGAATACATTTAAACCTCAGATCTTCGAGATATTAAAACCTCATATCACTATTCAATGTTTGTAAAAAAAAAAATTAGAAACAAACAACTGAAAGGAACCACGGTGAGATAAAAACACAAAAATATTTGAATAGTTTGGCTTATACCGGACAGCGAATTTGTTTCTCTGTGGATACTTCCGTAGGATGATGAGTTCTCTTGGAAATACTCATCCTTCCCCCTCCTGTTTTATTTTTTTTTTTTAATAGACCATGCTACTAGATACAAGGACGCCGCTCAGAGCTATTGATTTCAGATTTCTGCCTGGATGTGATGTATCTTAAAGAGATGTAAAGTCTCTAATACTTCTCTCCCCTCCGGCAGTAAGTGCTACAATATTATCTTTACCTTTTAAACTGAAACAATTCCAATGTTATAGTTGCTGTTACAGAAGATGACCTATTTAAAGTTGTGCCTGGGGCTGGTAACCTGATCACGTGAAACAAAATGTAACATGAACTACAGCTTCAAGGGCGTGTGAATTCTTTGTGCAGGCTTCCTGTAAGGGTGCCAGCTGTAGTGGTGGCTATAGTGATCAAACAGGAACATGATGATGATGATATCATTTCACCTTAACACACGGAATGCATTTCTGTGCTTTATAATTTCACCCTAATAGACTTATTTTGTGATCCATCTGTTATCATTGTTCTAAACATCAGGAGGGAAGGCAAACCCGATCCCAAAAAATGCAGTGCTGAAGTCGGATGTGCCGGCCGAAAGGCGCAGATATCGCAGCTCCGCTGTAAACAGACACAACGCAACCAACGTCCTTTTCAGGACGAACGAGGAAGAAGAAGAAGTTGTAAACATCAGCTGAGTTGGAAGTGCTTGTATTATGACGACACCAACATCAACACATACATCAACATATTTTGACTGTCTGCTGTAATCTTGACAGCAATGATAGTTGTATTTCCTACTCAAGTTATATTTGTGTATTTTTAAGATGTATGTTTATTTAATAGCCACACCTATATAAGCATATGTTTTTAATATGCTTGCTGTTATACTTACACCTCCACAAAAACGACGGCCTGTCTATATGTTATAAACATCATCATCCTTCATCTCGGCCAGGAGGTTAGACCTTCAACTAAAGCAGATTATTTTGCGCCCTAGGCAAGGCTAAGTAATTATTCTGGTTTCTCACACTTCTCACTCTGACACTCTACACTCTGCGCCCCTCTGAGGTCTGCGCCCTATGCGGCCGCCTAACTGGCCTAATGGTAGCACAGCCCTGATGACAGGTTGTCCTGTCACGTGTCATCAACTCAAAATGTGTCCGTGCCTTCTTCATAATTTTCATTTGTGTCTCCAGTTCTCGTCTCCTTGTCAATCTCTACTTGTGTTACCCTGAGGATTCCAGAATAAAACTGCCTTGTAAAGCTATCAACAGGTTTTCTCAAAATGATCCAATCTATCTCCCGTGTCTTCTTGTCATCTCTTAATGCACTGGCACTTGTCTGGTTCATGCCATCAGTTCCACATCGATGTTCTTGTTATAATTACACCTGTACAAAATACGGGGCCAGTCTGTCTGTTATACCTCGGTAAAATTATAGTCCGTCTGTTGGCGATAAACCTGAGCTCAGTCTGTTGGCTATAATTAAACTTGCGTAAACGGTAGATTACGGTGTCTGCTATAATTAAATATTAGTATATGTCGCGGGTTGTCTCCTTTGATCTGCCGTAGTGGTCCACGAATGGCCCAACAGTAGACCAAAAGGATGAATTTTTCAAGGGTAGCAATCTTCGCTCAAGATTACTCTTGGCACTAATGTAAACATGAGATAGGTGCTCTTATTTTAGGGAGTCTAAAAGGGATTTTTGGATGGGAAGCACAAGAACAGCGTTTACTAGATTTATTGTAAATTTAGTATCCTCCGCCAATATCTGTGAGAAACGTAATTGCGTGACGATGTAACACGTGACTCATATTTCATGAGCTACAAGCCGAAGGTAATTCAACACAGTATTAATCTGTTTAGCTCTGTACATAAGTATTTCAACAAAACAAAACAAAAGCCATATAGATGTAGATATTAATTTCAAACAACCTAGTTATCAACTGCAACGAAGGATTTATATTTAAATATATATCACAACTATATTTATTATGAAGTATTTTATCAACAAGGATAATATGAAAATCACCGCTTTACCATCAACAATACAGTTTCGTTTTTTATATGTTCATTTCAAGAAGTGTACTTATCATCATAGGATGTGATAATTTTTTGGGGAGGATAATTTTTAAGTGTCCTTTCATTGAGGCCGTTAATTTGACTTAGCTTTTCAGGTGGCTGCAGTGAATTATCCCTGGATGCAGGTTTTCAGTGAAGTTTTGACTGTTCCCTCTCAAGTCAGGAGTCGAATGGCTTCTGGTATCACGTTTGTTGCGTTGCAAATCTCACAACTGTAGTCACTTCGAGTGTTCGCTAGACCCGTTTCTTATTGGTGGTGTCCAGGGGTGTGTACTATTAACTAGTACCAGGGACTGAGAGAAACATAAAATCTAATCTCCAGTAAATCTTTTGTTTCCTGATGCAAGCATCGGGCGCCTTCCGCTTTCCTCCACTATTTCATCTTCCTCTGAATTTTCCCGATGCTCATGAGCATGAAATCTCAGACTCTCAGTGCAGATGAAATTGTATTATGAGAACCGAAAGGTGCCAAAGACTCACAGTTATATATACATATCTATCTGAAATAGAGTGCTGACATCTGAAATATATATTATGATATCATAATTTACACCCCTAACTTTAACACCTGAGGAAGATCTCCTTGGACAGTGGTTCTAATGAACTCAGAAGTCCAAAAGGCCTTATAGCTAAAACTTTGTCCACACGACACTTAATTTCACTAGTTTTTGTTAAAGCCAATCATAGTTTATTTTTTTTTTTATTTCAAGCTATTCGCCGTGTATATTTTCTTATTTTAGTATATTTTCTACCTACACCTCCTTATAATTATTGACATCGCCATATATCTATATAAGAATGTATTCTTCAATATTGGTGTTTCTGTTTATTAGGATAAGAGACCTCGCTGGAACTAATTATGTCATCTACCATGCAATAATTCCTCCATATTGTAATAATTAGGCTGGACATAGGATGGTCCATAGTACAAGTCAGTCAAAATTAAAACGTTATCTTTAAGCGACCATCGAAAACCAAGCAGACTGAAAAAAATACGTCATCCTAGTGTCTCTGTCAGACAGCCTAATTCGGCTCTAACAAAATGCGCCAATTGCCATTCTTGTTTAAATAAGAGTTCAGCGAACAAAAAACTGTCAATGTTGATTTTAAACTCTGACGTTATTGCTGACTGTCCATCATCAAAAAGATAAACATCCCAGGCTTGTGGCAAGCAGTTGTTTATCTGAGGGGAACATATCTAGACTAAGAGATAATGACCAGTAAATACGGACGTTGAAGAGCTAGCAAAAAGATGGACAGAAAATGAATGAATAGGACTACCGTAACAGTATACTATAGTTAATTGTGTCTGATATAATTAAACGTCGGTAATCTAAAGCTCAAATTGGTCTACCATATAACCACGGTTAATCTTGGGGCACGTGTCAGCTATATTTAAGCCTTGGTAAACTAGTGGCTAAATTGTGTTTGTTCTATAATTAGACGATAGAAAACTCTGGGCACTTGTCTGCTATAATTGATCCGTGATAAACCATGAGCTACTGTATCTGCTGTGCAATTACGTATCGTAAAAGAATACAGAGAGGTGTGTTTTTATTGTATCGTTTAATCAAAAGGTGAGATATCACTGTTAACATAACATCTAGAACGAAGCGTACAGGCTGTTACTGCAGTAAACTAAGCGCACAAACAAGCGATACTGCTAACTACAGCAATTATTACAAATATTGTGACAATACGGTATGCGATCTGGTCCACTCCGGCAGGATTGCATTACATTCCCGTGCGAGTGATATTTTCTAATTTTTCTCTCCCCTGTTATTATTATGTGGCTGTAGTGGTTTTTGATGGTATTGTATGGTGGTTATGTTATCTAGTGTAATGTATGAGGTCAGCTGTGAAGGCTCCTGAGATAAATGTTTATGTGAATTACAGAAGGCCCTTCTTACTACCACTTACGACCTCAAACATATCTCTTTTACTATCATGAATGTAGCTACGTTAAAAAGTCTAGGGTACTGAAATGTAAGGTGTTGTAATATACTATACAAACACACACAGGTAATTAATATGTCTAATAATATTAATAAAATCTATAACACACTGAACTAACTCAGACTGTTTTAGTTTTTATTTTAACAATTTTTTTCTAAATTTATTTGTTCTGAACCAATGTTTTACTTTGGTCAGGACATATGAAATGTTATGGAGTTATAAATGGAATGCATAAATATATGGCATAATAAAATGGAATTTGTGTACATAGGTATTTGATAAGACTGGTTAATATTAATAAAATCTCTATTGTCTCTGGGAGAACTATTACTGGATGTGCTGTTGGGGTGATGTCATCACTCCCACTCTGTGACTACAACAAGCTTTGTCCATTGACTTATAGACTGTAGTTTAATGTTATATTTCCCAAGAATTCAGTATATTTTTGATAGGGAAATATTTGTGGTGGTTTTAAATACTGGTGAATCTTCAGCAGGCCACGTATTCACTCATCTTGTCTGTGAAGATCTGATACTAGCTTCCTGTGGCCCACTCCTCTCTGTAGCTGGAATACAATGCTAGGCTGCACCGACACAAATGTTAGGCGGCACACACATCTGCTTGTGTATTCTTGCTTAAGTATGAGGCACTAGCTTTAGTGCCACAACAGAAACTCACAATTCTGAAACAAAATTTGTGCTATGTGTCAGTACTCTATCCACTGCACCACTCTTACACACAGCACAACACATCAACATTACACAGAATGGGTCAGATCTCTCTGACCAACGTAGCACATCTTACCCAGTTGTTTTCATATAGTACCAGTTCCCCAAGACTGCATTGCATCTGAGATATGTTCAATAGTTTCCTCTTTTCTTCAATAAGATAGGTAATATGTTCCCACTGATCTCAATAATAGATCCGCCTTCCATAGTCTTAGTTAGGCGTCCATATATTTTGTTTGTCTCTAGACCCTGAACTTGGGCTGGGGACCTAGAGCGAGCACTTACTTGTCGTAATCATTTTATATGATATGGCAGTATCAATCACTCAAAATATTAAAATATACAAGATAAATGCTTTCATTCTTACCAGAATTCAGAATTGAGAACACAGTTAATGCTAGCAAAACTCAGCTGAGCTGCTGGCTATAGTATGGCGTCCAACTAAAATGTATGTAATATCTTCTGGGAAAACACCACTGGTAATAACTGACTGTGTCTCTGGACAGAATTATATCAAATGGCAAAAATGCGCGTCTCTATCCCGCTAATATGAATACATTTGTTCAATCACAGACTTCCCCCCTAACTTTTTCAAATCTTCAAACCTAAAGTCAAATTTCAGTCAGATCTCAGTCACGTATGTATTATTGTCTGTTGGTCCGTCTGTCTCTACTTGGTTTTTCACAAAAACACACTTGTTTCTTGGACCAACTACACGCAAACCCCTACACAAATCTGCCTCCTAAGTTATTTTTAGCCACAATTCTCCAACCTTCCCCCTCTCGTTCATTACAGCTAGATTTTAGCATTTCCGTATCTCAAGGACGCAATTTTGAGGCTTTAGTGAAAGTGTGCACAACAATACAGTCGCTAGTCTGATGTGAACAATACGGTCTTTCGTCAATATCTTCCATGTTATCTGTCCGTCTGTATAAATGAAAGTATATTATTTCTCTGCTTAAGATGGGCTATCAAACTAGCTAGGTTTTATATTCCTAACTTTATTATTAAGAAAAAATATATTTTTTCTCAAGGTTAGTTTTTGAAATTTGTTGTTGCACGTTCTCCACGGCGTTTGCCGCTGAATTCAAATAAAACAACCAAGTATCGTAAAACGTCCAAGAAATGACTGTTTCGAATAAGAGCTAAGGTCTTTTTCTATCAATTTCCTTACATTGTGTTAACTAGTGGCGTGATTTTTTTTTTCTCTTTTATTACTTAAACTACAACTTGCGTCTTTTTGCCCATTAGGTTCAAACACGTGTTCAGTTATATTTTTCCTTTTTTTTATATCTCCGTTATCCTCCCGTCTACAAGGGTACCGTTTCGTCTGCACGTCTAACTAGTTAGTTTGAATGGCGGTAGGAAATGCGGGCATGGGCGAGCATGTCTCCTAGTATCTTATGCATTATTTTTATCCCTACATGTTATCTTTATAATTGGAGATATTTTCACGTTGTATCACGATAAATTCATCACACATCTCCCCACTTGAGAACATGCACTACTGCAAGTTCCAAAACCAGTGATACACATGGATAAAATTACTCCTCACGCCTACCAACTACTCCAATTTTGATCACAGGGGTGCCGACTGAGGAAATCTGCACCGACATTCAATGACTCCGGGATGTATTCGATAATAAACTGATAAGGTTGTAACAATAATGACCATCTCAACAATCTTGCATTTTCATGCTTAGCCTGAGATAAGAACACCAGGGGCTGATGATCCGTCTGGACCACAAAAGTCCTACCATACAGATAGATTTGGAACTTTTTTATTGCCCAGATTAACGCTAAACATTCTTTTTCGCTTGTGGAATATCCTTGCTCCGCTTTATTCAATTTGCGGCTTGCATAAGCGACTGGGTTCAGTTCCCCATCGGGTGAAGATGACCGTTGCAACAGAGCCGCCCCCAGGCCTACATTACTTGCATCTGTTCTCACCACAAAGTCCTGTGTCAAATCAGGCAATTTGAGAATAGGCTTGCTAGTGAGTTTTTCCTTTAACTCTTGGAAAGCCAATTCACATTGCGCAGTCCAAACAATTTTATCTGGATGTCCCTTGCGAGTCAGATCAGTCAGAGGAGCACATATAGAGTTAAAATTTTTGATATATTTTTGGTAAAATCCACATAACGACACGAATGATCGCACATCCTTTTTTGTTTGTCGTCTAGGTGCTCTCTGCATTTTTTCCAAGTTCTTGGGGTCAGGGGTCATGTTACCCTGATATACAGTGTGTCCCAAGAATTCCAACTCTTTGCATCCAATACAACATTTTGTTGGTCTAGCAGTTAAGTTCGCCTCCCTAAGCCTATCAAATAACATTTTCAGAGAGTTAATGTGTTCTTCAAATGTCTCTGTGGCGACGAGAATGTCATCCATGAAATTCGTGATACATGAATTATTCAGGGGATCCAACAATTTGCGCATCATCCTTGAAAATACACTCGGAGCATTTTTCAATCCGAATGGTAGCATGTTGAATTCATAATGTCCTTCCGAGGTGCTAAAAGCTAAATAAGGTCTAACTTCAGGCTTCACTGGAATCTGGTAATAGCCTTTACTAAGATCCACCTTCGAAAAGTATTTTGCCTTGTTTAATCTGGCAAATAACTGTTTTGTTGTCTGGTAATGTATCCACTTGTCCTTCTGTGACAGCATTCAGTTTCCTGTAATCTATGCACAGTCTATGTTCCCCAGACGGTTTCCTCAACAAAACTACACTGGAGCTAAAAGAAGATTCACTGTGTGAAATAATCCCCTCCTTCAACAAATAATCTATTTCTTCTTTCAATGCCTTCTCCTTCGCGAACGGAATAGAATAGGCTCTCATACAGATTGGGTTTTAGTCTACCAGTTTCATGTCATACTGTAGCAAATTTGTATGTCCTGGTTTATCTGTTAATACATCTGTATGTTCCTCCAGAACCTGTTGAACTCTCTCCCTCTGGTTTTTAGTCAGGTGCTTACTGACTTTTACTTGTGCAGCTGTCTCACAGGGATGTAATGGGTATTCATGTGAGGTGAGTGGTTCCTTTTGCATTTGAGTTGCGATAGCCAAGGTCAGTAAGGGGGTGCTTTCCTGGAGTGGTCTGTCCAGATACTTCTTTAAAAGGTTTACATGATAAACTTTCTCCTTCCCCTTTTTGTCAATTTTATAGTTTGTTCTAGACACCTTCTCTAGAACCGTATATGGACCTTGCCATCCAATTTGTAATTTATTCTGGCTGCCGGGTAGTAGAAGAAGCACCTTCTCTCCCACAGCTAGTTCTCTGTCCTTTGCCTTCCTATTAAAATACGCTGCATGTTTCTTCCTGGCTTGTCTCAAATTATCATTTGCCAGTTTCCATCCAGCTTTCAGACGAGTGGTCAGTTCGTTCACATATTGATACGATGAGGTAACAGTCTCTTCTGCCTTCTCATCTGTCCAGGTCCTTAATAATCTACATCTGGACTTTTAATTTTTCATACTTATTTTTCATGGCACCCGTCGGGTCCCTTCCATTGGAAGCATTATAATGAGGACTTTTCTTCCTAGAATCATCACTCACAAATCGACCACTACCAATTTTTCTCTTGGGGTTGTCTCCCCACTTTAGATTACGTATGAGAGATCTTCGCTCTCTTTTATTTTCCTCCAGTTGATATAAGGCTGACCGAGGGATTGTCAGCTTATTCTGGGGTAAATTTACTCTTTGTACTCGTCGCATAGTGGCCATGTTAATCCATTCAAGTGAAGACTGGGCGTGAAAAGGGGGCTCTCATTCCACTTTGTCTACCTGATTATAATTATTTTTCCTTCCAGGCCTAAGTTTGCCCCGTGGCGTTTCTAGGTCCTGCACATTTTTTCCCTTTGTGGGTGTTCCCTCAGGAAATACGCCACATGCTTCTACAAAGTTTTCAATATCGACATTTACGTCGGGCCAATAGTATTTTCGAGCAACTTTTTGGCAGATGGTACCTACTTTCTCATGGTCACCATCTTTTCCAACATGTAAGCTCCTTATTAAATTTGCCCTATATACCTTGGGAAGAACCAACTGTCCGTGACCAGTGGATCTAGTTCCTGTCTTCCTGTATAGCAATCTGTCCTTCATAAAGTACTCTCCCTTGCTTGGAGGTGTGTGGCATTTGGGCAATTTTTTAAAACATGGCTTGAGTGTCCTATCCTCAGCCTGCGCCTTCCTCATCTCCTCTGGATGAGCATTTATAGGTTCACCTTCTTCCTCCTTTTTCTGTGACCTGGTCTGCACTGTCGCCATGATCACAGGTCTCTCGGGATTCCCCAAGAAGACGTACCTACACCCTAATATCAGAGGGTAGATTGGTTCATCTATCACTGCTGCTCTGATTTCTCCTTCCACATAGCGAGTTTTCACCGTTATCCTTGCGATGGGAAGTGTCATGAGTGGTATGTCCTTAGTCGCCCCTTGTATTTCCACTGTTTCTGTGGTATACTGACTTGGGTCCACTAGGCTAGACTTCACAACTGAATCATAATCCAAACCTGTATCATATAGGCACCTTGTGGTGACCCCATTACAAATAACATCCTCACAAACTGGGGGGTGATAAGGTTCCTGCTTTCCATTAGGATTAACCTTTAATCTTTGAGTCCCCGACTTCATTGCAGCAATGTTTGAAGGTTTCCTTCTACAAAATTCGGTGTTATGGTTGTCTTTCTTACACCATTTGCACCATCTTTTTCCTTGGTTAAACGGTTTTCTTTCATTATATTTTTGGTCATTGAACTGTGAGTTTCTGTCACGATAGTCATTTCGTGGCCTATCAAAGTTTGTCCTGCCTTTATTACCTTGTTCTCTGTTATCAAATCTACTAAATTGCTGTGGAGCTTTAAAATTTTCTATGTGCTTCTTTTTAGTGCCACTTACCTCTGCCTGGGCTGCCTGATACCTCTCAGCGACATTTAAAACCTCCCCCAACCTCTCTGCACCTTGTTCCATGAGAAATTTTCTCAAGTCTGGAGCCATGGACTCTCTTAATTGCTCTATCATGATCATCTCTTTAAGATCTTGGGTCTTCCCCAGAGCAGTCCATTTCTCCAAATAGGTTTCCAGTCTGGCAGAGAATTGGTGGTATGTCTCCCCAGACAACAGCTTGGCATTTCTAAACTTCTTACGATAGAATTCACCATTCTTTTCATATCTTAATAACAAAGCCTGCTTTAGCATGTCATAATTGTCTTGGTCTTCTCTATTCATTTTAGCAAAGACTTCATAAGAAGTACCTCTCAGTCCCTGTGATAACTTTAGACTCCACCTCTCTCTCTCTCTAACCCATATGTAGTAGCTAATAATTCAAATCTACTGAGGTACCCCTCGATGTCATCGTCTTTCTCAACAAAATGGTCTAAATGAAACCCCATAGCTGAGGTTGAGGCTACCTGACTAGGCGTAGCATCTGAGGCAAAAGGGCTGGCACCATTTTCAGGAGCATGGCCTTGTAATTCCAGCTCCCTTAGTCGTAATTCGTGCTCCCTTTGCATTCTTCTATCTTCTGCTTCCCTTTCGGCCTTTTTTTCTTCTGCCTCCCTTTCGGCAGTCAATCTTTTTACTTCTGCCTCCCTTTGCTGTCGTTTTTCTTCTGCCTCAATCTGCAACCTCTTAAGTTCTTTATCAGCCTCAATTTGTAACCTCTTCTCTTCAGCTAACCTCCTATCTTCCCTTTCAATATACTTGTCACATTCAGAAGTTACATACTGAATTAAAACCTGACCCTCCATATTCATCTCCCTCGCCGTTAGCACAGCAGCCGATCTAAATTTTGCTAGGTCAGCCATCATACAAATTAACAATGACCAAGGTAAATCTAATTATATAATGACTAAGGTAATTCTAATTATATAATGACTAAGGTAATTCTAATTAATTAATGACCAAGGTAATTCTAATTATTTAAAATGGCCAAGGTAATTCTAATTAATCAATCAACTAATTACCACTGGCTGTGAAGATTCACCAACTTTTATTTTCCCCTTATTATTTTAAGGGACACTTTTTAAATTTATACAATCTGTCCCCACTGGTTTAATTCTCCCACCAGGAGATCCTAATATCTATGATTAACTAAATATCCCGGACGAGCCCCCAATATTTGTAGTGGTTTTTGATGGTATTGTATGGTGGTTATGTTATCTAGTGTAATGTATGAGGTCAGCTGTGAAGGCTCCTGAGATAAATGTTTATGTGAATTACAGAAGGCCCTTCTTACTACCACTTACGACCTCAAACATATCTCTTTTACTATCATGAATGTAGCTACGTTAAAAAGTCTAGGGTACTGAAATGTAATGTGTTGTAATATACTATACAAACACACACAGGTAATTAATATGTCTAATAATATTAATAAAATCTATAACACACTGAACTAACTCAGACTGTTTTAGTTTTGATTTTAACAATTTTTTCTAAATTTATTAGTTCTGAACCAATGTTTTATTTTGGTCAGAACATATGAAATGTTATGGAGTTATAAATGGAATGCATAAATATATGGCATAATAAAATGGAATTTGTGTACATAGGTATTTGATAAGACTGGTTAATATTAATAATATCTCTATTGTCTCTGGGAGAACTATTACTGGATGTGCTGTTGGGGTGATGTCATCACTCCCACTCTGTGACTACAACAAGCTTTGTCCATTGACTTATAGACTGTAGTTTAATGTTATATTTCCCAAGAATTCAGTATATTTTTGATAGGGAAATATTTGTGGTGGTTTTAAATACTGGTGAATCTTCAGCAGGCCACGTATTCACTCATCTTGTCTGTGAAGATCTGATACTAGCTTCCTGTGGCCCACTCCTCTCTGTAGCTGGAATACAATGCTAGGCTGCACCGACACAAATGTTAGGCGGCACACACATCTGCTTGTGTATTCTTGCTTAAGTATGTGGCACTAGCTTTAGTGCCACAACAGAAACTCACAATTCTGAAACAAAATTTGTGCTATGTGTCAGTACTCTATCCACTGCACCACTCTTACACACAGCACAACACATCAACATTACACAGAATGGGTCAGATCTCTCTGACCAACGTAGCACATCTTACCCAGTTGTTTTCATATAGTACCAGTTCCCCAAGACTGCATTGCATCTGAGATATGTTCAATAGTTTCCTCTTTTCTTCAATAAGATAGGTAATATGTTCCCACTGATCTCAATAATAGATCCGCCTTCCATAGTCTTAGTTAGGCGTCCATATATTTTGTTTGTCTCTAGACCCTGAACTTGGGCTGGGGACCTAGAGCGAGCACTTACTTGTCGTAATCATTTTATATGATATGGCAGTATCAATCACTCAAAATATTAAAATATACAAGATAAATGCTTTCATTCTTACCAGAATTCAGAATTGAGAACACAGTTAATGCTAGCAAAACTCAGCTGAGCTGCTGGCTATAGTATGGCGTCCCACTAAAATGTATGTAATATCTTCTGGGAAAACACCACTGGTAATAACTGACTGTGTCCCTGGACAGAATTATATCAAATGGCAAAAATGCGCGTCTCTATCCCGCTAATATGAATACATTTGTCCAATCACAGACTTCCCCCCTAACTTTTTCAAATCTTCAAACCAAAAGTCAAATTTCAGTCAGATCTCAGTCAAGTATGTATTATTGTCTGTTGGTCCGTCTGTCTCTACTTGGTTTTTCACAAAAACACACTTGTTTCTTGGACCAACTACACGCAAACCCCTACACAAATCTGCCTCCTAAGTTATTTTTAGCCACAATTCTCCAACCTTCCCCCTCTCGTTCATTACAGCTAGATTTTAGCATTTCCGTATCTCAAGGACGCAATTTTGAGGCTTTAGTGAAAGTGTGCACAACAATACTGTCGCTAGTCTGATATGAACAATACAGTCTTTCGTCAATATCTTCCATGTTATCTGTCCGTCTGTATAAATGAAAGTATATTATTTCTCTGCTTAAGATGGGCTATCAAACTAGCTAGGTTTTATATTCATAACTTTATTATTAAGAAAAAACATATTTTTTCTCAAGGTTAGTTTTTGAAATTTGTTGTTGCACGTTCTCCACGGCGTTTGCCGCTGAATTCAAATAAAACAACCAAGTATCGTAAAACGTCCAAGAAATGACTGTTTCGAATAAGAGCTAAGGTCTTTTTCTATCAATTTCCTTACATTGTGTTAACTAGTGGCGTAATTTTTTTTTTCTCTTTTATTACTTAAACTACAACTTGCGTCTTTTTGCCCATTAGGTTCAAACACGTGTTCAGTCATATTTTTCCTTTTTTTTTATCTCCGTTATCCTCCCGTCTACAAGGGTACCGTTTCATCTGCACGTCTAACTAGTTAGTTTGAATGGCGGTAGGAAATGCGGGCATGGGCGAGCATGTCTCCTAGTATCTTATGCATTACTTTTATCCCTACATGTTCTCTTCATAATTGGAGATATTTTAACTTTGTATCACGGTAAATTCATCACACATCTCCCCACTTGAGAACATGCACTACGGCAAGTTCCAAAAACCAGTGATACACATAGATAAAATTACTCCTCACGCCTACTAACTACTCTAATTTTGATCACAGGGGTGCCGACTGAGGAAATCTGCACCGACATTCAATGACCCCGGGATGTATTCGATAATAAACTGATAAGGTTGTAACAATAATGACCATCTCAACAATCTTGCATTTTCATGCTTAGCCTGAGATAAGAACACCAGGGGCTGATGATCCGTCTGGACCACAAAAGTCCTACCATACAGATAGATTTGGAACTTTTTTATTGCCCAGATTAACGCTAAACATTCTTTTTCGCTTGTGGAATATCCTTGCTCCGCTTTATTCAATTTGCGGCTTGCATAAGCGACTGGGTTCAGTTCCCCATCGGGTGAAGATGACCGTTGCAACAGAGCCGCCCCCAGGCCTACATTACTTGCATCTGTTCTCACCACAAAGTCCTGTGTCAAATCAGGCAATTTGAGAATAGGCTTGCTAGTGAGTTTTTCCTTTAACTCTTGGAAAGCCAATTCACATTGCGCAGTCCAAACAATTTTATCTGGATGTCCCTTGCGAGTCAGATCAGTCAGAGGAGCACATATAGAGTTAAAATTTTTGATATATTTTTGGTAAAATCCACATAACGACACGAATGATCGCACATCCTTTTTTGTTTGTCGTCTAGGTGCTCTCTGCAGTTTTTCCAAGTTCTTGGGGTCAGGGGTCATGTTACCCTGATATACAGTGTGTCCCAAGAATTCCAACTCTTTGCATCCAATACAACATTTTGTTGGTCTAGCAGTTAAGTTCGCCTCCCTAAGCCTATCAAATAACATTTTCAGAGAGTTAATGTGTTCTTCAAATGTCTCTGTGGCGACGAGAATATCATCCATGAAATTCGTGATACATGAATTATTCAGGGGATCCAACAATTTGCGCATCATCCTTGAAAATACACTCGGAGCATTTTTCAATCCGAATGGTAGCATGTTGAATTCATAATGTCCTTCCGAGGTGCTAAAAGCTAAATAAGGTCTAACTTCAGGCTTCACTGGAATCTGGTAATAGCCTTTACTAAGATCCACCTTCGAAAAGTATTTTGCCTTGTTTAATCTGGCAAATAACTGTTTTGTGTCTGGTAATGGATCCACTTGTCCTTCTGTGACAGCATTCAGTTTCCTGTAATCTATGCACAGTCTATGTTCCCCAGACGGTTTCCTCAACAAAACTACACTGGAGCTAAAAGAAGATTCACTGTGTGAAATAATCCCCTCCTTCAACAAATAATCTATTTCTTCTTTCAATGCCTTCTCCTTCGCGAACGGAATAGAATAGGCTCTCATACAGATTGGGTTTTTAGTCTACCAGTTTCATGTCATACTGTAGCAAATTTGTATGTCCTGGTTTATCTGTTAATACATCTGTATGTTCCTCCAGAACCTGTTGAACTCTCTCCCTCTGATTTTTAGTCAGGTGCTTACTGACTTTTACTTGTGCAGCTGTCTCACAGGGATGTAATGGGTATTCATGTGAGGTGAGTGGTTCCTTTTGCATTTGAGTTGCGATAGCCAAGGTCAGTAAGGGGGTGCTTTCCTGGAGTGGTCTGTCCAGATACTTCTTTAAAAGGTTTACATGATAAACTTTCTCCTTCCCTTTTTGTCAATTTTATAGTTTGTTCTAGACACCTTCTCTAGAACCGTATATGGACCTTGCCATCCAATTTGTAATTTATTCTGGCTGCCGGGTAGTAGAAGAAGCACCTTCTCTCCCACAGCTAGTTCTCTGTCCTTTGCCTTCCTATTAAAATACGCTGCATGTTTCTTCCTGGCTTGTCTCAAATTATCATTTGCCAGTTTCCATCCAGCTTTCAGACGAGTGGTCAGTTCGTTCACATATTGATACGATGAGGTAACAGTCTCTTCTGCCTTCTCATCTGTCCAGGTCCTTAATAATCTACATCTGGACTTTTAATTTTTCATACTTATTTTTCATGGCACCCGTCGGGTCCCTTCCATTGGAAGCATTATAATGAGGACTTTTCTTCCTAGAATCATCACTCACAAATCGACCACTACCAATTTTTTTCTTGGGGTTGTCTCCCCACTTTAGATTACGTATGAGAGATCTTCGCTCTCTTTTATTTTCCTCCAGTTGATATAAGGCTGACCGAGGGATTGTCAGCTTATTCTGGGGTAAATTTACTCTTTGTACTCGTCGCATAGTGGCCATGTTAATCCATTCAAGTGAAGACTGGGCGTGAAAAGGGGGCTCTCATTCCACTTTGTCTACCTGATTATAATTATTTTTCCTTCCAGGCCTAAGTTTGCCCCGTGGCGTTTCTAGGTCCTGCACATTTTTTCCCTTTGTGGGTGTTCCCTCATGAAATACGCCACATGCTTCTACAAAGTTTTCAATATCGACATTTACGTCGGGCCAATAGTATTTTCGAGCAACTTTTTGGCAGATGGTACCTACTTTCTCATGGTCACCATCTTTTCCAACATGTAAGCTCCTTATTAAATTTGCCCTATATACCTTGGGAAGAACCAACTGTCCGTGACCAGTGGATCTAGTTCCTGTCTTCCTGTATAGCAATCTGTCCTTCATAAAGTACTCTCCCTTGCTTGGAGGTGTGTGGCATTTGGGCAATTTTTTAAAACATGGCTTGAGTGTCCTATCCTCAGCCTGCGCCTTCCTCATCTCCTCTGGATGAGCATTTATAGGTTCACCTTCTTCCTCCTTTTTCTGTGACCTGGTCTGCACTGTCGCCATGATCACAGGTCTCTCGGGATTCCCCAAGAAGACGTACCTACACCCCAATATCAGAGGGTAGATTGGTTCATCTATCACTGCTGCTCTGATTTCTCCTTCCACATAGCGAGTTTTCACCGTTATCCTTGCGATGGGAAGTGTCATGAGTGGTATGTCCTTAGTCGCCCCTTGTATTTCCACTGTTTCTGTGGTATACTGACTTGGGTCCACTAGGCTAGACTTCACAACTGAATCATAATCCAAACCTGTATCATATAGGCACCTTGTGGTGACCCCATTACAAATAACATCCTCACAAACTGGGGGGTGATAAGGTTCCTGCTTTCCATTAGGATTAACCTTTAATCTTTGAGTCCCCGACTTCATTGCAGCAATGTTTGAAGGTTTCCTTCTACAAAATTCGGTGTTATGGTTGTCTTTCTTACACCATTTGCACCATCTTTTTCCTTGGTTAAACGGTTTTCTTTCATTATATTTTTGGTCATTGAACTGTGAGTTTCTGTCACGATAGTCATTTCGTGGCCTATCAAAGTTTGTCCTGCCTTTATTACCTTGTTCTCTGTTATCAAATCTACTAAATTGCTGTGGAGCTTTAAAATTTTCTATGTGCTTCTTTTTAGTGCCACTTACCTCTGCCTGGGCTGCCTGATACCTCTCAGCGACATTTAAAACCTCCCCCAACCTCTCTGCACCTTGTTCCATGAGAAATTTTCTCAAGTCTGGAGCCATGGACTCTCTTAATTGCTCTATCATGATCATCTCTTTAAGATCTTGGGTCTTCCCCAGAGCAGTCCATTTCTCCAAATAGGTTTCCAGTCTGGCAGAGAATTGGTGGTATGTCTCCCCAGACAACAGCTTGGCATTTCTAAACTTCTTACGATAGAATTCACCATTCTTTTCATATCTTAATAACAAAGCCTGCTTTAGCATGTCATAATTGTCTTGGTCTTCTCTATTCATTTTAGCAAAGACTTCATAAGAAGTACCTCTCAGTCCCTGTGATAACTTTAGACTCGACCTCTCTCTCTAACCCATATGTAGTAGCTAATAATTCAAATCTACTGAGGTACCCCTCGATGTCATCGTCTTTCTCAACAAAATGGTCTAAATGAAACCCCATAGCTGAGGTTGAGGCTACCTGACTAGGCGTAGCATCTGAGGCAAAAGGGCTGGCACCATTTTCAGGAGCATGGCCTTGTAATTCCAGCTCCCTTAGTCGTAATTCGTGCTCCCTTTGCAATCTCCTATCTTCTGCTTCCCTTTCGGCCTTTTTTTCTTCTGCCTCCCTTTCGGCAGTCAATCTTTTTTCTTCTGCCTCCCTTTGCTGTCGTTTTTCTTCTGCCTCAATCTGCAACCTCTTAAGTTCTTTATCAGCCTCAATTTGTAACCTCTTCTCTTCAGCTAACCTCCTATCTTCCCTTTCAATATACTTGTCACATTCAGAAGTTACATACTGAATTAAAACCTGACCCTCCATATTCATCTCCCTCGCCGTTAGCACAGCAGCCGATCTAAATTTTGCTAGGTCAGCCATCATACAAATTAACAATGACCAAGGTAAATCTAATTATATAATGACTAAGGTAATTTTAATTATATAATGACTAAGGTAATTCTAATTAATTAATGACCAAGGTAATTCTAATTATTTAAAATGGCCAAGGTAATTCTAATTAATCAATCAACCAATTACCACTGGCTGTGAAGATTCACCAACTTTTATTTTCCCCTTATTATTTTAAGGGACACTTTTTAAATTTATACAATCTGTCCCCACTGGTTTAATTCTCCCACCAGGAGATCCCAATATCTATGATTAACTAAATATCCCTGGACAAGACCCCAATATTTGTAGTGGTTTTTGATGGTATTGTATGGTGGTTATGTTATCTAGTGTAATGTATGAGGTCAGCTGTGAAGGCTCCTGAGATAAATGTTTATGTGAATTACAGAAGGCCCTTCTTACTACCACTTACGACCTCAAACATATCTCTTTTACTATCATGAATGTAGCTACGTTAAAAAGTCTAGGGTACTGAAATGTAAGGTGTTGTAATATACTATACAAACAGACACAGGTAATTAATATGTCTAATAATATTAATAAAATCTATAACACACTGAACTAACTCAGACTGTTTTAGTTTTGATTTTAACAATTTTTTTCTAAATTTATTAGTTCTGAACCAATGTTTTATTTTGGTCAGAACATATGAAATGTTATGGAGTTATAAATGGAATGCATAAATATATGGCATAATAAAATGGAATTTGTGTACATAGGTATTTGATAAGACTGGTTAATATTAATAATATCTCTATTGTCTCTGGGAGAACTATTACTGGATGTGCTGTTGGGGTGATGTCATCACTCCCACTCTGTGACTATAACAAGCTTTGTCCATTGACTTATAGACTGTAGTTTAATGTTATATTTCCCAAGAATTCAGTATATTTTTGATAGGGAAATATTTGTGGTGGTTTTAAATACTGGTGAATCTTCAGCAGGCCACGTATTCACTCATCTTGTCTGTGAAGATCTGATACTAGCTTCCTGTGGCCCACTCCTCTCTGTAGCTGGAATACAATGCTAGGCTGCACCGACACAAATGTTAGGCGGCACACACATCTGCTTGTGTATTCTTGCTTAAGTATGTGGCACTAGCTTTAGTGCCACAACAGAAACTCACAATTCTGAAACAAAATTTGTGCTATGTGTCAGTACTCTATCCACTGCACCACTCTTACACACAGCACAACACATCAACATTACACAGAATGGGTCAGATCTCTCTGACCAACGTAGCACATCTTACCCAGTTGTTTTCATATAGTACCAGTTCCCCAAGACTGCATTGCATCTGAGATATGTTCAATAGTTTCCTCTTTTCTTCAATAAGATAGGTAATATGTTCCCACTGATCTCAATAATAGATCCGCCTTCCATAGTCTTAGTTAGGCGTCCATATATTTTGTTTGTCTCTAGACCCTGAACTTGGGCTGGGGACCTAGAGCGAGCACTTACTTGTCGTAATCATTTTATATGATATGGCAGTATCAATCACTCAAAATATTAAAATATACAAGATAAATGCTTTCATTCTTACCAGAATTCAGAATTGAGAACACAGTTAATGCTAGCAAAACTCAGCTGAGCTGCTGGCTATAGTATGGCGTCCCACTAAAATGTATGTAATATCTTCTGGGAAAACACCACTGGTAATAACTGACTGTGTCCCTGGACAGAATTATATCAAATGGCAAAAATGCGCGTCTCTATCCCGCTAATATGAATATAGTTGTCCAATCACAGACTTCCCCCCTAACTTTTTCAAATCTTCAAACCAAAAGTCAAATTTCAGTCAGATCTCAGTCACGTATGTATTATTGTCTGTTGGTCCGTCTGTCTCTACTTGGTTTTTCACAAAAACACACTTGTTTCTTGGACCAACTACACGCAAACCCCTACACAAATCTGCCTCCTAAGTTATTTTTAGCCACAATTCTCCAACCTTCCCCCTCTCGTTCATTACAGCTAGATTTTAGCATTTCCGTATCTCAAGGACGCAATTTTGAGGCTTTAGTGAAAGTGTGCACAACAATACTGTCGCTAGTCTGATGTGAACAATACGGTCTTTCGTCAATATCTTCCATGTTATCTGTCCGTCTGTATAAATGAAAGTATATTATTTCTCTGCTTAAGATGGGCTATCAAACTAGCTAGGTTTTATATTCCTAACTTTATTATTAAGAAAAAATATATTTTTTCTCAAGGTTAGTTTTGAAATTTGTTGTTGCACGTTCTCCACGGCGTTTGCCGCTGAATTCAAATAAAACAACCAAGTATCGTAAAACGTCCAAGAAATGACTGTTTCGAATAAGAGCTAGGGTCTTTTTCTATCAATTTCCTTACATTGTGTTAACTAGTGGCGTGATTTTTTTTTTCTCTTTTATTACTTAAACTACAACTTGCGTCGTTTTGCCCATTAGGTTCAAACACGTGTTCAGTCATATTTTTCCTTTTTTTATATCTCCGTTATCCTCCCGTCTACAAGGGTACCGTTTCGTCTGCACGTCTAACTAGTTAGTTTGAATGGCGGTAGGAAATGCGGGCATGGGCGAGCATGTCTCCTAGTATCTTATGCATTATTTTTATCCCTACATGTTATCTTTATAATTGGAGATATTTTCACGTTGTATCACGATAAATTCATCACACATCTCCCCACTTGAGAACATGCACTACTGCTAGTTCCAAAACCAGTGATACACATGGATAAAATTACTCCTCACGCCTACCAACTACTCTAATTTTGATCACAGGGGTGCCGACTGAGGAAATCTGCACCGACATTCAATGACTCCGGGATGTATTCGATAATAAACTGATAAGGTTGTAACAATAATGACCATCTCAACAATCTTGCATTTTCATGCTTAGCCTGAGATAAGAACACCAGGGGCTGATGATCCGTCTGGACCACAAAAGTCCTACCATACAGATAGATTTGGAACTTTTTTATTGCCCAGATTAACGCTAAACATTCTTTTTCGCTTGTGGAATATCCTTGCTCCGCTTTATTCAATTTGCGGCTTGCATAAGCGACTGGGTTCAGTTCCCCCTCGGGTGAAGATGACCGTTGCAACAGAGCCGCCCCCAGGCCTACATTACTTGCATCTGTTCTCACCACAAAGTCCTGTGTCAAATCAGGCAATTTGAGAATAGGCTTGCTAGTGAGTTTTTCCTTTAACTCTTGGAAAGCCAATTCACATTGCGCAGTCCAAACAATTTTATCTGGATGTCCCTTGCGAGTCAGATCAGTCAGAGGAGCACATATAGAGTTAAAATTTTTGATATATTTTTGGTAAAATCCACATAACGACACGAATGATCGCACATCCTTTTTTGTTTGTCGACTAGGTGCTCTCTGCAGTTTTTCCAAGTTCTTGGGGTCAGGGGTCATGTTACCCTGATATACAGTGTGTCCCAAGAATTCCAACTCTTTGCATCCAATACAACATTTTGTTGGTCTAGCAGTTAAGTTCGCCTCCCTAAGCCTATCAAATAACATTTTCAGAGAGTTAATGTGTTCTTCAAATGTCTCTGTGGCGACGAGAATATCATCCATGAAATTCGTGATACATGGATGTAACTGTCTTTTTTTCTTGTTGAGGTGATCACTGGCCCAAGACAGTATACATGTTGTTAGATGTGTAGTGCGAGCGTATGATGAATTGAGTGTGGGTGCGAATGAAGACGCGAATGTGTTTAGGCTCGTATAGATGTAGATCCTGCAACCCATACTCTCACATGCAGTAATCAAGGATGCTTTGACACTGCAGGCATGTTTCAAGACATTTGTTGACGGGAACACACATAGTATCAACAGGAACAGTCAGTGTAACAAGGTCATGCTGACCTGACATCGATAGGTATACATTTGGCATTCAAAAAGGTAAACATCAGAATAGACGTGCATGGTCAATAGCAAAGTTCTTCAATAATGACAGTTCGTAGCGTCGCCCTTGGCGTCTCTGACTAAACGCGTCAGATGCCTTAGTTACCTTGACACACAGGTGCAACTTGGCACTCCCTGCCAATTGCACATATCAGGCTGTAGTATAATAGCCGGAAGCACAGGCCTCGTTCTGACGTCGGCCGTGTACTTCTGTTAAATAGGTTATCATCAACCCTGCAGTAATACTTATTGTAGATAGAAGTTCCGCCAATCTGCGGCTCCCACAATATATCTTCGTCACTGGATTTCTGGACAATATAAGACTAACAGTCTTGGATGGCTACCTCGAGCACAAATATATAAGTTCTGAAATGGCGGATCCGTGAACTGCTGTTCACCCTAGGTAATCCTTTACATGTTCTGCCACCGAAAAGCGTAATAATGCATAAAGGTCGGTATTACCTGGTAAATGAATCCTCAGAACTACACAAGGAATTCTGTCGTCATCCCGACGCACAGAGATTCACTGGGGAAAACTGCCATAGCAGTTACTTCGAAGATTCTCCCCGAAAAACAATGGACTCTTGGTCCCTTCAGAAAAACAGGACCTCCCGGCTTCCCGGAAGTATATCTCACTCCCGCTTAAAAAAACCTTCCCATAGGCCTACGCCCGAACTGACAACCTCTGACCCTAAAGGTCAAACACAATGAATGAATAAACAAGGGAAGACAACCCCTAATCAACCTGACATCGCAGGTAAAGACACAATTATACTTATGATACAAACATAAGCAAATAACTTGACAGATGACTCCGTCGAAAATGACAGCAACATTACTACCACCCCCCTGTAAAAAAAAAAAATGCAATTTTTTTTTTTTTTAATATTTTCATGAGCAAGATAGCACCAGTATCACTTCTGTGCTCATGCAAACAATGAACCTAATATCAGGTACAATAGAAGAGGGTACAAATCATCTCCCAACATAAGAGAAAATATTTCCTTTAAACCAAACAAACTAAGGGATACCATTCAAGAAACCTAAGTTGCTGGCAATACCAATCATATATCAAACATTACTAAATAATATAATCATAGCAATATACAAATGTCAATGCTATTTTAGCAACATATCACTGATGGATGGACAAAATGAAATTTGTTAAATTATCTAAACATCATCCAAATACATTTGTATTACAACATATTATGATATTAAGGACAGACCTAAGTCTGAAAATATATCAGGAAAAACTAGGACACAAGATTTAACTGGAATCATGTGGGCATCTAGACAATATGTCCGCCATCACATTATCCGAACCACGGATAGCTCGCACCGTGAAATGGAAAGGCTGAAGAGCAATAGCATAACGAGTAGATCTCGAGCTCTTCAAATCCTTACTTTGCATAGCCGTAAGAGCTTTTTGGTCGGTTTCCATAAAGAAATGCGCGCCCAGAAGGAACCTTTGTAGCTTAAGAATGGACCAAACCATAGCCAACAATTCACGGTCCAAAACCGAGTAATTCCTTTCTGCCGCATTCAGCTTCCTAGAAATATACATTACAGGATGCAGAGTTCCTGAATATTCCTGCATTAGTGCCGCTCCAATGCCAGTGGAAGAGGCATCACTACGAAGGACAAAAGTCTTATCAATCGTCGGTAGTCTTAAGATAGGATGAGATGAGAACAAATTCTTAACCTGATCCAATGAAGTTTGGCATTCTTGGGACCAACGCACCGTATTAGGAGAACCTTTTTTCAATAACGTTGAAAGTGGTGCCATAATGGAGGACAGATTCTCAATGAATCTTCCATAGAATTGTATCAATCCCAAGAGACTACGCACTTGCTTTTTTGTCTTCGGAACCGAGATATTTAATATCTTTGAAATGTTTTGGTCCTCTGTCTTCAACAGACCATGACCAACTCGATGACCTAGGAAGGAAATTTCACTAAACCCAACAAAAGCTTTAGAGGGTTTAGCAGTCAAACTATGCTCACGTAGAGTAGATAGCAATTCCTTCAGACCCACATAGTGTTCTTCCCAAGTATCGCTGAAAAGACAGATGTCGTCTAAATATGCAATGACATCTGCACGATCTGATAGAATTCGTCGCATCATGCGTACGAAAGTCGCTGGGGCGTTCATAAGCCCGAAAGGCATAAAATTCCATTGAAACAGACCCCTAGGTGTCGAAAAAGCAGTGAGAGGTTTGGCGTGTTCCGTCAGTGGGACTTGCCAATAACCTTTCGACAAGTCTAGTTTAGTAAAGAATTTAGCTTTAGAAAGTCTAATAAGTAGATCATCTAATAACGGCATAGGTTCAGCATCGAACTTCGTAACTTGATTTAATTTGCGATAATCAACGCAAAGACGTATGTTATTGTCTTTCTTTCGAACAATAACTATCGACGAAGAATAAGCTGAAGTGGATGGTTCAATTATTTGTAGTTGAATCATTTCATCCAATTCTTTCTCGACTTGTGCTTGAAAATGAATAGGTATTGGGTATGGTCTTACTCTGATCGGATTACGATCAGTAAGTATGATGTCATGTTCTATGACATCTGTGTGTCCAGGAATGTCGGTAAGGACATCCTGATATGATTGTAACGTAGAGGATACTTGACGCTGTTCCTCAAAAGACAAGTTGGAAGAGACTGTAACGTCTCTCCACGATTCCGTTGAAGTAAGTGGAATCGCAGGAAGAGGTAAGTTCACGTCAGAAAAAATAGTTTCCTCATCCTGTATAACGGACAGGGATGAGATGTGACCATGTTGAACTGGAGAGTCGTCCGTCGCCTGGAAAATAGGCTGTAAATAGTCTGGACGTTCAATAAACTCTGTTAGCATATTTATATGGAAGGTTTTATGCCTTCCATCCACATCGACAATATAGTCGACATCAGAAATTTTCGAGACTATAGTGTATGGACCCTTCCAAGAAATGAGAAGTCTATTCTCTCTTGAGGGCAGTAAGACATATGCTTTGTCTCCAGGACAAAGTTGACGTAGGCGTCTTTTCTTATTAGCAAATCGCCTAGCTTTTTCTTTCGCAAATTCGGAAGATGAAGTTGCTAACCTGCACGATTCGATAATCTTTTCCCTAAGAGCTATAACATATTCATATGACGATTGTGTATCATCGTCGATATTATCGGAAGTTATCAAATCGTGTAACAAGGACATTGGCCCGCGCGGTTGCGCGCCAAAGACAAGTTCGAAAGGAGAAAACCCTGTATGCTCGTTGGGAACCTCTCTATAGGCAAAGAGGACTGCAGGTAAAACCCTGTCCCAATCTTCAGGATGATCCTCCGTTATCTTGCCAAGTAAGTTCTTTAGTGTCCTGTTAAGACGTTCTACCAATCCATTGGACATTGGATGATAAATACTACTGAGAGACCTTTTAATGTCTAGCGTAGCCATTACCTGAGACATAACGTCCGAAATTAACTGAGTGCCGTGATCCGACAGTATTTCTCCGGGGAATCCCAGACGAGAAAATACGAGCCAAAGAGCATCAGCGATATCGACAGTTGATATGCTCTTCAGAGGAATAGCCTCTGGCCAACGCGTGCAAATGTCCACGCAAGTGAGGATAAATTGGTGTCCTCTGGCTGACTTAATTTTGAACGGACCAATGATGTCTATAGCCATTTTCTGAAACGGCCGAATCGGAATATCTGCAGCCTGAATAGGAGCAGCATGTCTCGGACCCCTAGACTTGACCTCTTGACAAATTTTGCAAGATCGGCAATAAATTCGGATGTCTTTATTCACGAATGGCCAAAAGAATGACGCAAGGACTCTAGTTTTAGTTCTGGAAAAACCCATGTGTCCCGCACACTGAGAATCGTGTGCATGCCGAAGAATTAAGGCTCTCATACACTTAGGCACAAGAATTTGCGAATGCATAGACTTGTCCGAGTGTTGTACCATTCGTACCAATATACCATTCTTCATAGTGATATACGATTTGTGATTCGTATTTTGATTGGGATCCCCTTTCTTTGCAAGAAGGAAGCATTTCTTCAAAGAAGGATCCTCTTCTTGACGTTTAACAAACGAGTCATGGGAAATCACCAAGTGCTCGTCTTGGCTATCAACTTCATTACTATTATCAGATGAAGTTGGGGGATTAAGAGCTTGAGCTCTTGTCACCACTGCATTGACCGTTTGAATGTTTCTTTCTTCCCAACTAGAAATTTGTTGCGGGGTGCATTCCTTAACCCCATGAATACGACCGATTATAAGATCCGCAATAGGATTAGGAAGAAGACATGCATGGACATCTCCTGTGAAGAAAGGAGTGTCAATCCTAATAATAGCAGTAGGATAGCTTTCCATAGTACCACCAAATGTAACACATTTGATTGTTTTTTCCAGTGGCACAGCAAGGATCTATCAGAGACTCCTTAACCCCGACGGTAGTACATCCCGAATCGAAAAGTACTGAGACTAGCCTATCATTTATTAGACCTTTATCTAAGATGAGAGATCCTCTCCCATCATGCGCAACTGTAGCAGGTAGAGCAGGAAGAGGGTGACCACAACTTAGCGTAGATACAGTTGATGAGTCAAACAATGTTAAGCATTGGGGGCATTCAGTTGCTCTCCCAAAATCGAAAGCACAACCAGTGATAGCCCTAGAGTTACCACTATCATTTACTGTATTACAGGCTCCATCAAACTCTTGTTGCGCAGAGTTTGCCTGTTGGTAAGGTCTTTTCTTGTTAAACCTAGGTCTACCTCGATTATCATTTCCCCTGTAATTATTTCGACTATCATTTCCCCTGTAATTGTTATCATATTGCCTATTGTAATCATCATTCCGGTTTGAATCCCGGTTTCTAAATTCACCATCGTCATAATCTTGACGTCGAGAATGATTACCTCGAAAATTTGAATAGTTATTATTTGGATAGCCTTTACGAAAGTGTCTCAAATTATTACCACTAAAATTACGAGAACTACCATCTTGTCTCCACTGCATAGACGAAGAACCATCATGTGTTGGATTACTCCGCTTCTGAGTGTAATTTTGATTACTTCCCCTATTCCAATTTTGTTGAGCACCCTGAAATTTTTTTCTGAAATTAGGGCCATATGGTGTTGCCGAAGCAGCTGGCAACCCTTCTTTCACTTTAGAATTGCTAACTGTAGCATGGGGATGTGCTGTGGCATACTGACAACAGTATTCCTCCATTTCTTTTAAGTTTTTAGGCTTACGCTCATGAAGGAATGCAAGAAAAGAATCATTAACAGATGACAAAACCTTATCTCGCAATAATAAGTCCATTAGACCTTCATATGTTTTCTCAATCTGAGACAACTCAACCCATCGTGTAAATGTACGACGTATCTTTGTAACAAAATCAGAGAAATCTACTCCATTTTCTGGCAACATTGTCCTAAAACGAAGACGATAGTCTTCTTGTTTTAATTGGTATTTTTTTTAGCAATGCTGCCCTGACAACATCATAATTAGTCCTCTCATGTTCGTCTATTGTCATAAGAGTAGTCACTGTGTCACCTGTAAAAAATGGCATCAGTTGTTCAACATATTTTTCCTTTTTTATTTTATGCGTATCGCACAAAAATTGGAATCTATCTAGATAATCTGCTACGTCATCCTTTAAAGGATTGAAATGAGGCAATTTAATCCTACTAACAAACTCCTTTGTCGTACTCGAAGTTGTTTGCTGAGCACCCGTACTCGCCAATTTCAATTTCTCTAACTCCAAAATTGCGAGTTTTTCATCAAGTTCCATCTTCTGTTTTCTTTCCTCATGTTCCATTTTTCTAATTTCAGCCTCAGCAGCAGCTTGAAGTTTTTTTTCCTCTGCAGCAGCTTGAGCTTGAATTTTTTTGTCTTCCATTTCCATCTGGAATTTTCTTTCATCAGCTTGAGCTTTTCTCTCCTCAGCCTCTCTTTGATACCTTCTTTCTTCAAGTTCTAATCTTCTATTCTCAGCTTCTAGCTTCTTTAGTTCAGCTTCTGCTTTCAATTTAATTTCCTCTTTTTGTTTCTTTTCTTCTGACTTTAATGCAATGGCGAATTGAGCAGATGAATATTCTTCCAATTCTTTACCAGACTTACCAAGGGTCAACCCTTGCTGGATGAAGAAATCCAATGTAGACATTCTGTCTAATGAGATCAGAAACCTGAAAAAAAAAAATTAAATAAATTACCTTATCCCACTTCAATGGGAGACAAGTCTGAAATGCTAGACTTGTATACTCACTTCACTTTATTTTACTGTCTTAGTCTTAGACAAAGACTTTGTATGTTCCTCTTGTTTATAATGTACCCAAAAAATCACTTGAGTACCTGTGGGAAAAAAAAATTCCCTTATATCCCACTCACTATGGGCACAAGTCTTTTTTTATAAAGAACTTGAATATGTATTTACCTTGTCTCAATCTTTGTAGATAACAAGTCTTTTATCAAAGAACTTGTATAAATATCTTATATAATATTATTTAACAAACTCTATATGAAGAGTCTACCTTATCAATAATATCAAAACATGACCAAGTATGTGTATGTAGACTGTGCATGACAGTAATGTAGTACAACCAAAAAAAAAAAAAACAAAGACAAAAATACAAAACAATACAAATGGCAACACTGTTTTAACCAAAAATGTGTAGAGAAATACACAAGAAAGGAGAGACCTACAGAATACAAACAAAACAAATCGACAATCAAAACTGAAAAACAGACAAAATATTACAAAAACAACATTAAGTACAATTACATCACAGCTAACATCAATAGCGACCAATTGTCACTAGCAAATTTCCAAATTAAGAAAATTTGCACCTACAGACCGCTTACAGTAAGCCTCGATCAAGTGGCATATTTACCGTAAGACCCACCAACCGAAAAACCCGCAGAAAAATACACCAAAAACAGTAGAAGTGACATAAACATATAGCAATCAATTTCAATGTGTTGCAGAACAAGTTCAGTCACAGCTGAAACTAAAATAAATTTCTTGCTCCTTGCGAACACAGAAACGAAATGTCAAACGCGCACTGAACGTCAAATCCACTGTAACATAAAGTATTCACGAACCAAAGTTACTATGACCTTCTCAAATTAGGGCTTGCACATTGAATGTTTACAATTTCACGTACTGTTTACAGACACTTGACCTCCAACAATGTAGCTTGAATGCTCTGACCTAGAAAAGTCTGTTGTTGAATGAAACGTGTCACAACCCGCAGTACTGTTTACAATAGGAACCCGCCTTCTATGCAGTTATGGTCCACGTAGCAAATGCCTAGTAGTTCACTTCAGTACTTGTCTTGTTATGCTTTATGTAGCATTATAATATAAATGCTCGTACTGTTTATTTGTGTCAACCGTTGATGACCTATATCTGTCCTGTTGTAGCCAAAACTTGCAAGTGTAGAATTAGCGTTGTGTGTTACGGCTGTCCCGTGTGTAGCTTAGACCCACAGATCAGAAGTGTAATGTGTACTTGTCCTTCTTGTAACTTTCTCGACAAAACTGGAGACATCATACATGTAACAGCCAACCAGGAATGTAAATTTCTGGATCCATAAATGTCAACAATAATGTCAAATGCTCGCTCTGTTCTTTTTAAACCCACAGATCTGGTCCATCAGAAATGTAAGTTTCTAGGCCACATTGGCGACAAGAAATGTATCATAAGAGCCCCCGTAACTGGTCCACCAGAAATGTAACTGTCTTTTTTTCTTGTTGAGGTGATCACTGGCCCAAGACAGTATACATGTTGTTAGATGTGTAGTGCGAGCGTATGATGAATTGAGTGTGGGTGCGAATGAAGACGCGAATGTGTTTAGGCTCGTATAGATGTAGATCCTGCAACCCATACTCTCACATGCAGTAATCAAGGATGCTTTGACACTGCAGGCATGTTTCAAGACATTTATTGACGGGAACACACATAGTATCAACAGGAACAGTCAGTGTAACAAGGTCATGCTGACCTGACATCGATAGGTATACATTTGGCATTCAAAAAGGTAAACATCAGAATAGACGTGCATGGTCAATAGCAAAGTTCTTCAATAATGACAGTTCGTAGCGTCGCCCTTGGCGTCTCTGACTAAACGCGTCAGATGCCTTAGTTACCTTGACACATAGGTGCAACTTGGCACTCCCTGCCAATTGCACATATCAGGCTGTAGTATAATAGCCGAAGCACAGGCCTCGTTCTGACGTCGGCCGTGTACTTCTGTTAAATAGGTTATCATCAACCCTGCAGTAATACTTATTGTAGATAGAAGTTCCGCCAATCTGCGGCTCCCACAATATATCTTCGTCACTGGATTTCTGGACAATATAAGACTAACAGTCTTGGATGGCTACCTCGAGCACAAATATATAAGTTCTGAAATGGCGGATCCGTGAACTGCTGTTCACCCTAGGTAATCCTTTACATGTTCTGCCACCGAAAAGCGTAATAATGCATAAAGGTCGGTATTACCTGGTAAATGAATCCTCAGAACTACACAAGGAATTCTGTCGTCATCCCGACGCACAGAGATTCACTGGGGAAAACTGCCATAGCAGTTACTTCGAAGATTCTCCCCGAAAAACAATGGACTCTTGGTCCCTTCAGAAAAACAGGACCTCCCGGCTTCCCGGAAGTATATCTCACTCCCGCTTAAAAAAACCTTCCCATAGGCCTACGCCCGAACTGACAACCTCTGACCCTAAAGGTCAAACACAATGAATGAATAAACAAGGGAAGACAACCCCTAATCAACCTGACATCGCAGGTAAAGACACAATTATACTTATGATACAAACATAAGCAAATAACTTGACAGATGACTCCGTCGAAAATGACAGCAACAATGGATTATTCAGGGGATCCAACAATTTGCGCATCATCCTTGAAAATACACTCGGAGCATTTTTCAATCCGAATGGTAGCATGTTGAATTCATAATGTCCTTCCGAGGTGCTAAAAGCTAAATAAGGACTAACTTCAGGCTTCACTGGAATCTGGTAATAGCCTTTACTAAGATCCACCTTCGAAAAGTACTTTGCCTTGTTTAATCTGGCAAATAACTGTTTTGTTGTCTGGTAATGGATCCACTTGTCCTTCTGTGACAGCATTCAGTTTCCTGTAATCTATGCACAGTCTATGTTCCCCAGACGGTTTCCTCAACAAAACTACACTGGAGCTAAAAGAAGATTCACTGTGTGAAATAATCCCCTCCTTCAACAAATAATCTATTTCTTCTTTCAATGCCTTCTCCTTCGCGAACGGAATAGAATAGGCTCTCATACAGATTGGGTTTTAGTCTACCAGTTTCATGTCATACTGTAGCAAATTTGTATGTCCTGGTTTATCTGTTAATACATCTGTATGTTCCTCCAGAACCTGTTGAACTCTCTCCCTCTGGTTTTTAGTCAGGTGCTTACTGACTTTTACTTGTGCAGCTGTCTCACAGGGATGTAATGGGTATTCATGTGAGGTGAGTGGTTCCTTTTGCATTTGAGTTGCGATAGCCAAGGTCAGTAAGGGGGTGCTTTCCTGGAGTGGTCTGTCCAGATACTTCTTTAAAAGGTTTACATGATAAACTTTCTCCTTCCCCTTTTTGTCAATTTTATAGTTTGTTCTAGACACCTTCTCTAGAACCGTATATGGACCTTGCCATCCAATTTGTAATTTATTCTGGCTGCCGGGTAGTAGAAGAAGCACCTTCTCTCCCACAGCTAGTTCTCTGTCCTTTGCCTTCCTATTAAAATACGCTGCATGTTTCTTCCTGGCTTGTCTCAAATTATCATTTGCCAGTTTCCATCCAGCTTTCAGACGAGTGGTCAGTTCGTTCACATATTGATACGATGAGGTAACAGTCTCTTCTGCCTTCTCATCTGTCCAGGTCCTTAATAATCTACATCTGGACTTTTAATTTTTCATACTTATTTTTCATGGCACCCGTCGGGTCCCTTCCATTGGAAGCATTATAATGAGGACTTTTCTTCCTAGAATCATCACTCACAAATCGACCACTACCAATTTTTTTCTTGGGGTTGTCTCCCCACTTTAGAATTACGTATGAGAGATCTTCGCTCTCTTTTATTTTCCTCCAGTTGATATAAGGCTGACCGAGGGATTGTCAGCTTATTCTGGGGTAAATTTACTCTTTGTACTCGTCGCATAGTGGCCATGTTAATCCATTCAAGTGAAGACTGGGCGTGAAAAGGGGGCTCTCATTCCACTTTGTCTACCTGATTATAATTATTTTTCCTTCCAGGCCTAAGTTTGCCCCGTGGCGTTTCTAGGTCCTGCACATTTTTTCCCTTTGTGGGTGTTCCCTCATGAAATACGCCACATGCTTCTACAAAGTTTTCAATATCGACATTTACGTCGGGCCAATAGTATTTTCGAGCAACTTTTTGGCAGATGGTACCTACTTTCTCATGGTCACCATCTTTTCCAACATGTAAGCTCCTTATTAAATTTGCCCTATATACCTTGGGAAGAACCAACTGTCCGTGACCAGTGGATCTAGTTCCTGTCTTCCTGTATAGCAATCTGTCCTTCATAAAGTACTCTCCCTTGCTTGGAGGTGTGTGGCATTTGGGCAATTTTTTAAAACATGGCTTGAGTGTCCTATCCTCAGCCTGCGCCTTCCTCATCTCCTCTGGATGAGCATTTATAGGTTCACCTTCTTCCTCCTTTTTCTGTGACCTGGTCTGCACTGTCGCCATGATCACAGGTCTCTCGGGATTCCCCAAGAAGACGTACCTACACCCCAATATCAGAGGGTAGATTGGTTCATCTATCACTGCTGCTCTGATTTCTCCTTCCACATAGCGAGTTTTCACCGTTATCCTTGCGATGGGAAGTGTCATGAGTGGTATGTCCTTAGTCGCCCCTTGTATTTCCACTGTTTCTGTGGTATACTGACTTGGGTCCACTAGGCTAGACTTCACAACTGAATCATAATCCAAACCTGTATCATATAGGCACCTTGTGGTGACCCCATTACAAATAACATCCTCACAAACTGGGGGGTGATAAGGTTCCTGCTTTCCATTAGGATTAACCTTTAATCTTTGAGTCCCCGACTTCATTGCAGCAATGTTTGAAGGTTTCCTTCTACAAAATTCGGTGTTATGGTTGTCTTTCTTACACCATTTGCACCATCTTTTTCCTTGGTTAAACGGTTTTCTTTCATTATATTTTTGGTAATTGAACTGTGAGTTTCTGTCACGATAGTCATTTCGTGGCCTATCAAAGTTTGTCCTGCCTTTATTACCTTGTTCTCTGTTATCAAATCTACTAAATTGCTGTGGAGCTTTAAAATTTTCTATGTGCTTCTTTTTAGTGCCACTTACCTCTGCCTGGGCTGCCTGATACCTCTCAGCGACATTTAAAACCTCCCCCAACCTCTCTGCACCTTGTTCCATGAGAAATTTTCTCAAGTCTGGAGCCATGGACTCTCTTAATTGCTCTATCATGATCATCTCTTTAAGATCTTGGGTCTTCCCCAGAGCAGTCCATTTCTCCAAATAGGTTTCCAGTCTGGCAGAGAATTGGTGGTATGTCTCCCCAGACAACAGCTTGGCATTTCTAAACTTCTTACGATAGAATTCACCATTCTTTTCATATCTTAATAACAAAGCCTGCTTTAGCATGTCATAATTGTCTTGGTCTTCTCTATTCATTTTAGCAAAGACTTCATAAGAAGTACCTCTCAGTCCCTGTGATAACTTTAGACTCCACCTCTCTCTCTCTCTAACCCATATGTAGTAGCTAATAATTCAAATCTACTGAGGTACCCCTCGATGTCATCGTCTTTCTCAACAAAATGGTCTAAATGAAACCCCATAGCTGAGGTTGAGGCTACCTGACTAGGCGTAGCATCTGAGGCAAAAGGGCTGGCACCATTTTCAGGAGCATGGCACCAGCTCCCTTAGTCGTAATTCGTGCTCCCTTTGCATTCTTCTATCCTCTGCTTCCCTTTCGGCCTTTTTTTCTTCTGCCTCCCTTTCGGCAGTCAATCTTTTTTCTTCTGCCTCCCTTTGCTGTCGTTTTTCTTCTGCCTCAATCTGCAACCTCTTAAGTTCTTTATCAGCCTCAATTTGTAACCTCTTCTCTTCAGCTAACCTCCTATCTTCCCTTTCAATATACTTGTCACATTCAGAAGTTACATACTGAATTAAAACCTGACCCTCCATATTCATCTCCCTCGCCGTTAGCACAGCAGCCGATCTAAATTTTGCTAGGTCAGCCATCATACAAATTAACAATGACCAAGGTAAATCTAATTATATAATGACTAAGGTAATTTTAATTATATAATTACTAAGGTAATTCTAATTAATTAATGACCAAGGTAATTCTAATTATTTAAAATGGCCAAGGTAATTCTAATTAATCAATCAACCAATTACCACTGGCTGTGAAGATTCACCAACTTTTATTTTCCCCTTATTATTTTAAGGGACACTTTTTAAATTTATACAATCTGTCCCCACTGGTTTAATTCTCCCACCAGGAGATCCCAATATCTATGATTAACTAAATATCCCTGGACAAGACCCCAATATTTGTAGTGGTTTTTGATGGTATTGTATGGTGGTTATGTTATCTAGTGTAATGTATGAGGTCAGCTGTGAAGGCTCCTGAGATAAATGTTTATGTGAATTACAGAAGGCCCTTCTTACTACCACTTACGACCTCAAACATATCTCTTTTACTATCATGAATGTAGCTACGTTAAAAAGTCTAGGGTACTGAAATGTAATGTGTTGTAATATACTATACAAACACACACAGGTAATTAATATGTCTAATAATATTAATAAAATCTATAACACACTGAACTAACTCAGACTGTTTTAGTTTTGATTTTAACAATTTTCTCTAAATTTATTAGTTCTGAACCAATGTTTTATTTTGGTCAGAACATATGAAATGTTATGGAGTTATAAATGGAATGCATAAATATATGGCATAATAAAATGGAATTTGTGTACATAGGTATTTGATAAGACTGGTTAATATTAATAATATCTCTATTGTCTCTGGGAGAACTATTACTGGATGTGCTGTTGGGGTGATGTCATCACTCCCACTCTGTGACTACAACAAGCTTTGTCCATTGACTTATAGACTGTAGTTTAATGTTATATTTCCCAAGAATTCAGTATATTTTTGATAGGGAAATATTTGTGGTGGTTTTAAATACTGGTGAATCTTCAGCAGGCCACGTATTCACTCATCTTGTCTGTGAAGATCTGATACTAGCTTCCTGTGGCCCACTCCTCTCTGTAGCTGGAATACAATGCTAGGCTGCACCGACACAAATGTTAGGCGGCACACACATCTGCTTGTGTATTCTTGCTTAAGTATGTGGCACTAGCTTTAGTGCCACAACAGAAACTCACAATTCTGAAACAAAATTTGTGCTATGTGTCAGTACTCTATCCACTGCACCACTCTTACACACAACACAACACATCAACATTATACAGAATGGGTCAGATCTCTCTGACCAACGTAGCACATCTTACCCAGTTGTTTTCATATAGTACCAGTTCCCCAAGACTGCATTGCATCTGAGATATGTTCAATAGTTTCCTCTTTTCTTCAATAAGATAGGTAATATGTTCCCACTGATCTTAATAATAGATCCGCCTTCCATAGTCTTAGTTAGGCGTCCATATATTTTGTTTGTCTCTAGACCCTGAACTTGGGCTGGGGACCTAGAGCGAGCACTTACTTGTCGTAATCATTTTATATGATATGGCAGTATCAATCACTCAAAATATTAAAATATACAAGATAAATGCTTTCATTCTTACCAGAATTCAGAATTGAGAACACAGTTAATGCTAGTAAAACTCAGCTGAGCTGCTGGCTATAGTATGGCGTCCCACTAAAATGTATGTAATATCTTCTGGGAAAACACCACTGGTAATAACTGACTGTGTCCCTGGACAGAATTATATCAAATGGCAAAAATGCGCGTCTCTATCCCGCTAATATGAATACATTTGTCCAATCACAGACTTCCCCCCTAACTTTTTCAAATCTTCAAACCAAAAGTCAAATTTCAGTCAGATCTCAGTCACGTATGTATTATTGTCTGTTGGTCCGTCTGTCTCTACTTGGTTTTTCACAAAAACACACTTGTTTCTTGGACCAACTACACGCAAACCCCTACACAAATCTGCCTCCTAAGTTATTTTTAGCCACAATTCTCCAACCTTCCCCCTCTCGTTCATTACAGCTAGATTTTAGCATTTCCGTATCTCAAGGACGCAATTTTGAGGCTTTAGTGAAAGTGTGCACAACAATACTGTCGCTAGTCTGATGTGAACAATACGGTCTTTCGTCAATATCTTCCATGTTATCTGTCCGTCTGTATAAATGAAAGTATATTATTTCTCTGCTTAAGATGGGCTATCAAACTAGCTAGGTTTTATATTCCTAACTTTATTATTAAGAAGAAATATATTTTTTCTCAAGGTTAGTTTTTGAAATTTGTTGTTGCACGTTCTCCACGGCGTTTGCCGCTGAATTCAAATAAAACAACCAAGTATCGTAAAACGTCCAAGAAATGACTGTTTCGAATAAGAGCTAAGGTATTTTTCTAACAATTTCCTTACATTGTGTTAACTAGTGGCGTGATTTTTTTTTTCTCTTTTATTACTTAAACTACAACTTGCGTCTTTTTGCACATTAGGTTCAAACACGTGTTCAGTCATATTTTTCTTTTTTTTTTATATCTCCGTTATCCTCCCGTCTACAAGGATACCGTTTCGTCTGCACGTCTAACTAGTTAGTTTGAATGGCGGTAGGAAATGCGGGCATGGGCGAGCATGTCTCCTAGTATCTTATGCATTATTTTTATCCCTACATGTTATCTTTATAATTGGAGATATTTTAACGTTGTATCACGATAAATTCATCACAGTGGCATATTTTATGCAACATATTTTACTCTCTAAGCTGGATCTAGTAGGGGAAAGTCTCTAACACTTCACTCCCCTACGGAAGTATTTGCTATGGGACTGTCTTTATCGTGTTTACCACTCCTCAGACTTATTTACGTTCCGCCAGGTGAACTGGGGTATTATTGTAACAATACCCAGTCATTATCGCCGGTCAGCGAGAGAGATTCTTATCATGAAAATACCGTCTCACCCGATAAACATCTATAGAATCCAATATTGTCTGTCTGAAATAGCCGTCTGAGGTGGGCAGATTACACAGGTGGTAGATGTGTTTATCTTTTTACGGGACCATACATGTGTGTGATTATCACGATAATCTGGAGAGACAATATTGGTCATAGGTAGCATCTGGACATCAAATGAGTTCACAGATGGTGTTTATGAGTTGTGCATAAGATGCCGGCGTAAGTCTGACGCAACGATATGAAGAGGTCACACGTAGATATTAAATTTAATTGTTTGAAACAAATGAGGGTATTTTTTTAAATTTGACACACCCCTACCCACGTAGTGCTGAACGAGATTCGATTGGATTAATTGATTTGAGAGGTCGGAATATACAATGCATCTCAGTGGAAAATTAGGAGGAAAGACAGTTGGAATTTGAACTGAGAATTGTGAGATATAATGTAGTGATATCAAAGTCTGTACACACACTGCAGCGCAAACGTCAGACTAGCGACTCCTAAAAGCCAGAAAGAAAAAGGAGACATTGGACTTAGACATTCCACAACTATAAGTAACAGATCGAGTATTGGGCAACTTAAGAATTTACCAGTAAACCCGCATTTTTAATACAAGACTGGTGTGACGGAAGTACTGAGATTCTGTCTTTCAAATGGCCCATGTTTTTTTCCCCTTGCATTTTGTTCACTATTTTGGAGGGATTACAGAAAAATCCTTCTTCATGTTTCTTCTCCTTCTATTATTTACGTTTTTTCAAGATGAGATCACGAGGGAGTTTGATCTCATCTGCTTTATGGTTCTTCTTTATGTGTTTAGAATGGGGGTGTAGGGAATTGGACAGTATTTTTCTAGAAGAAAGATTATAGAGGCTAGATCAGGATTTGCCCCAGTTTTAGTCTTTTTAAAGATAGGGCAGGTGGCCCTAGACACATTTTTCGGGATTTTTTATATATATATTTTGGCCATTTTTGTTTCATTGCCACTAGAGGGCAGAGCTTAATGCCGTTTCTTTGTCTGGCAGTAACCGGATTGCATCAGTATTGTTTACAATTCTGATTGGCTGAGAGCTAACGGGATTTGAAATTATTGGGTTAGAATTAAAGCCACGCATATGACGTCAAGAGGTCAGCGTGCTGTTAGGCGATTATAAAAGGCCTATATTTCATAGTCTCTTTCTCTTTTAATGAAAAATTGCCAAGCCGGTTGCCAGAGTCAAGTCGATTGCCTTCAGTAGGACATTCGAGATTTGCAGGTGCCGGCTTTTTGTGGGGAAGAGCAGAATTTTTGATACCACAAAAATTTCTCCCACGGCGAAGTTGTGGCATTCGCCGACAAGCTAAGTCGCGCATGAATTGCCAGTGGTGGAAGGAGAGGAAGAAAGTACGTTTTCCCAGCCAGGGGGAAGACATTTTCCAGCGAATAGGATTTTTGTGGATAAATCCTGAGCTCTGACGCTCGTTACACACGCAGATTTGGCAGGCTGCCAGCGTTGTGGTAATTTTATGTTCGCTTCTTCACGGCCATAATAAAGCCGATAGCCCCATCGCCCAGTCATAGGTAATCGGGCAGGTAACCTCAGAGGTGTTAGAAGCCAGCTACAGTTCCAGTCCAGAATCCAGTGGGGTTCTGTTAAACCTAGTCGTCAATTTCAGAATGGTGGAGGGAAATAGGGTCACAATACCCTCTACAGATTTTAGAGCAGAGAACAGCTGCTGAAAGTGTAGTCTACAGGTAGTAGACCAGATAGGCAGAACTGATAGTTTTGGTGAATCATAGCAGAGGACTGCTGCGGAAGTTTAGAGGTGCAGTTAGTTGTGTTCAGGAGATTTCATGATAGGCTGTGTAGAACCGAAGTCTGCGCAGAGATTGTGTAGACACTTCGTAGTCGTTCCAGCTATCAGTGGACTTAGAGTTAGAATTTAGAACAGTTAGTTTAGAGTGTAAGCTCGACATCCAGTGCAGTGTGGTTCATGTCATTTAATCTTACCTTCTTTCTCCGTACAGGTGAAACTTGTGGGTGAAGGGTTGGGTTTTAATGATACAACAAATTGTAATTTTTCCTGACTTTGTTTGTTTCAGGAGTGCTTACACTGCAATTTTTATGTATGGGACATGCATATGTTTGTTTATAGGTGTATAATAAACTTGTATAAATTGTAGCTGGCATCAGTCATTTCCTTTAGTACAGTAGCTATATGTTGTCTGTACCGTGGTGTTTGTGAATCTTAATTGAACCTTATCCCCATAGGGTAGTTAGAGGTGGTTCGAGGCCATAGCAATTTAAACGTCCGAAGTGGCGAGGAAAGAATCAACCTCGGTTCTCAACCTCGGAGCCAATGGTCTCAACTTTCACATTTGGCACTATATTTCTATCTGAATCCATCATTTCAGTCTTTCTTCTTACTATTGTCTTGTCACTATATGTAGACAGTCTCTAGTCTTAAATCCATTTCGTGACAAAGTGGGGGCTCGTCCGGGATCATCTTTGTTGGGATCAAGTCTACATTCATAGATTGTCTCTGAAGGAAGTTCTGGAAATGGATTTCTTAAAAATCCCCTAGACTTGAGCTATATTAAGACTGATCCAGCTATAAGTTTTTTCCACAGGTTGTAGTCAGTTTAGATGTTAGTGGTAGTAAGGTTGTTTATGACTTAGAAGTAATTGATGGCTAATGGAATTTTTTTCTTAACAGGAAAGTAATTCGGGTTTTGGGTAGCTGGATAACTTGAATTTTTTTCAGGTAGTTATTAGTCAGACTTGGTGCTAGTCTGAGTGCGGGTTTTTGCGACAGCATATTCCTAGTAGGTAACAGTAAATTTTTCTTGTTCCTTTTTTTTTGTCATTTCTCCTCGTGGTGAGTACTGCTGATTTGTCAGGTAGGATGGCTGAATTGGTCAAGCTACTTACTGCATGGAAGGACGCAGCTAAAAGCATGGGGATGAATGAGGCCGAGACTAGGGCTTACATTATGAGGGAACAGGACCGGCAGACGGAGAAAGAAGAGAGGGCCCGAATGGCAGAGATGGACCTGCGTAAATTGGAAGCGGAGAAAGAAGAGAGGGCCCGACAGGCAGAGGAGAAGAAGGCAGAGAGGGAGGCGCAGGAAAGGGCTGCGGCAGCAGAGGAGAGAAAAGCAGAGAGAGAAGCACAGGAGAAGATAGCACAGAGGAAAGCCCAAGAGAGGGAGAAGGCAGCAGAGAGACAGCATGAACTTGCCCTGCGTTCACTGGAACTGCAGTACCGATCTTCGGAAGGCAGTTCGGCTAACGGAGATTCTCCCGGAGCAGGGGCGACAGACACCTCAGGAAACGGAGGGCCCCGGATGGCAGCCATGAATTTTCCCATGGACCCTTTTCTTAACGGGAATGAGAAAATTGAGGTATTTTTAGAAAAATTTGAACGGATGGCAAAGGCATACAAGCTGGATGATAGTCTTTGGTGTCTCAAATTATCTCAATCTCTAAGAGGACATGCGTATGATGTCTATAGCAAGATGCTAGTGGATGACCAAGGTAACTTTGAGGCACTGCGGAACGCCCTGTTACAGCGATTCCAATGGACTCCCCGGAAGTGCCAAACAATGTTTAGGGAAAGTCGACTGGAGAAAGGAGAAAGTTTTCCCCAGTTCGCAGAGAGGCTGAGGAATTACCTCACTCGCTGGAGAGAGTTGTCGGGTTTGGCTAAATCTTTTGAAGGATTGGAAGAATTAGTTCTGTGCGAACAGATAAAGGCCAACATGTCTCCGGACTTAAGGAAGTACCTGGCGGAGCAGGGCGCCCAGCAACTGGACCAGATAATTCTATTTGCAGAAAGGTTCCAGACGGCCCAGCCCGAAGTACTGGGCCAGAAAAGAAAACACCCTGACCTGCCAGCCCCGGACAAAGGAGCATCTTCATCGCATTCGCCTTCCTCTTCAGCTCACCAACAGCAAGGGCCGTCTCGAAAGGAGCCCCCTCCCAGTCATAACATGCGCTCCCAGCCGCCTAACAGAACACAGGGGCCGACTTCTCATGAACCCGTCAGGAACCGGGGAGATACTGAGAGATATTGTAGGTTCTGTCGGACTACCTCTCATTGGACAACACGGTGCCCAAACAAACAACCCGCTCATCAGGTGGCTTGTTTAAGGCCTGTGAGGGTGAAACAAGGGAAGAAGTGGAAACCCTTCCCGTCAGAGAAGTTGTTCTCCAACAGTGGACCAGCCAACGTGAACGGGACTTAGAAAACATGTTTATTTGACAGCGGGCTTACATACCCCAGCATAGTCGCCCGACATCTGGTGAAGCCCTGGCAGATGACCAGAGAAAAAGTGAATATTGGTGGAGTTTTAAGGAAAGGGACTTCACAGTGCTTTCCGGTGGCCAATATTAAGGTAAAATGTAAGTTCGTGTCTGGCACCATCAAGGCAGCTGTGATGGCACAGCCCGCCTATGACTTCATTCTCGGCAACCCATATCTAGTTTTGGGGAACCCGCCCACACCGATCCTTGCTGATGCAAGGGGGCCTACTGCAGGCCAGATAAGTGAAAAAGGAGAACCCCTAATTCACGGAGCCCCGAGCGAGCTCAAACATAGCGGTCGTGCCAAGGAGAGGTGCAACGCCTCCGACGACAGTGATATGTTAATTGCAGAGGCAAATTCGCCCGCCAGCCCTGTTCAGCCAACCAGCCAAACAGTGGTGACGACGCCTCTGATTCAGGAAGTACACTCTTTGTTGTCGGGAATTAGGCCCCCGATGGTATTAGCTCCTTCAAGTGAGGGACATACTGACAAGAGCGGTATTACATATGTCAACGACCAGCGCCATCTTCATAGGGCACAAGATAGCGGTCTGAGGGAGCATATAGTTCCAACCAGCCCTGGAGCCCCATCCGACCAGCACTTTACTCAAACGGAGGAGGACAGTGATCTGAGTATCCGTTTGCCTATAAACGGAGATGGGCCCCACAACTCTCGTATCTCGTTTACAGGAAACGACTCTTGTAACGAGCAGCCTGAAAAATTGGCTATCTTTTCCAATTCGTTTCACGGAACATTGGAACCAGTCACTGAGAGCTTTATCTCAGATTCTCCGCGATCTAACGGGATCTTAAACCGTCAAGTGTCACTGCAGGACACATTCCAACTGACGCCAGTATCTCTCACAGGGGAGGGCAAGGTTGAAGGTAGAACCAGGGTGTTAGACGGAGAGCTCCCGTGGTCTACAGTTTCATCTCACCAACTTTTCAGGCCAGAAAAGAGTGAGAAAAGCGACCTTACGCATTTGCAAGGAGCTATTTTGGAGAGCTCTGTCCCGCTTCAGATTGGTAGGGGAAGAGCAAATCCAGAACCACTGCCAGGGGCAGATATTACCTACCTTTTCCCAAAGGTAGAAGCTATTGAGATTGATCAGGATTCAATAGAAACCCAGCAAGAAATCGGAGTCAAACGAGAACTTTGAAGACTGAAGTGGAGAAGGGTTCCATGTGAACAGCAGTTGAACATGGGTCAGTCGGTCCTAAGAGATAGGAAAACTCCGTTCTGACCCCGGGGCACTCTTTATATATATACGTACAGAGTCTGCCCGCAACCTATCGAAAGGGAATCGGGTTAATATTCCCGAACCTGGACACGGAGATTGGTCCTCAGGGGCCAGGTGCGGCAACGCAAACGAAGTGGGGGACGTCGGCGGGAGCCCCGGGAAGAGTTCTCTTTTCTTTGTAAGGAGCCACATCCCTGGAATCGGCTTGCCCGGAGATAGGGACCGCGGCCCCGTAAAGCACCGCGGCTCTTGCGGTGTCCGGTGCGCTCCCGTCGGCCCTTGAAAACCCCACGGAGACGGTGTGAATTTCGTGCCAGGCCGTACCCATATCCGCAGCAGGTCTCCGAGGTGCACAGCCTCTAGTCGATAGAACAATGTAGGTAAGGGAAGTCGGCAAATTGGATCCGTAACTTCGGGAAAAGGATTGGCTCTGAGGGCTGGGTCAGTCGGGCCGGGGTACGAAGCGGGACTGGGATGGGCCCGGGCTGGGCGAGGCCGCCGCCGCTAGCCGGTGGGCCGGCCGAGCTCGGAACGTGGCTGCAACCTTCCCGTGGACCGCCCCAGCTATGCGGCGTCGCCCTCGGGCGGCGTCCGCGTCGGCTGGCATTCAACAGCCAACTCAGAACTGGTACGGACCAGGGGAATCCGACTGTCTAATTAAAACAAAGCATTGCGACGGCCGTCACCCGGTGTTGACGCAATGTGATTTCTGCCCAGTGCTCTGAATGTCAAAGTGAAGAAATTCAACCAAGCGCGGGTAAACGGCGGGAGTAACTATGACTCTCTTAAGGTAGCCAAATGCCTCGTCATCTAATTAGTGACGCGCATGAATGGTTTAATCCTTAAAGGCGATCTTTGTCCTCTCAAGGCTGTGTGTGGTCCCGGTTGCCGGGTCCTCCCAGCACAGAAGAGGCAGTGAGTGGGAACTGTGCCTGTGCCAGACTGCCCTTTTTCGAGGACCTTCGGTCCCGAATGGATTTTGGCTGGACGGGCGGCTGGAAGGCATGGCGATATGGTTTTATAGCGACAAGAGTAGAGTACACATGAGGGCAAGTTCGGGGCACAGCGGATTGATCTACCGCTTGCTTGTCACATTGATCACAGAAACAACAATTAAAAGTCTGTTGTACCAATATACGCCGTTAGGTGTGACGGAACAACGGACGATTTCTTGTTGCCCTAATGACGCCGCAAGGTGTTATGGCCGATGTCTGCTTAGGCGGGTGGCGGTCAAAGGAATAATAATAATAATAATAATAATAAGAAATCGGAGGCTCTACACCAGAGGAACCCGAGACGTTGCATCGTTCTCGCACGGTACCAGCAGTCACAAACCCGCTGACGCGCAGCGAGGAAGTCGCCATCGCCAGATCGCCACAGCGCCCGCCGGTCACATCAGCTGACCAGGACAGCCTTTTGACGGTCATAGCAAGGGAAAGTTCAGACCCGCCATTAGACGGCACAGGTCTGAAGAGAGATCAACTCTCCCAACGGAGCATAGGAGCTCATTCTAGGAGAGGAAGGAGGAAACGCAAAAGAGGAAGGTCGAAGAACACTGAATAGGAGGGGTAAGGAGAGACAGCCTTGTAGACAGAGTTAAGGGCCAGTGTGAAACACAGAGATTTCAGTAAGGAGATCGTTGCTCAATCTTTGAAAGGGGGGAGTGATGTGACGGAAGTACTGAGATTCTGTCTTTCAAATGGCCCATGTTTTTTCCCCTTGCATTTTGTTCACTATTTTGGAGGGATTACAGAAAAATCCTTCTTCATGTTTCTTCTCCTTCTATTATTTACGTTTTTTCAAGATGAGATCACGAGGGAGTTTGATCTCATCTGCTTTATGGTTCTTCTTTATGTGTTTAGAATGGGGGTGTAGGGAATTGGACAGTATTTTTCTAGAAGAAAGATTATAGAGGCTAGATCAGGATTTGCCCCAGTTTTAGTCTTTTTAAAGATAGGGCAGGTGGCCCTAGACACATTTTTCGGGATTTTTTATATATATATTTTGGCCATTTTTGTTTCATTGCCACTAGAGGGCAGAGCTTAATGCCGTTTCTTTGTCTGGCAGTAACCGGATTGCATCAGTATTGTTTACAATTCTGATTGGCTGAGAGCTAACGGGATTTGAAATTATTGGGTTAGAATTAAAGCCACGCATATGACGTCAAGAGGTCAGCGTGCTGTTAGGCGATTATAAAAGGCCTATATTTCATAGCCTCTTTCTCTTTTAATGAAAAATTGCCAAGCCGGTTGCCAGAGTCAAGTCGATTGCCTTCAGTAGGACATTCGAGATTTGCAGGTGCCGGCTTTTTGTGGGGAAGAGCAGAATTTTTGATACCACAAAAATTTCTCCCACGGCGAAGTTGTGGCATTCGCCGACAAGCTAAGTCGCGCATGAATTGCCAGTGGTGGAAGGAGAGGAAGAAAGTACGTTTTCCCAGCCAGGGGGAAGACATTTTCCAGCGAATAGGATTTTTGTGGATAAATCCTGAGCTCTGACGCTCGTTACACACGCAGATTTGGCAGGCTGCCAGCGTTGTGGTAATTTTATGTTCGCTTCTTCACGGCCATAATAAAGCCGATAGCCCCATCGCCCAGTCATAGGTAATCGGGCAGGTAACCTCAGAGGTGTTAGAAGCCAGCTAAAGTTCCAATCCAGAATCCAGTGGGGTTCTGTTAAACCTAGTCGTCAATTTCAGAATGGTGGAGGGAAATAGGGTCACAATACCCTCTACAGATTTTAGAGCAGAGAACAGCTGCTGAAAGTGTAGTCTACAGGTAGTAGACCAGATAGGCAGAACTGATAGTTTTGGTGAATCATAGCAGAGGACTGCTGCGGAAGTTTAGAGGTGCAGTTAGTTGTGTTCAGGAGATTTCATGATAGGCTGTGTAGAACCGAAGTCTGCGCAGAGATTGTGTAGACACTTCGTAGTCGTTCCAGCTATCAGTGGACTTAGAGTTAGAATGTAGAACAGTTAGTTTAGAGTGTAAGCTCGACATCCAGTGCAGTGTGGTTCATGTCATTTAATCTTACCTTCTTTCTCCATACAGGTGAAACTTGTGGGTGAAGGGTTGGGTTTTAATGATACAACAAATTGTAATTTTTCCTGACTTTGTTTGTTTCAGGAGTGCTTACACTGCAATTTTAATGTATGGGACATGCATATGTTTGTTTATAGGTGTATAATAAACTTGTATAAATTGTAGCTGGCATCAGTCATTTCCTTTAGTACAGTAGCTATATGTTGTCTGTACCGTGGTGTTTGTGAATCTTAATTGAACCTTATCCCCATAGGGTAGTTAGAGGTGGTTCGAGGCCATAGCAATTTAAACGTCCGAAGTGGCGAGGAAAGAATCAACCTCGGTTCTCAACCTCGGAGCCAATGGTCTCAACTTTCACATTTGGCACTATATTTCTATCTGAATCCATCATTTCAGTCTTTCTTCTTACTATTGTCTTGTCACTATATGTAGACAGTCTCTAGTCTTAAATCCATTTCGTGACAACTGGACACTTAGCAATTTGATCACAAGTAATATAGTAGTTAAACAAAGGTTGTCCCAGGCCAGTGATTTCGCATAACATCCGACGACAGAGGTATTAATTATAATTTCCCAGACCAAGTCATAGAGGAATTAAATCTAATTTCCAGACCTAAGTGATTTCGAAGCATCTAATACAGAGCTGTGTCCAATCTAAATCTGTGCAAGGAGATTGTGTATTCCCAAAATTTTGAGGTAAGTGTAAACAATTTATTTACTAATGTAAATTTTACAGGTTTCTTGCTAAGTAGTTATATTTGAAGCTGGTGTGGCAGTATTGCCTCCCCTGCTTTGCAGTAGTGGTTCAACAGTGGCTAAAACTCAAGAGTATCTCATATGGGCTTCAAATGTGCCTACCTTCGCACAAGATTACTCTTGGCAGAGATGTAAATAGAAGAAACAAAATGCTTCTATCTCCAAGGAATCTTCACAAGATATTCAGAATAAGCGAGAACAATACTGCTTTGGCTAAGTATGTTAACTCTGTAATTCTGCCGACGCTTTTGTGAATGATTTAGGCACTTATTAATTTCAGCTCGTTTAAGCCCCCACCCCTGATTTACTCAGTGGAATTCTGTTATTCTAGTATAGCTCTGTTTAGAGTGTGTGTAGTAAGTTGACTGAGACAAACATGCAGTAACTTTAAGATGATTAAATCGAAGTTAAATTTGTATAATTACAAATAACAAAATTTAATAATCACTTACGTTTTAACAGTTGAAGAAATAATTTGAATAGTTATGGATCAAGAAAAGTTATCATCTCGGTCGTTATGGATTGTGAAATGTTACAAGAAGTTCAAGTGGCAGCATATATTTGAACTTAGCTGCCAACGACGGTTCTGCTCCTTCTTATGGGTTAGTTCTATTCACACTGCTAACGCTCGTCCCTAAACAAGGTTTTCGGGTGTAGCTCGTTTCCCAGAAATGTAAAGAAGAGTCTACCACGTGGGTCCTTCGTCTTAAAGCTTAGGCCACTGTTCCCTTCTTGTTCCAGAGATAGTACTTTCTGCTGGTACCACCAATAAGCCAATTCTGGCTCACATACTTTTTGCGCAGATGAATAAAAGAGACTTGAATCGACCTCTTACACGCGTCTGGGGTGTCGTTAATTTAATAAGTTCCCTCTCTGACATCGTGTGAGGTCCTTCAGTTTCCTCAGTCCCGGTTTCCATATTTAAAATGAAAGAGATTTCCTGGGCTATGAAAGTCCGTCCACAATTCTCCACTAAAAGGTGACCGGTATATTTAAGAAGGAATTCTGAATTCTAATTCTTCACTGTAGCAAGGTCTGATATCTTGGCGAGCGATTTCTCAAGTGAAATAGCTTGAGAAAATGGTCAGATTATATCCATTGCCTTTCCACGCATTTGTTATGCGCGCTTCAAAGGATCAGCCAGTCTGATTTGAATATGTTGCATGACTCAGCTAATGCAAAATTTCAAACATTACTTTTCTGAAAATGGGCGGTAAACATCCGGTTGCATAGTGGCACAAACTTACGAACATGTCGGTAAACTCATATTACAACGTGTTCCCAATGTAACAATCATCACTTTTATCAGAAAGTAATCTCTTATCTGTGTCTGTCCATCAGTTGTCTCCCCGTATTCCAAGCTTTGGTGATGAGCGCACCCGTGTCTTATCAGTCTTATCAGTGATTAAGCACTGCACTGAGGCGATTTACTTGTTTATCTGTGTACTGATATCAGCTGCGCCCACGATAGCCAATATGGTTAGGTCACTGCCACTCCTTGCTACGCAGGGAGAAATGGATAACAACCAGACATGTCTACTTATCCCCGAGGAGTGTGTAAGAAGGAAAATACATAGTATCTGCTACACATAGCAGAAAGAGAAATAAAGAAAGTGCGATAATTGAAAGCACGCAAAGTAATCAGTATATAACAATGTAACAGATTACTGACGGAGTGACAGAGAGATCGATGATGATCACTCCATTTTGTGACAGCTGGCAACCTCAACATATAAAAACAGTATATTTATGAACCACTACAGCAAATAGTGGTGAATTCTTCTTATTAGTCGTTCGGAAAACCCGTCAGCAGAGGTGACCCCAGACTACTGTCGTAGATTTGTGATAGGTGAATTAAGACTTGGTTTGGTCCCTTCTGAATAGCAATAGAAACAAGTGATAGCTCAGTGGGAGATGATAAAATAGAAATAGATTTCACGAGTGAGATGGAGGAAATATATTAGAGTCGGTCTCTGACCCTCGAGATGATTTCTCTCAGTCAGCCTATCATCTACAACCGATTAAGATTTGTCAGACCGTCTAGTATAATATATAGTAATATATATATCCCTCACATACACACACCTAACTGACTACAATAGACACACAGACATGAAACTATGACAATGGAAATATAGATAATTGGGAACGAACTGACCGACACACTGGAATAAGTTTATGTGAGGTTTAATTATCATAATAAACTTCCATCACAACATATAAAAATTACATTAAACATATACAAATAGTTATAAAGTCAATGAATTGCTACAAGAATGATAGACCCACAGTTATGATCTTTTCCCTCGATGAATAGCCCACAGTCCTGTTAGAAGAAAAGTGATAGCCCCAAAGAGTCACAGATACATATGCTATAGTCTAAGATTTCCCTTTAAAGGTATGAACAGACTTTGATACTCTAATCTATCCTAAGGAAAATATTGTTAGCAACAAAAACTTGCATAAAGAAATTTAAGACAGCAAAATGGGTGCCAAAAATACTACAATAAAGGAATCACTCAGTCCTGCATTCATTCTATTCAGTCAGCTGTGATCACTAGCTTGCATTCGTACTTACAGCTTTGGTACCTCTCCAGTTCTGGGATCTATCTATCTATTTTCAATATTCATCTCGCCACAATGCTCTCTACGCCAATTTTCGTTGAAACTAATTTTGATTGAAGTTTTAAAAAAATATATTTTTGTATCTTACAAAGTTTGAATTTTGCTATTTTGCTTCCTTCTTCTTTGGCACATGTATCTGAAGTGTAATGTCCATACATCTTGCAATATGCAGGAATACACCGTGTTAAATTATTTACCTGAGTCCCACACACAGTGGAACAGTCCACGATCGGTTTTCAAGAAGCGAGACGCAAGATGCGAAGCGTAATTCGTGCACCTGAAAGAAAGATCTTGGACAAACTAGAAATAACAGTTAGCATCCCTCTGTTTTTCTACCGTTTCGGCAAAGTTCCTTGTGCAGTAAACGACATTTGCTTACTAGCTGTGGTGCATAGCAAAATAAGTTGTCGGGAGGATTTGATTGCCATTTGAACTTTTTCTCCCGTGTTTCAAAATGTTTGTCTTGCGCTAGTATCTGTGTCTACGGAAAGGCCTTTCCAGTTCATTTCTGAATATTATCTGTCCGTAGTGCCGTTGGCTTAATCTTCTATCGTTCCTGGGACTTTTCTTTGAGTACAAACATTTTGACACATGCGGAACCACCAGAAATTTTGTGTTTTATTTCCTCAGTTGTTAGAAGATCTTGTTATGTTCCCACTTACTTTTTTTTAATAACCTTGCGCGTTTTGTAATTAGTAAAGACAAATTCATGCTTGTTTCTGAAACACCTTTCATTAGTTTGCATCTTTCGTGTGCTTGACAATGAATGTGCGCGTTTTTAAACGCAATTCAAAGAAGAAATGTGTTCTTTTGCGCCACATGGCACCGGCTTATTCATTTTGTGATTCGTAGTTATTAAAACATTCTGTTGTCGGCACACAGCAAACATTCTAGTGCGACAACAAATAGCTCTTACAAGACTGTATAGGCTGCATCTTGTATGAAATCACGTGTCTGCTTAAAATAATTCGCAACAACGGGTATTTAAAACGAAATAACCGCACCTACTGTATGAACTTCAAAATTATTTACAGTCCTGAAGCTGGAAGCCGAAGTACTCAACTAAAGTGGGCTTAATTTTGATCTAATTTCTCCCTGATGAGAGAAATAGATGAGACCAAAAGAAGAAGGAGAGTGGAAACATAGATAAAGGATAAAGAAAGAAAATAAAGGATAAAGAAAACATAGATAAAGGATGAAGAAAACATAGATAAAGGATGAAGAAACATAGATAAAGGATGAAGAAAACATAGATAAATGATAAAGAAAACATAGATAAATGATAAAGAAAACATAGATAAATGATAAAGAAAACATAGATAAAGGATAAAGAAAACAGAAAAACTTTAACGAATGGCACAAGACAGTGAAGCTCGGCATGTTTATAGCTCCTGTGATCTAGGTCAAGCTGAAAGGTTTAGATGATGATGTCAACATATGAACATATCATACAAACAATACATATGAACATATCATACAAACAAACATATGAACATCGCACACAAACAAACATAAGAACATCGCATACAAACAAACATATGAACATCGCATACATACAAACACATGAACATCGCTTACAAACAAACATATGAACACCACTTACAAACAAACATATGAACACCACTTACAAACAAACATATGAACAACGCACATAAACAAACATATGAACATCGAATACAAACAATTCATATGAACATATCATACAAACAAACATGAACATCGCACACAAAAGAACATATGAACATCGCATACAAACAAACATATGAACATCGCACACAAAAGAACATATGAACATCGCATACAAACAAACATATGAATACTACTTACAAACAAACATATGAACAACGCACATAAACAAACATATGAACATCGCATACAAACAATTCATATGAACATATCATACAAACAAGCATATGAACATCGCACACAAAAGAACATATAACATCACATACAAACAAACGTATGAACATAGCATACATACAAACATATGAACATCGCTTACAAACAAACATATGAACACTACTTACAAACAAACACATGAACATCGCACTCAAACAAACATATGAAAATCGTATACAAACAAACATATGAACATCGCACACAAACAAACATATGAACATGGCTTACAAACAAACATATGATCATCACACACAAACAAACATACAAACATCGCATACAAACAAACATATGAACATTGCACACAAACATACATATGAACATCGCTTACAAACAAACAGATGAACATCGCATACAAACAATACATATGAACATATCATACAAACAAACATATGAACATCGCACACAGAAGAACATATGAACATCGCATACAAACAAACATAAACATCTCACATAAACAAATATATGAACATCGCATACAAACAAACATATGAACATCACATACAAACAAATATATGAACATCGCACTCAAACAAACATATGAAAATCGTATACAAACAAACATTTGAACATCGCAAACAAACAAACATATGAACATGGCTTACAAACAAACATATGATCACCACACACAAACAAACATATAAAAATCGCATACAAACAAACATATGAACATTCCACACAAACAAACATATGAACATCGCTTACAAACAAACATATGAACATCGCATACAAACAAACATTTAAATATCGCACACAAACAAACATGAAAATCGCATACAAACAAACATACGAACATCGCACACACACAAACATATGAACATCGCATACAAACAAACTTATGAACATCGCACACAAACAAACATATGAACATCGCATACAAACAAACATATGAACATGGCTTGCAAACAAATATTTGAGCAACGCACGCAAACAAACATATGAACATCGCATTCAAACAAACATATGAACATCACACACAAACAAACTTATGAACATCGCTGATAATGTGTTATTCTGTGTTGTTATTATTTTTCTTCACACTATCCTTTGGACACCCGAACCAAGGTAGACGCTCTCAGATGTCGGAGGTGATGGAGATGAAGAGGTAGGGTGTCTCTGGACTGGTTTGCGTGGGTGGTACGCTGACATTATGTATGGAGGGATGATATGGATAAAGTTACACCCAGAGCAACTGTATACTCGTTACATGGACGTCACAATGACTCACGACGAGGAAGCGAAAAAATAACAGCTGGTGACGTTTTCCAAACATTTATTAGGACGCCACAATAGGTACTCTAACACTGACAATCAATCACAAGCAATGTAGAGCATATCAATCAGTATAATGTAAAGTTCCTCAATAAATTGTGCATTCAAGTAAGCTGATCTCATAGATATGTTAGCTTCAGCAGGTTCAGCTCAAACATTAGCAATATGCGAGTTAAGCAACTCTTTCCTGATACAAATGGATCATATAAATATAGCCAAGTCTCAATACAAGCCGCACGGAAATGGCGGGTTATGAATCCAGTTCACGTTGACCTTCTGTGGACATATTTTCTAAGTCTAACCTTCGTAGAGGCATCTCCGCTGGCATAGCGAAGTTCGAGGAACATAATAATAACTGTTCTGTGGGCATAAGTAGCCTGAAACATAGATATATCAGGTATAGAGATATCTGGTGTACTTCTAATAACAGAGTCTCTCCTCTGCCTGACGATGCGAATGAGTCGAACAACAAAGTCTAACTTCACCGGCTACAGGACAAAGTAGGAGGAGCGATTACCTTTGTGTTCGAAAACACCACAATTCCAACCGTCTCCAGACGTTAGAATTAAACCCATGGGACTAATGTTAATAGACCTGCCATCAAATTCACAGAAGATTTTTCCCATGATAAAAGAAAAACTCGGGGAATCAGAACATGTCTTGCCCCGTACACAGATCACATCTCGACCTGACGGAAGTTCCTTAACAAAAACCCACCCAGTCTGGGCATGCGCTAAAGTTAACTTTGAACTATATTCAAGTAGGACAACTACATATTTACTTTCATTCGAAGCAAAAAATAAGTATTCGCCCTTTGACTATATTTCTAATATTATTAACAAATATTTTCAAATATACACAAGCATACAGACAAACAAATATCTTTCTATATATATATCTCTATTCATTGCCAATACAAGAATCTGTGCGTAACAATCGAACACAAACAAACATATGAACATCGCTTACAAACAAACATATGAACATCACATACATACAAACATATGAACATCGCTTACAAACAAACATATGAACATCACACACAGACAAACATATGAACATCGCATACAAACAAACATATGAACATCGCATACATACAAACATATGAACATCGCTTACAAACAAACATATGAACATCGCTTACAAACAAACATATGAACATCGCTTACAAACAAACATATGAACATCACACACAAACAAACATATGAACATCTCATACATATCTGGAGAGTTGATGAGAGGTTATCAAAGGTGATCAAAGGTGTTAGTGTAACAAGAGGCGTTATCCAGATTTTTTACACGTATTTACAAATGTTGCAATCTGATCTGCTTATGGCTTCCACATTTTGTTGTTTGTAGTTTTTTTTTTTTTTTTTTTAGGTTCTGACGTAACCAAGGATTGTAACAGGACAATTAATACGCACATAAGTGATAACTAATAAGTAATATATATATACATGTCTGCAGAATGGGGGAAGATCGGCTACCATGACAAGCATGGGAAACAAAGAGCCAGGGATCCAGACCCCTAGGACGACCCAGAGTCCGCTGGGAGGACAACATTAGACAATCTTTGAAGAACCGAGGACTAGAATGGAACCAGTTCAGGAGGAAGACAACCGATAGGATAATCTGGCGCTCTCTCTTCCAAACCTCTACACCTCACGGTAGAAGGGGAACGACTAAGTAAGTATATATCTATCTATCAATTGTTGTCTTCCGCTATCCAAAAGCACTTTCATCAGACTCACTGGGGTTAACATAAATACTCAGGGAGGATAAATGATAGAAGTGGTGGATGGAAGCGGCAGGAACTTAATGCACATATCAGGGACCCATTACTCAAAAGAGACGTCTGTTTTCCTCTTAGTTTGTGGTACACGTTTGTGGTACACGTTTGTTGCCAGCGGTCTACGTTTGACTTGGCAACCTTAGCAGTTACCTCAGCCGTTTGAAAGAGGCGTGCTGCAACCACAAGATTTGACTATCGACAAGAAATGCAGTCCAAAAACACCTGCGGGACACAATGTCACAGGATTTACTCCCCTTTGCTCTGCAGTGAAGGTCCAACAGTGGCAAAATTCAGAGTTATCTACCTTTAGCTCAAGAAATGAGAATTAAAAAATGGTGCTTCAATTCAAAGAAGTCTACAGGATTTTAAAGAAATCAAGTACTATGGCTGATAGGATCCAGGCCAGCAAACGTTTTAACTTTCCTGGCCTTCTATAAATAAGGATTTTGCTCGTGCTGATGAGCCCTCAACTGATTTAACTCAGTAAAATATTACTTTAATAGCTCTGTTATAGGTATTTAAACTGAATGAGACAAACGGGTGCGGTTCACTCACATAAGTAATTAAATCAACTATACATTTTAGTATATTTACAGACAACAAATTTAATAATCAATTATCGTTATTAGCTGTAAAATAAATAAGGGTGAGGGGAATTAGATCTTTAAACATTCATCAAGGGGGATTATCTGAAAAGTGTGTTTTCTCTTTCGAATTTAAATAAAACAGAGTTCACTTGGCAGTTTTATTTGGGTACTTAACTGCCAGTAAAATGTCGGTTGGTTTCTGCTCCAGCCGATGTTTGTTCTTTGCAGCTCATGGACTGGTTCATACTCGTCACTGGTCAAGGCTGGTGGCTTCAACACGTCCCTCGTAGTATCGTGAGGTAATTGCGAAGATGGTCCGGCGTCTGATATAACCCGTCTGCTGTAGGTGTCTAGCTTTGAATGAAGGCTACTTATAGCACACACTTGTTCCACAGATAGCACCGACAATTGGTACCACGACTACTATCGTGAAATAAGAGAAACAAATACCCTCCTGAGTATTGTGTTTTCTGACACAAAAAGGTGCGCCCCCCCCCCCCCCCCTTTTCATTCCACTATCCCATCTGCCTCAGAACGTTGCCCTCTCTCAGCATTAAAGTTAACACATTAACTACCGCGAGCCGGTGGGACCAGCTTATGAAATCCTATCATTTGGACCGCGAGCCGCTCACAGCGTCGATCTGTGTTTAGTAATAAAACGAATGAAAAATGTACTGAATGTGACAAAATGTCTGTCCCTGTCCTTGTGTGTGTCTCTCACACCTTCAGCCCTCCGGGCTTCTTTTCTGGTGAAGTCTCTAACACGCCACTCCCTTATGGCAGTATTTGCTACGGGAGTAATTCGTATCTTATTGTTTACCACTCCTCAGACGTATTTACGTCCCGCCAGGTGAACTGTGGTATTATCGTAACAATACCCAGTCATCAGACCGGTCACCCGCTTACCTCTTTGAATCCGTCTGACCACCTGTGGAAACGTGTCGGTCCAACATTTGACCCCAGTGAAAAGCTGCTGATCGTGTTGACACAAGCTTGTGTTGTGTGTACAATGAAAGAAAACAACACTGTCTGACTAGACATCTGTCTGGCGGAGGCACGCAGATAAAGGCGATAATTAGATAATCTGTCGGCGTAGACATCTGGGCAGAAGACTTTACGTCAGGAACACACGGTCACAATATTGTGATAGACAGAGGTGCGGCCAAAAGTCTTATGTAACGAAATACATCACTGTTGTTAGAGGCCACGCGTGTATGTTAAATTTAACTTACTTACTTACTTAGTCGTTCCCCTTCTACCGTGAGGTGTAGAGGTTTGGAAGAGAGAGCGCCAGACCATTCTATCAGCTGTCTTCTTCCTGGCCTGGTTCCATTCTAGTCCTCGGTCCTTCAAAGATTGTCTAATGTTGTCCTCCCAGCGGACTCTGGGTCGTCCTGGAGGTCTGGATCCCTGGCTCTTTGTTTCCCATGCCTGTCGTGGTAGCCGATCTTCTCCCATTCTGCAGACATGGCCAAACCATCTTAGTTGGGACTGTTCTATTTGGGTCTGCAGCGGATGGGATTTTAGGCCTTGACGGATCGTCTGGTTGCGGACCATGTCTCTTCTTGTTACTTCAACCACTTTCCTCAGATACCTCATTTGTGAGGTTTGGATCTGGCTTTTGTGGGTTGTAGTCATTGCCCACGACTCGCATCCATATGTCAAGACTGGGACATAGGTGGAGCGGTATACAGCCATCTTCGTTTTCTTACCAACCTCTTTCTTGCTGAGGAATTCACGATTTATGGCCTGAAAAAGTCTCCCAGCCGCTGCTTTTCGAGTGGCCAACTCTTCTTTGATGCCTCCCTTTCGGTCTATAATAGCTCCGAGATATTTAAAGTGGTCGACCTGCTCCAGGACCTGTTCTCCCAACTTAATCTGATGTTTTCTTTCTTCTCGTGATATCACCATGGATTTTGTTTTAGAGCTGCTTATGACCATCCCTCTCTTCTCCAGCTCTTCCTTCCAGACTTGCAGGTTGGATTGGAGATGTGCCTCTGATTTAGCAATCAGGGCAACATCATCAGCAAATGCCAGCTCCGAAATATAGACCTGTCTCATCTTCCAGTACCCCACTGAATACTTTCTTGTTCTCTCCTTACATGCCTTGATGACATCGTCCATAAGGAGTATGAAGAGGTAAGGTGATAGGATATCACCTTGTCTTACACCAGTGGTGGTTCTGAACTCTTCTGACTTATGGTTTGCTGTCCTCACATAATTTCTGCAAGACTTGTAGAAGCTCTGTATAGCATGAATCAGAGGTGCTGGAATATTCTTCCTTGCCAAACAGTCCCAAAGTTTGCTCCAGGGGACCCTGTCAAACGCCTTTTCCAGATCTATGAAACAAAGATGGATCTCACTCTTATACTCAAGGGCCTTTTCACTCAGCTGTCTGAGTGTGAAGATTAGGTCTTGAGTACTTCGGTTTGCTCGGAATCCGCACTGGACCTCATCCAATTGTGGCTCAGCTAGGCGTCGGAGTCTCTCTGCTCTAGGATTCTAGAGTAGATTTTACCAGGGACACTGAGAAGGGATATGCCTCTATGGTTTCCACATTGTCGATTGTCACCCTTTTTGAAAATTGGTGTTATGATGGCAATCTCCCAATCCTTTGGTATGGTCTTGTTGCACCATGCTGCCTGTAGGACCTTTAAGAGTAATAGGTCGCCTGATGCTCCCATGTACTTAACCATTTCTGGTGTTATACCATCATGCCCTGCTGCTTTGCCCATCTTGATTTTCTCTAGTGCTGCCCTCAGTTCTTCCATCTTTATGTCATCTTCACCATCATTGGTTTCCTTTTCTGTGTCAGTGGTTATCATTTCTGATGCTTCATCATGCTCACCATCCAGGAGTTCTGAGAAATATTCTTTCCATCTTTCCATTACTTCCTTCGGGGCAGTAAGCAATTTGCCTTGCTTGTCCTTTATAAATTTGAGAGGGCATTGTTTTTCTTTCCTCATGTTCTTTAGGGTCTTATAGAACAATTTCTGGTTTTCTTGTGCATCTTTTTCTAGCTTTTCTCCAAATTCTTCCCAGGACTTCTGTTTTGCTGCTAGCACTTTGTTCTTTGCTTCTGTTCTGAGTGTCACATATTCTCTATATTTTTCCATTTGTCCTGTTGTGTTTTTAGCTCCTAAGTATTGTTTCCATGCCATTTTCTTCTCTCTTATTGTTAAATTTAATATTTTTCAAATATGCGTGGGATGAGTAATGATTAACAAACCGACCCCGCTAGTGCTAGAGAGCGATTGGTTTGCCAGAACCTACAATGAATTTGATTGGAAACCCAGTGTTGAGGATTGTTGCATGGTCAGCGAGCATCTTGGTTTAAACTTGATTCAGATGGTCGCACCATGCAACACCTCACTAGACAGAAAGGAAATGGTTAGCGTGTGGCGATGCATGACGCGTTAGACTTAGTTACGCAGAGTTCTTGTGTGGCCTTCGAGCCTTATGGTAGTGTTTCTTAATATGTGGCATGGCCACTAACGTAGGATAGTGTATAACTATACAATTATATTATGGTAATGTAGAGCTCGTAAAGCAATAAATAAATAATGCGTAAGGACCATTGAGTCCGAAGAAATACGTTGGTAATATTAACCGCAATAATTTATTAGTATAAGTGTATGAGGAGAACTGCCGTAAGACGGGGGTAAAACGGTTGAATGGGAAAAACAAACAAAAAACAAACAAACAAACAAATAGTAATACGTCTTACAAGGAGAAAGGACTAGAAAAACCTACGTTGCGGCCACAAGGCCTTCGTCAGGGACAGACAAACAAGAGACAGGAGGGAAAGAAAATGAGAATTAAGTAGAGAACATGAAACTATAAAAATTAGAGAAAAAAACACTCCCTTATGTCCAGTCACATGGTGAAGCAAAGATGGCTGACACTAAACCGGAAAGCGGAAGTCGATAGTACATTAAAACAAAAAATAAGAAATAATGAAAACAAGTACTCGAAAACAGTGAGGGGGAAAAAATAAATAAAAAAATATTTTAAAAAAAAAATTATACAAAAATATATAAAGTGAGGGAAAAGCGATTTAAAAAAAAAAATGGGTGATCGCAGCATCAAAGTAGAAAGTCAACACAACTGGGACTAGATAGAAAAGGGCGCCTCAGACAAATGAGTGTTGGGTACTCAAACCGTGTGATTTAAGGCAACCCATAAGATGGATGAGGCGTTGTTCCTGGCGAAACCGACTGTTGGCTTCCGAGGAACAGGATCTGATGGCTGTCACCTGGATGTCAGTGGCACCGTGGTGGCCAGGGCCATTGAAGTGGATGGCCACAGGTGTAGATTTCAACTGAGAGATGTCGTAGAGGGTGTCTGCAGAATTGGTCGCCCAGTCGTGTGCCCGTTTGGCCGATGTAAGTAATGTTGCAAAGTTTGCATATAATCGCATAAATGACGTTGCGTGACTCACATGTGAAGCCATGGGTGATGGTGAACATGGCCTTAGGAAACGAGACTGAACGTGTTTCGATAACATACTGACATGTCTTACATCGTGTTCGGTTACATGGCTTGGTCCCAAAGTGGCCATCGTTTTGCGTAAGTCGTGAAATGCGAAACGCAGTTATGATATGAAAGGCTGATAGAGCCAGGCTATGGATGCCAAAATGAATTAATAATATGTCAGAGTTCTTGAGACGTGTATTAGGCAGGGTACCTAATATAACTATTAGCAGAATGATTAATTCTGTATAAATATAATAAGTATTTGAAGCATTTGATTACAAGATATTTTTTTTTTTTTTTTTTTTTTTTTTTTTTTTTTTCGTACGCCCGCTAATACTCGAGGCGAAATCTCAGGTTATTATTTATGTCTAACCTGACATTGATTTTACGTGAGTATCCCTTTATTTCTTGTACAGAGACAGGTGTCCCTCGCCATTCAGGCAAATACTCGCCGATTTCGGAGGTACCCATTGCAGCTGGGTCGGCTCAGGAGCCGCCAGTCCCTGGTCGACAACACTCCTTCAAATGTCCTCGCCAGGTCTCGAGTTAATCCAGTCCAAATCCCGGTCGACGAAAAATCCTCAAATGCCGTCGCCCGGGTTTGATCCTGTATCACCCGGTCGCCAGAGCGGTGTTCTAACCACTACGCTAGCGCGGCTCCCCAACAAGATATTGAATGTTAACTAAACACCAAAGTGACAGACGTGTATTGTCTGATAAACTGTGAACTTTAAGACTGTGCTATATCAAGTGTTCTAAACATGTTAGCGTTGATAAATCATGATGGAAAGTTGTGCGAAGATTAAATGATTATAAGTAGTCAAAACGAGACTTGTTAAATGAGAAAAACGTTCTACAGTTCCAGTTTCAAATGTTGTATGCATTTTGACCGTTAACCTTCAAGGGCGGTTATGAACGAGAACACTTCAATACCAGCTGCTAATAATAGCAAGAAATAAACACTATCATTCTTTAATTCAAAGTTTAATGAAGGAACACTAAAACGAAAATTATAACAATAACTTAGATAAACCCAAAGTTGCAGCAGAAAGATACTCCGTGATGGCAGAACAGATGAATTTAGAATACAAGAAGTGAAACATAATATCAGCCCAATTATCAAAGTCTGAAAGTCTGCAACACCCAGCTGGATTTGAACTGAGGATGAGAGATATAATCTAATGAACTCAGAAACACAGAACAGACGGCTTCACAACTTCAACCAAGCACCTCCAAACAGCCAGAAAGAGAAGGATCGGACCTAGAATTCCTATATCACAAGTGACAGATCGACAGTATTTGGGCAACTCTGAAACCCTAAGAGTAAACCCGCATATTTAAATACACGACTGTAAAAATTCAGGACCAGGACTTTATAAATACAAGACTGGAAACCTAGGAATTGGATCATCAGTCATAAGAGAAATATATTCCAGGCCAAGTGTTTCACCCGTCATAAGAGGAATTATAGATTTCCAGACCAAGTGTTTCACCCGTCATAAGTGGAATTTCTCAACCGAAATTGATTCGAGAGCATATGCACCGAAATTGCTCGGGTCCATTCTAAATCTGCGCAGGGAGATTGTGTATAACCCAATTTGGGGTAAGTTGTGAACATTTCTATTACAAACGTGAATTTATCATGTTTTCTTGCTAGTGGATATAAATAGGAGGCTGGCAACCTTAACATATGAAAATAGTATATTCATGAACCACTACAGCAAGAGCTAGTGATTGTTTCTGACTAGTCGTGCCGGAAACTCGAAAACAGAGCGTCCCCAGACTCCGACTGAAGCAGTGATGAGTGATGATTACATTACATGTGCATAAGGTGTAACACATTATCTTGTGAGAATTATGTACCTTTTTTAATTGTAATTCAGGTAAATCATTGTTCATGCACTAAAGACGCAAATTTCTAGTTAACACCCAGAAGGATATGGGTGAATTTTCATCATATTCCCTGAGTGTGTGCTCGGGAATTTAATTCTTCTGAAAGGTTAACATTGGTGGGTGGAGCGCATGATAATAAGCCTGTTAGTTTGCGGCGAACAAATGTACTCAGCAGACATTTGTTTCTTTCTATTTGTCTAAAGTTCGTGATTACAAGCCATCAGACGATTTATGGTACTAACGCAGCTAGTGTGAAAAAAAAAAATTCACCATAACCGATTACAGTGGAAGAGAGTGTGGAGAAGGCTTTCTTCATCACAGAATTGAAGAACCACAGCTGCAGGACTCACTCATACAAGCTAAGTGCTAACTAAAAGGCACCAGAAAAAAAGGGACAATTCCAGTTAAACTTTAAGTATAAAGTTAAATTTCCACCTACGTCTCAATGATGAGAAAGTTATAACTATCAAAATTCCACTAATCTTTCCATATTTATTTTAACCTGTTAAAGACTATTTCACTATTAAATTTGTTACCTGTTGTTTTAAAACAAAACAATAATAGTTGATTCAGTTATATGTATGAAAGCAAACGTATGAGCCAGAGTACTTAATCTATATATATATATATAAATACCTAGACATAAATTTACATAGAACAGAGCTATACTTTATAAGAGGGATTTCGTTGGATTACACTAACTGGGGGTTTGAACGGGCTAAACCATTGCTTAAATCCTTCACAAAAGGCGACGGACCAGATACAATGCGTTAACAATTGTTCAACACAATGCAACATTGTTCGTAACTTCTGGGAATATCTTGTGAAAGCTCCCTTCAGGTAGAAGTATTATTAACCTTCTATCTACATCTCTGCCAAGAGTAATCTTGCGCGCAGGTAGATACCTTGGACGCCAATATTAGATACTCTTGAGTTTTGGTCACTGTTGGACCACTACTGCTAAGCAGGGGAGACAATCCGTGACACTGAAACACTGTCTGATCTGGTTCGAGATTTTAAGTTGTCACCGGAAAACAAATTTCCACAGTATGGTTGTTGTAGAACACTGGAAAGTTGATATTATGTTCATATTTTTCAGCGTTTTGGGTTAGTTACCAAATCGTGTAAAACTGTTTACCGTGGCAACTAGTGATAGAACCACAAAAAATACTTATACATCTCCAATAACGACTGAACAAGCTAGAAATTTGTTTCAACAATTGACTGATAGATCTAGCGACGAGGACAGTGAAAACGGTGTGCATATTGATTGAAATAGTGATGTTGATAGTAGTGGGGTGCAAGCAGTGATGATAGTGAAAATATTGCAAGTCCTCAGCCATCGGAGGGCCCAAAAAAGATAAGATCTCGATTAGAGTTACAAATGGTGCAGGAAATAGATAAGACCTCGATTAGAGTTACAAATGGTGCAGGAAATAGATAAGATCTCGATTAGAGTTATCAATGGTGCAGAAAACGGATAAGATCTCGATTAGAGTTACAAATGGTGCAGGAAATAATGTGACGAAAGAAAGAAAACATCGGAAGCAAGTTTGTGAGTGTGAAACATCAAATAGTTTTCGTTTCGTCCCAACTCGTGAATCAGGTCTGCATGCAAATTTTGAGATTTTATGGAAGTGGTGTGTAAGCTACCAAGTGTAAATATTAGTCAGTATGTCTGTCCTTGGGCTTGTTATTTTTGTAATTGGATATACTACGTGATAATCACCTAAAAAAGGCATTAACTTCCTTAGAACCAAGCAACATGTTGGTAAGGTGACAATTTTAAAAAAAATGGAAACTTTGTTTGTCTTTCAATCAATTAATATTATTAATAATATTTACCGTACTTGTAAATATACTTTTTTCAGTTTGCTGTTATGGCACATTCATTAAACTGACGTATAATTCGTAAAAATCTGTTAGCAATTACGAAAACTACAGCTTAATTTGTGCATACACGTACAGGGGGAAAATGGGAACAAAAAGTAATTACGCCACAGCGTGTTTTCCAATTTTGTAGTTAATGTGTTAATCCCAGTGAGCGGAAAACAACCATTGCATTTATATTGATCATGTTTACATTTACATATGCACTGGTTGAAGAGGTTAATATAATATGTATGTGCATCAGTTCTGTCATCATCCACTCCCTGCACCATACAGAACTTGGGACTACTTCTGCTTTTGGTTCTCTATGAGAAACGCGCATAAAGCTGTCACCAGCTCTGCAGTGGTGTTTCATGACACCATCCTTCTATATGCTGAGCTTTCCAGCCTCGTATGACTTGGACATCCACTAGCAATTTTCACATGTTAATAAATGCAAAATATAGAATTATAAAATGTATACCTACGCCAAATATCTTTGGGAAGATCGACTTCTGGCTCAGAGAAATAGTTAAAGCAACTTGATTAAGATGCCTCTTACGTGGTCTGGGGTGTTTCTTTACAATAGACTCCGACTATGACTTAGTGTTCATGTGTTTAGTATTCCGGGCTTTCCGTATTAATAAATATAGAGTTGTCGTTGTGTAAATAAACAAGATGCTCAAACACGTTGTCCGGTCCTTTAAACTGGAATCCTAATCGTATTCATTATTCTGGCTTCTCTGGCTGTCTTTTTGACGAGTTGAATTTCACAGTGCCGTACTCATAAGGCGCTAAATTGCATGGCAATATTCTGCTCGCATCCAGATTGCTACTACATGACAAGGCTCCAATCAGAGATGTTGTAATTTTTACAAATCAAATGCCAAGCCAATAGCATGCAATTTTGCGAGTATTTAGGTGGAGTATATTCCCCCTACCTCTCACGGAGAATTCCTGCCAACATCTGTACACACAGAAATGTGTTGTTTACGTCACCTCTCCATATCAGGTATCACCTTCCGTCTATTATCGATCATGTTTACACTCATCAACTTCATGACCTATCATGTGTAATTTCTTTCAAGATGGATACTTCTTCTCCAGCAAGTCTGTACGGAAAGGTTTATTTCATTTACCAGGTCTAGCAAACAATCAACAAACTGATTGTCACGGGTTGCCTCCCTTTGCACTGCAGCAGTGGTCCAACAGTGGCCAAAATCCAGAGTATCAAATGTCGGTCTTTAAAGTTGTCTACCTTTACACAAGATTACTCTTAATAGAGTTCTAAATAGAAGGATAATGATGCTTATAATGATTATATATATATATATATATATATATATATATATATATATATATATATATATATATATATATATATATATATATATATATATATATATATATATGATAGGGTGGGCGAGATGGTGATGATGCTGTTGTGATATTTGATCACTCTCTTGCACACTCGCAACCGACCCGATTCAACACTAAAACTCTGATTCTCATGGCAGGGGCTGTATTTATTTTTACAACCCTATCAGTGACATTAAGAGCACACTGAAGCAAACATTAAACAAATAAACCAACAAACCAAACACCAAACAAACACTCAGCTAGTGCTCAGTTGCTAATCCTGAAACGCAAACAAAGCACGGGCTAGTTAAAATCATAGTTAAATAACGATTTTCTCACCTGCTAAACAGTCCTTCCAAGCCACCTGACACCCTTAATTATCACACACGCACACTCATGCGTGTCGTCCAATGCGACTAGTAAGGTGTTGTGCATGAGGCTGGCAATCTCACCGTGTAACATCGGTTGCTACCGAAACAACTACTGCCAGAGCACACACTCAGCTATCACACATACACACACTCATGCATGTCGTCCAATGAGACTAGTATGGTGTTGTGCATGAGGCTGGCAATTTCACCATGTAACACAGATTGCTACCGAAGCCACTACTGCACGAGCATATGAATACTTCAAGCGGAAGCAAACCACACTGGTGGCCCCATGCTCCCTCAGGAGCGGAGAAGAGAAATATATATCTCCAAGTGAGCCCACGTGCTCTCACAAACCATTCTTCACATAACAATAATTAAATAATAACAAAATATTCAACGATATGTACAACAAATACTCTCAATAATGAAAATAAACCACCACCTCGCAACTGATCCATCTCAATATTCGTTCTGCACTCTGAAGCATATCGTATGTGACGACTGGTGCGCCTGGCAACAAGCGTGTCGTATATGACCACTGATGAGCCTGGGAATCTCATCACATGAAACACATCGTTACCGAAACAACACTGCAATAGCATAAAAATGCTTCTTGTCGGCCTGTGATGGACACCAGCCGAATTGGTGTTTCCATGCTCCACAAGGAGCAAACAGAGAAACACCTGACTTAACGTGCCTTACGCACCAAGGAGTGCCTCGCGCTCTCCGGAAATCTAAATACATATTCTCACCTCACTCAAAGTAACCCACTAAAGATATACTTACTTAGTCGTTCCCCTTCTACCGTGAGGTGTAGAGGTTTGGAAGAGAGAGCGCCAGATTATCCTATCGGCTGTCTTCCTCCTGGCCTGGTTCCATTCTAGTCCTCGGTCCTTCAACGATTGTCTAATGTTGTCCTCCCAGCGGACTCTGGGTCATCCTAAGGATCTGGATCCTTGGCTCTTTGTTTCCCATGCTTGTCGTGGTATCCGATCTTCTCCCATTCTGCAGACATGGCCAAACCATCTTAATTGGGACTGTTCTACTTGAGTCTGCAGGGGGTAGGATTTAAAGCCTTGACGTATCGTCTGGTTGCGTACCATTCTCTTCTTGTTACTTCAACCACCTTCCTCAGATACCTCATTTCTGAGGTTTGGATCTTTCTTTTATGGGTTGTAATCATTGCCCATGACTCGCATCCATATGTCAAGACTGGGACATAGGTGGAGCGGTATACAGCCATCTTTGTTTTTTTTACCAACCTCTCTCTTGCTGAGGAATCCTCGATTTATGGCCTGAAAAAGTCTCCCAGCTGCTGCTTTTCGAGTGGCCAACTCTTCTTTGATGCCTCCCTTTCGGTCTATAATAGCTCCGAGGTATTAAAAGTGGTCGACCTGCTCCAGGACCTGTTCTCCCAGCTTAATCTGATGTCTTCTTTCTTCTCGTGATATCACCATGGATTTTGTTTTAGAGCTGCTTATGACCATCCCTCTCTTCTCCAGCTCTTCCTTCCAGACCTGCAGGTTGGATTGGAGATGTGCCTCTGATTTAGAAATTAGGGCAACATCATCAGCAAATGCCAGCTCCGAAATATAGACCTGTCTCATCTTCCAGTACTCCACTGAATACTTTCTAGTTCTCTCCTTACATGCCTTGATGACATCGTCCATAAGGAGTATGAAGAGGTAAGATGATAGAATATCACCTTGTCTTACACCAGTGGTGGTCCTGAACTCTTCTGACTTATGGTTTGCTGTCCTCACATAATTTCTGCAAGACTTGTAGAAGCTCAGTATAGCATGAATCAGAGGTGCTGGAATATTCTTCCTTGCCAAACAGTCCCAAAGTTTGCTCCAGGGGACCCTGTCAAACGCCTTTTCCAGATCTATGAAACAAAGATGCATCTCACTCTTATACTCAAGGGCCTTTTCACTCAGCTGTCTGAGTGTGAAGATTAGGTCTTGAGTACTTCGGTTTGCTCGGAATCCGCACTGGACCTCATCCAATTGTGGCTCAGCTAGGCGTCCGAGTCTCTGCTCTAGGATTCTAGAGTAGATTTTACCAGGGACTCTGAGAAGGGATATGCCTCTATGGTTTCCACACTGTCGATTGTCACCCTTTTTGAAAATTTGTGTTATGATGGCAATCTCCCAATCCTTTGGTATGGTCTTGTTGTATCATGCTGCCTGTAAAACCCTTAAGAGTAATAGGTCGCCTGATGCTCCCATGAACTTAACCATTTCTAGTGTTATACCATCATGCCCTGCTGTTTTGCCCATCTTTATTTTCTCCAGTGCTGCCTTCTGTTCTTCCATCTTTATGTCATCTTCACCATCATTGATTTTCTCTTCTGTGCTAGTGTTTATCATTTCTGATGCTTCACCATGCTCACCATCCAGGAGTTCTGAGAAATATTCTTTCCATCTTTCCATTATTTTCTTCGGGGCAGTAAGCAATTTACCTTGCTTGTCACTAAAGACATACAGTAGAATAATCAATAATCGTGAAATACCACTAAATTACTGTCGCATCAAAGAATAAAATATAATTATTCTTAACTTTAACAAAACTGGAACTAAATACATCACCTAAAGGAAATTTACCACGAAAACTCTTCTATTACTGGGGAAAATTACATTTAATCTACTTTCACCCACGTGTCAATTCTGTGGTGAAAAATTCTAATACCCATATATAAATTAGAACATAAATGTAAAGCAGAACGAAATAATACGATAGGAAGAAGAATGGAGAAGGACCAGTGCTTTCCCAGTATAGATAACGCCTTAGTGGCATAACGCCGTAATGGCTAACACAAGATTTCTACTTGTCCTAATTCGTTCGTTCCTAAATAAAATGCTTAAGCCTAACAATACGGCGATAACAGTAGTTCTAAAAATAGAATGTGTAGTATAATCTGAACGACCTTGATTTTAAAAACTAACACTAGTGCAAAATCGCGCACAAAGTGAGCCTTGGAAAGACAGACGGGCTTAGAAGAAAAAAAGCAGAGAGAGGTAGACGGACCATGTAACACAGTAGCGCAAGCCATTCGCTGTGTGTCTAAAAATAAACCAACTCGCAGTGGACATGGCCTGATTTTTTTCAAATAAACAGTGATGAAAAAAAACTAACGATACGATGTAGGTTTTGAAAACAGGTTAAATTCTTATTAGGAAACCTGATTTTTTTACGTAGTGCTCCTGACTTTATACTGATAGTACAGTCGTAAAGGATTGAACAGGTGGTAGTTGAAATTAAACACTTAACATCGAAAAAAGATCGTATTCTTAACTACACCACTTAGCCCCTTGAAAATCATATATTCGTGTACAGGAAGGCTAGTGGACTAGGAATATGTAATAAATTATCTAAAAGGTCCATTAGATAATTAAATATTGGTAATAAAACATATAGAGAACAGAGATACTGTCAGGTTTGGTCATATCTGCTTGGGATGGAAATCCCTGATTTTTGTGAAACATAGTAGTGCTGTACCAGTCATCCTTAGTGTATTTTCCTTACGAATTGTGGGACCGTGGTATAGATGGTGATATTGCATCGTCCGGTCTGAGTACTGCGTGATCCAGAAAGTTGGCTGCAGACTCCCAGCACAAGATAGCGGCATTGCCTATCAAATTATCAAACTGAGAAGCAAGCGAGCAGAGGATACAGGTTTCCTGCGGCTGCATTATGAGATAAGAGCATATCAGCACGTAAAGCCCAACCTTGAATCAAATACCCCTGAACTGAACTTTATTATAAAAGGGACAGAAAGATTAAAGAAACAGAATCTGTGAATCCTTTAATATTATTTCCACCAGTAACAAACACATGAAGTCGTGATGACAAACAACAACCTAGCATTAAAAGCCAGTATTACCTCATAATAATACATCACAACACTACACTTATATTACAAGACTATTATATGTCTGGACAAAGATCTTTTGTATAAATTTTTGTACATAAACAGTGTGCTTACATTTGATTGTGATTCCTGATTCACATTGTAGTAGGATCATGATATCTATATATTGAAAAGCTAATACATTGTATAAAATTTAACACTTGACTTACTTAAGATAAATCTTTAGAGTGTTATGTGTATGTGATTGTCATAGTGTTGTAAATTGTTGTGAATCTTAACTTAGGTGTTTATCTGTCTGTTGGTTGTTGTGAACGTACACTTCATCACTATCATAACCCTAGACATTAAACGAAGTCATCATACATTCAAGAATAAGTCTGATTGAGGTCGAAATGTGGTAGCAAGCAAGGTTCTCTGTAACACACCAACATTATTAGATACAGACACCTTCACAGCTGATTTCAGTCAGTACATTAAGTCCCCTATAACTATATTTAAATAATCCCAACTCACCACATATACTGGGGGTCTCGCTCCCGGGATTTGAATTTTTCAAAGCACCAATTATATTGGGTAGCTCACTTCAGGGAATTATAAAAATTAAAAAGGTATTCTTGGGTGGAAAATAAATAAGGTTGAGCTTTCAGTGCTTGTGGTTGTCCTTAGTATAATTAGTCATAGATAGAATTGTTTAGTTAGACATTGTATAAATTTGCCTGTGAGAAAATGGCTGACCTGGCAAAGTTTCAATCTGCGGCTGTACAGACTGCCAGGGAAATGCACATGGATGGTCAAGTCTTGATTGACTATGTGACCTTAGAATGTGATAAATTTATTGCAAGGGAAGAAAAAAGATTAGAGAAAGAAGCTGAAAGAAAGTTAGTGGCAGATAAAGAAATTAAGAGGTTGCAGATTGAGGCTGACAAAGAGGCTAGGGCATTGGAGGGGGATCGTGAAGCGGAAATAAAGACGCTCCAGTTGGAAGAGAAAAAGGCAGAAAGAGAAGAAAAGAGATTAGCTATAGAAAGAGAGGAAAAGAGATTAGCTATAGAAAGAGAAGAAAAGAGATTAGCTATAGAAAGAGAAGAAAAGAGATTAGCTGCAGAAAGGGAAGCAGAAGATAGGAGATTGCAGAGGGAGCATGAATTACGACTAAGAGAGTTAGAAATTCAAGGCCATGCTCCTGAAAAGGGTGCCAGTCCTTTTACCTCCGATGCTACTGGCAGTCAGACAGCCTCAACCTCAGCTATGAGTTTTCATTTAGACCATTTTGTAGAGAAAGACGATGACATAGAAAGTTACCTAAATAGATATGAACTTTTAGCTACCACGTATGGTTTAGAGAGAGAAAGGTGGAGCCTAAAGTTATCACAAGGGCTTCGTGGTACAGCTTATGAAGTTTTTGCCAAGATGAGCAGAGATGACCAAGACAATTATAGCATGTTAATGCAGGTTCTTTTGTTAAGATATGAAAAGAATGGAGAATTTTATAGAAAAAAATTCAGGAATGCTAAACTACTGTCAGGTGAGACATATCACCAGTTCTCTGCACGGTTAGAGACATACTTGGAGAAATGGACTGCTTTGGGGAAAACCCAAGATCTTAAGGAAATAATCCTTATAGAGCAGCTAAGAGAGTCCATGGCTCCAGACCTGAGAAAGTTTCTCATGGAACAAGGTGCAGAGAGGCTGGGTGAGTTATTAAATGTCGCTGAAAGATATCAGGCAGCTCAAGCAGAGGTAACTAGTAATAAAAAGAAACAGGTAGACAATTTTAAGGCACCACAAAACTTTAATAAGTTTGATCATAGAGATCAGAACAAAGGTAAGCACCAGTTTGATAGGCCACGGTATGATAATAAAAATAACACCCCACAATTCGATGAAAGGAAATTTGATGAAAGAAAGTCTTTCAACCAAGGAAGGAAGTGGTGTAAAAATTGTCGGATGGACAATCATGATACTGACCGTTGTAGAAGGAAACATGTGTATATGGCCACCCTTCAGGTCAGGTCGACCTCTAGAAAGTAGGAGGATATTCTGATAGATACCACTCCAGATGAGATGAGGAAGGCGCAGGCTGGGGATTAGACCCTCAAGCCTTGTTTTAAGAAATTGTCAAATTGTCATACACCTCCAGGAAAAGGAGACTTCTATATGAAGGACAAATTGATTTATAGGAAGGCTGGATCTAGATCCAATGGTCAGGGACAGCTGGTACTTCCTAAAAAGTATAGGGCAGAGTTAATAAGGAGCTTACATGTGAAACAAGATGGGGACCATGAGAAAATAGGTACCATCATTCAAAAGGTGGCTCACAATTATTATTGGCCCAAGGCAATGATTGACATTGAGAATTTTGTAGAAAGATGTGGCATATTTCATGAGGGAACACCCACAAGTGGGAACATTGATCAGGACCTAGACATGCCACGGGGCAAACTTAGGCCTGACACTAAAAATAAAAATAAATTTAATAAAGTGGACAAAGTGGAATGGGAGCCCCCTTTTCACGGACAGTCTTCACTTGGATGTTTTACAATGGCCACTATGCAGCGAGTACAAAGGGATGTCTTACCCCAGAATAGGCCAAAAATCCCTCAATCGGACTTATGTGAACTGGAGGAAGATACAAGAGAGAGGAGATCTCTCACAAGGAATTTTAAGTGGGGAGAGAAGCCCCAAGAAAAGAATTGGTAGCGGTCGATTTGTGAATGATGAGTCTGGGAAGAAAAATCATCACTATAGGGCTTCTAGTGGAAGAGACCATACCGGTACCTGGAAAAACAGGTCAACAATATTCAAAGTCCATATGCAGCCTTGTTAAGAACGTGGACTGATGAAAAGGCAGAGGAAAATATTACATCATCATACCAATATGTGAATGAGCTGACCACTCGTTTAAAAACTGGCTGGAAACTTGCCAATGAAAATTTGAGACAAGCCAGGAAAAAGCATGCTGCCTATTATAACAAGAAAGCAAAAGACAGAGATTTGGCTGTGGGAGGGAAGGTACTGCTTCTTCTACCCGGTAGCCAGACCAAGTTGCAAATTGGATGCCAATGTCCATATACAGTTCTAGAGAAGGTGTCTAGAACAAATTATAAGATAGATAAGAAGGGGAAAGAAAAGATCTATCATGTGAATCTCCTGAAGAAATATTTGGAAAGAGAAAATCAGGAAGAGACACATTTGTTGACCTTGTCTATTGCAATGGAGATGAAAAAAGAACCACTTTCATCATTTGAATATCCATTACACCCCTGTGAGACCGCTGCACTGGTGAAAATCAGTACACATTTTACGAAAAATCAGAAGGAGAGAGTGCAACAGGTTCTAGATGATCATACAGAGGTGCTAACGGACCGTCCGGGGCATACAAACTTATTAGAATATGATATGAAACTTATAGACCCAACACCAGTCTGTATGAAAGCCTATTCGATTCCTTTCGCTAAGGAGAAAGCTTTGAAGGAAGAGATAGACTATTTGTTGAAGGAAGGAATTATTTCACACAGTGAATCTCAGTATAGTTCCAGTGTGGTTCTATTGAGAAAGCCCTCTGGAGAACATAGACTCTGTATAGATTACAGGAGACTGAATGCTATCACAGAAGGTCAGGTGGATCCATTGCCGGATACAAATCAGCTGTTTGCCAGGCTGAATAAAGCTAAATATTTCTCAAAGGTGGATTTGAGCAAAGGCTACTATCAGATTCCAGTAAAGCCTGAGGTTAGACCTTATCTAGCTTTTAGTACCTCAGAGGACACTATGAATTTAACAGATTGCCATTTGGATTGAAAAATGCGCCCAGTGTCTTCTCTAGAATGATGAGAAAATTGTTGGATCCCCTGAATAATCCATGCATCACAAACTTCATGGATGATATCCTCGTAGCGACAGAAACGTTTGAGGAACACATTAACTCTCTGAACATGTTGTTTGATCGACTCAGAGAAGCGAATTTGACAGCCCGACCAACCAAATGTTGCGTTGGATGTAAAGAATTAGAATTCTTGGGACACACAGTCCATCGGGGAAACATGACCCCTGACCCCAAGAACTTGGAGAAACTGAGAAAAGCACTGAGGCCACAAACAAAGAAAGACGTGAGATCCTTTGTCTCATTATGTGGTTTCTACCAAAAATATATCAAAAACTTTAACTCCATATGTGCACCGTTAACTGATTTGACACGCAAAGGAAATCCAGATCGAATTACCTGGACAGCACCGTGTGAATTAGCATACCAAGAATTGAAGGAAAAGCTCACAAGCAAATTTATTTTGAAATTACCTGACTTAAGTCAAGAATTCATTGTGAGAACGGATGCTAGTAATGTAGGGTTGGGTGCCACTCTGTTATAGAAGTCAGATTCACTGGATGGGGAATTAACCCCAGTGGCATATGCTAGTCATAAGTTGAATACAGCTGAAAAAGATTATTCAATTAGTGAAAAAGAATGTCTCGCAGTGATATGGGCGATCAAGAAATTCAATATTTATCTGTATGGGAAGGCATTCAAGTTACAAACAGATCACAAACGTCTGGCTTTTCTAGCGCAAGCCAGGCATGAAAATGCTAGGTTACTACGCTGGTCTTTGCTGTTACAGCCATATCAGCTCAGTATAGAATATATTTCTGGAAAAACTAACCTAGGTGCTGATTTTCTAAGAAGCCATCCGTGCGATGAGACTCAAGCTAATCACCAGGCATAGATAGAAATTTATCTAGGTGTATATAGAATTAGGGACTGACATATAATGTCTGTTTTAAGTGGGGAGAATTGTGGTGAAAAATTCTAATACCCATATATAAATTAGAACATAAATGTAAAGCAGAACGAAATAATACGATAGGAAGAAGAATGGAGAAGGACCAGTGCTTTCCCAGTATAGATAACGCCTTAGTGGCATAACGCCGTAATGGTTAACACAAGATTTCTACTTGTCCTAATTCGTTCATTCCTAAATAAAATGCTTAACCTAACAATACGGCGATAACAGTAGTTCTAAAAATAGAATGTGTAGTAAAATCTGTTGGACGACCTTGATTTTAAAAACTAACACTAGTGCAAAATAGCGCACAAGGTTAGCCTTGGAAAGACAGACGGTCTTAGAAGAAAAAAAGCAGAGAGAGGTAGACGGACCATGTAACACAGTAGCGCAAGCCACTCGCTGTGTGTCTAAAAATAAACCAACTCGCAGTGGACATGGCCTGATTTTTTTCAAATAAACAGTGATGAAAAAAACTAATGATACGATGTAGGTTTTGAAAACAGGTTAAATTCTTATTAGGAAACCTGATTTTTTTACGTAGTGCTCCTGACTTTATACTGATAGTACAGTCGTAAAGGATTGAACAGGTGGTAGTTGAAATTAAACACTTAACATCGAAAAAAGATCGTATTCTTAACTACACCACTTAGCCCCTTGAAAATCATATATTCGTGTACAGGAAGGCTAGTGGACTAGGAATATGTAATAAATTATCTAAAAGGTCCATTAGATAATTAAATATTGGTAATAAAACATATAGAGAACAGAGATACTGTCAGGTTTGGTCATATCTGCTTGGGATGGAAATCCCTGATTTTTGTGAAAACATAGTAGTGACAGAAAGTCTAAGATAGTACGTGGGAGGCCATTGGCTGAACTTTGTAGTTAAAAGAAATTGGATTGGGTGACCTATGAATAACAAATAAATGCCTAGAAACGGAGTAGAAGTGAATGAAAATGTGGAATGACTGGGTATTCTTTTGAATATATTCAAAACGATTGGTCAATACACTGGATATTGGCAGAAGAAATCTTAGAAGGGACGCCATATCGTTACACATTTTGAAAGATGAGATCAGGCAGTGTTATCCTAAATTAAATATATATATAACAGCCTGGACATACCGCAGATCAAACTGTACCAGTCATCCTTAGTGTATTTTCCTTACGAATTGTGGGACCGTGGTATAGATGGTGATATTGCATCGTCCGGTCTGAGTACTGCGTGATCCAGAAAGTTGGCTGCAGACTCCCAGCACAAGATAGCGGCCATTGCCTATCAAATTATCAAACTGAGAAGCAAGCGAGCAGAGGATACAGGTTTCCTGCGGCTGCATTATGAGATAAGAGCATATCAGCACGTAAAGCCCAACCTTGAATCAAATACCCCTGAACTGAACTTTATTATAAAAGGGACAGAAAGTTTAAAGAAACAGAATATGTGAATCCTTTAATATTATTTCCACCAGTAACAAACACATGAAGTCGTGATGACAAACAACAACCTAGCATTAAAAGCCAGTATTACCTCATAATAATACATCACAACACTACACTTATATTACAAGACTATTATATGTCTGGACAAAGATCTTTTGTATAAATTTTTGTACATAAACAGTGTGCTTACATTTGATTGTGATTCCTGATTCACATTGTAGTAAGATCAGGATATCTATATATTGAAAAGCTAATACATTGTATAAAATTTAACACTTGACTTACTTAAGATAAATCTGTAGAGTGTTATGTGTTTGTGATTGTCATAGTGTTGTAAATTGTTGTGAATCTTAACTTAAATGTTTGTCTGTCTGTTGGTTGTTGTGAACTTACACGTCATCACTATCAGAACCCTAGACATTAAACGAAGTCATCATACATTCAAGAATAAGTCTAATTGAGGTCGAAATGTGGTAGCAAGCAAGGTTCTCTGTAACACACCAACATTATTAGATACAGAGACCTTCACAACTGATCTCAGTTAGTACATTTCATTCATTCATAACCTTCCACTCCCAAAGGAGCATAGGCCTTCAACAAACACATGCCAAGTCCTCCTGTCACGTGCCATCATCTCAAGTTCTTTCCATGTTCTCGTCGTCATTTTCACCTCTGTTTCCAACTCTCTTCTCCATGTACATCTTGGTCTTCCTCTGCCTCTCTTGCCCTGGGGGTTCCAGAACAAGGACTGCCTTGTAATGCTGTCAACATGTTTCCTCAGTGTGTGTCCTATCCATCGCCATCGTCTTCTTCTCATTTCTTTTTCCACTGGCACTTGTCTAGTTCTTGTCATCAGTTCCACGTTGGTAACCTTGTCATACCATTTTTATCCCTCTATTCTATGCAAGCACCCATTTATGAAAGTCTGTAGCTTTTTGGTTGTTGTCTTCGTTGTTCTCCATGTCTCTGAGCCATACAATAGGACTGACTTCACATTTGAGTTGAAGATTCTTATTTTCGTGTTGGATCCTATTTCTCTTGATCTCCATATATTTCCCAATGCAATGAAAGCTCCTCTTGCCTTTTGTATTCTTATTTTGATATCGCTGTCTGTCCCTCCAACTTTGTCTATATTACTGCCAAGATATGTGTACGATTCTACATCTTGTATTGGTGTTTCTTCAAGTTCAACCCTGTTATCATTACCTGCATTTATTCGCATTATTTTTGTCTTTTCCCTGTGTATTTTCAGACCCAATTGCTGTGACCTCTCATCGAGTGTTTTCAATTTGTCCTGCATCTGATTACGGCTATGGGACAGAAGAGCCAAGTTATCAGCAAAATCCAGATCATCCAACTGCTTAGTCAGAGTCCACTGGATTCCATTTCTGTTGTGTGTTGCCGATGATCTCATAACCCAATCTATTGCCAGCAAGAAAAGAAATGGAGACAAGAGGCATCCCTGTCGCACTCCTGTTCTTATCCCAAACGGTTCTGTAAGCTGTCCTTCGTGAAGAACTCTGCATGTCATGTCTTCATATGTTTTCTTTATTAAATTAATGATCTTCAGGGGAACTCCATAATGCCTCAACAATTTCCAAAGTGATTCTCTGTCTACACTGTCAAATGCCTTTTCGTAGTCCACAAATCCGATGTATAGTGGTGAATTCCATTCCAGACTTTGTTCAACTATTATCTCAAAGTGGCTATCTGGTCTGTACATGATCTGTTTTGTCGAAAACCTGCTTGTTCATCTCTCAGTTTCTTGTCTATGGACTCTTTTAATCTCTCAAGGATAATCCTGTTTAATACTTTTCCTGGCACTGATAGTAACATTATTCCTCTATAATTTGTGCACTCTTGTAAATTTCCCTTCTTAGGCAACTTAACCAGATATCCTTCCTTCCATTCTGCTGGTATCTCTTCCTTTTCCCAGACTTTACCAAGTAATTTATATAACATCTCTGTAGCCCTGTCGATATCTGCTTTGATGGCCTCTGCTGGAATGCCATCAGGTCCAGACGCTTTTCCATCTCTTAGAAGTTTTATGGCTTTCTTTATTTCTTCCTTCGTTGGTCTTTCACTGTTAATTTGTTGCTCTTCTTCTGCTGGCTGGATGTCCGGCGGGTTTTGTGGAGCTGGTCTATTGAGAAGATCCCCAAAATATTCTGTCCACCTCTTCATTTACTCTTGTATATTGCTGAGCACTTTCCCATTCTTGTCTTTTATGAGGCAACTTGTTTGCTTGTATTTCCCTGTTAGCTTTTTGTGCTGCTATACAGTTCTCTCATATTTCCTTTGGCTGCAGCATCTTCTGCCTCTCTTGCCAACTCCTCAATATACTTCCTCTTGTCTCTTTTGATACTTCTTTTTACTTCTTTGTTTGCTTCTGTGTACACTTCTTGAGCCTTGGCTTTGGAACTTCTGGTTTTGCTTGTGTTTAACTCTGCTTTCTTGTTTTTTCTGTCTTTTATCTTATTGATGGTTTCTGTTGTTATCCATGCTTTTTGTTGTCTTTCCCTTTTCCCCAGTATTTCTTCACATGTCTCCTTCCATACAGTTTTGACCTGCTGCCAATAGTCTTCTGTATTCTCTACATCTTCCAGCTGTTGGAGCACTTGGAATTTGTTGGATACTGTGACCGCAAATTTGTCTCTTGTTTGTTGATTTCTTAGCTGTCCTACATTATACTGTTGTCTATAATTTTGCATTGTTGCATATCTCTTGAGTTTCATTTTTACTTTGGCTATCAGAAGATGGTGATCTGATGCCACATCTGCTCCTCTATATACCTTTACATCCTGCAATGATGATCTAAACTTCTTGTTTATGCATATATGATCAATCTGATTTTCTGTTCCATGGTCTGGTGATATCCATGTTGCCTTGTGTATTCTCTTATGTGGAAACATGCTTCCTCCTATAGCCAGTTGATTTGAAGCACAGAAGTTTGCGAATAGTTCTCCATTTTCATTCATTACTCCTAGCCCATGTTTTCCCATGACTTCTTCAAATCCGGTGTTGACTGTACCTATCTTTGCATTCATGTCACCCATCAAAATTGTGATGTCTCTTCTTTTTACTTTATCCATAGTTTCCTGTAGTTTAGTATAAAATGCTTCTTTCACAGACTCTTCTTTGTCATTAGTTGGTGCATAACATTGGATGACATTTACATGAATTTTCTTTTTAGCTGTTTTGAAAGTAGCTGTTATTATTATGGGTCCAACAGCTTCCCATTCAATGAGTGCTTTCTGTGCTTCTTTAGATAACATAAGAGCTACCCCTTCACTGTGGTGTGAACTTTCGTCTTCATGTCCTGAGGACAGCACCAATTCACCTGTGATGAGTTTCTTCCTGTCTACCCCTAAACATTAAAACAGCCACGCTCAATATAATTTCAGAATTATAGAACACTAATGCTAATTTAAATTAACTCACGTGCTCAAGGCATTTAAAGCTTGGCTCTGGTGTCTAACTTCGTTTGTTCTCTCCTGGGCGGCTCTTGAAAGAATAGAATCTTTCAAAGGCTTACATTCTCTTTATATAAGCCCTATGGCGAATCACTCAACTTAGTCCGCGCGCTCAGTAATTGCGCCATGCAAATAACACTCGCCTTTATTGCTCTATTAGGCACTAAAACACACAAGTATGGCCCATAACTATCAAATATAACACACGACAACTAATTCTTAGGCTTTATTATGGCCTAGTCATCAATCTTCTTCTATGTCAGACTTTTCACATCCCAGCAATGCTTGCTCGCGCCGTCTCGTGGGCTGACAGTCACGTGGGTTGCACATCGAAAATATATGCGATAAAATGCCCTGAACATAAAGGGGGCGTCTTTACGGCCCCATCACATATATATACTAGAGGTTCTGAGTCACACTTATGACTTTCTCTCTGTAATGATTAATTCAACTATGAATTTGTCAAAATTAATTTATCCAAATTTAATGATCAATTACTTTAACACTTGTAAATAAATATGACCGGTTATTATGAAAAATAATTAGGTTTCTTCACCGACTAGGCTTGATGAATCTAGCAAAATAGAGTTCGGTTGTGTTTGGCCTGTTAAAAGTGAGACTTGCCAAAATGCTCAAGTGCCGATGCTGCTTTTCCGTAGATTCGTCTCTGTGGTGAGGGGCACGTTTCCGGATCAGTTCAGGAAGTAACCGCTCCTAGTCAAGGCAAGAATCTTCAAGTGTCGATCTCAAGCTTCGAACCACAGTCTAGGAGTACAGCAAATGGTCTCTCCGGGTCGTACCGCAAATAGTATGGTCGCCTCGTACTGGTACCAAAAACTCTAAAGGGAAGATAGATTTCTTGCTCAGTAGAATAGTCTTGGCAACTTAACACAGAAGCCTCGAACACACGTCTGGGGTATTATTTCTATTTCAGAATCCCTCTGTGACTTATGAGTGGTATGGTAGAATTCCGGATTCCGTGTTAATAGTGGCGACTCTTCTAATGTTGTACAGTGATGCTTTTAATACATTTTGAAAGGTCCTATAAATTCAGAATCCAACTCTATTCTTTTCTGTGGCAAGAAACGAGCTGTCTACGTTGACGATTTTTTGTATGCAGTCACGTATGTCAAACTATTTCTATGTTATATTATAGGTTCCCGGCCCACACTTTCACCTGGCGTTTTCTACAATCTCCCAATCATAGCGATTGTAATAATAGATAATAAAGGTGATAAGAGGAAATAACGAAAAAGCAAACTAGCCGAATTGTCACCCTGGTCAAACAGAACTATTATCAGATGAAGAAATAATCGACTGTGGTCATCACAAGGTTGTTTACTTACGAATCCGGTCGCTCCTACACACTGTCTGCTCGGAAATGTGTTACACCATTTCATTCCACAGATTCAGTGGTCAATATGGGTTCAAACGAAAGTGACTGATAACCCTAATCAGCAAAAGTTGGTCGCTGAAGTCCCGGCATGACAAGAATTGATGGAAGGAAGTGTAAACAATAATTAAGTACAGAAAATGAAACGTGGAGGAATAATGTCGGCGATATACATGAATGCTAGAAAAAGAGAACGGACAAATCTGTCACACCCAGCAGCGGCTAAAGCAGACGCCAATCATCTGACTCCACACTGAAAGCTGCGTAGTAAACACGTGAAATCTATGAACTCTTTCGCCGAGTTTATCACCACCAAATTAAATAATCCAATGTTGGTCAATATTATCTTCTCATTTCTTCTAAACAAAATTATGTATTGTAAATATTGTTAAACTCCGTGATTATTAAACCTGTTGATCTATAACTTTAAAGCTATAGCTGGATTAATCACTATTGAGTGAATTGTATGTCTGCACCCCGGATGACTCATACTGTGTTAAGTAACCTAAACATATAGAACTATACAATTAGTCATTACGGCATCACCTTCATCTGGGAGCTCAAAAAAAAAAAAAAACACAAGAACAAAATTTTCTTCACAGAAGGGGCGGAAAGATAAAAAATTCATGACGGCTCAGGGGATCTCATTTGTCATGCTTGATTTCTTCACATTCCATGAAGTCCTTGAAATAGAAGCAGCATCCTTCTTCTATTTATATCTCTGCCAAGAGTAATCTTGCGCGAGGTTTGATACCTTTGAATACCCTCATGGTATACTCTAAGTTTGGCCATTGTTGGACCACTACAACGGAGCAGGGGAGACAAAAACCGCCATAGTAGGTTGAAACAAGGTTAAAATAATGAAATTTGATTTCAAGAAAAAGAAAATGTTCTATAGGATGTTATCTTAAAGAGTTTGCAATGTCATCATCAGGTGATGTTACTTTTAGGTGGAGAGTAAGAGTCCATGCACTGGGCTAGGTAGCTTTACTTAGCTTTACAGTCTTCGAAAATCCAGAGCTGGGTACAAGGAAGTAAGGAGAAATGCAAAATAGCATCTCCCGTAAATAGTGTTTCTCCTTATGTAGACATCAAGTGACATTCACTTTCCGCTACAATTTCATCGTCCATTAATCCTTTCCAAAGCCCATGAGCACGAAAGCTCAGTGCACCGAGGCAGATGAAAGTGTGTTAGGAGAGGGAAAGAGTGCTAATGAACAATAAAATACTATAAAACTTACTATCGATCTGACTAGAAGTGTTGACGTATAAAATTATATACATTCTGATGTCATCATCATCCTCTTTCTGCTTCCTATGGAACATGGTGCTGCCTCTGCAATTGGTGCCTTATGAGGGAACACGCACGAGGCAGTCTCCAGCTCGTGTTTACATGATGAGGTTGTAGGCCTCATAAACAACTTCACATAGATAAACATATTTATACATGTTATAATGCACATCTAAGAATGCTAAAATATACTGTTACGTACATTTATTACCTAAGGGGGTAGTCTTCGGTCCTGCCAAATGTACGCACCAGTTTATGTAGTTATATTGTTTGTGCGTTCGATTGATTCACGCACTGACGTGCACAATGCTGTGTGAGTTGCTTTGGACGCACGTGTAACCTAGTTGGGTAGATTGTGACGTCATGATAGGGGCAGCTCGGACGACATTTTATGTCCGCAGTGTTATTATTTGATTCCTGGCAGATTTGAAGAAGCCAGCAGTTGTATTCGTATCTATTGGTCTTCATGGCGAAGCCAATAGTGGATGTCTGAAGTAAGTGTCGCCCCATTTCGTATGGCAAGTTTAATTATGTAACTTAAAGTATCAGGCCGCTCCTATTAATGGTCTAGCGGGAATTCATCGGAGATGACATTCCTAGAATTGGACACACGGAGTCGATAGCCTTTGGAATCTTTTGTAGAGGGAGAATCCATATGTGGAATCAAGTTTATGAATATAGATATATGCTTCACATGTTTAATATGCCGTTTTACCTATGCCAAAGTTGTGGTATGGATACCGAGAGGTTAGCCAAGATGAAACACTAACTTGGTTGTATTGTTATATCTGCCTTTTGTTTGGATTGGATATGCTATCCAAGAGTTTTTACAACAAAGTCTGGGATGCTTACAAGTATGATATAGATTATTGCTCCGTGAGAATGAATCCGTTTGCCTTTATAAACGTCCTTGGGAGAAGGTCAACGGACGTTAATTACCATGTCTGTTATATGAAATGGAAGTGATCATTAGTCACTGGAATAAGAGAACTTAACTGTTAGCGATTCTACAACAACTTTTAACAGTGATATTAACATTTTAAATTATGATCTTCACATCTGTAACTATGATTGTCTTGTTCCACTTCGTTGGTGTCACGTCAATAAAATACATGTACAGTAAACACCGACTTGTGTGCTGCCAACATTTACCCAGTTCATCCAATGCAACGATACCTGTTGGAATGTTCGTTTGAAGAAGTTTATTGACATTTTGTTCGTATTCAACCATTCGCGTGATAAAATCTATACCATTACCATAAACGGACTCCAACAGAAAATGGTGTGCCAGCGTGGTTTGAAAATAATTATTTCAAAGGAACGAACGCAAGCCAAGGAATCGTTTGAAGATGGGATTTGTTCTTTCAAGGTGAAATCATCTTAAATTTGGAACATTGAATCAGAATCAACTAACCGTTACCTCAAGGTCATCAATCAACCTCCAGGTCCAGTTGTACGGTGACTAACTGCACTTGGGATCACCTATTCCTCATTACGTGCGAGCTTGTGTTGAAAAAGCAGAACGAAGTATTTTATTCCTCCAGTACATACACGGGGACGAGGCACATTGGTTGTTCTTTCCGGCACGCGAGATGAGTATAGCGTGTTGTCGTTATACACTTTAATACATTTAGCTGTGCCTTTAATGTTCATATCTATATTTTCTATATTATTTGTTATGTGTTGTGTATTCTTTGCGGGAGGTTGGGAGGTAGATCTGACGAACGAGATCCATCTCGAAGTCAATTCGGGCTCTTCGTCAGACGTTCTGTAGGACATTATTTTGCAGACTTCCCGCAGTGGAATGTTCCTACGCGTGAGCGTAGAAGGATTCTAGGTCCACTGTGTTTGGTGGTCTGTAACACCTATCTGTTCTAGCTGTTTCGTCAAGTTTTAATTGTTGTTCTCATAGTTCTTTTTAATCGTACCTTATTTTCATGATGTATTTTGTTTGTGATTATTGTCCATCTCACCTTTCCTGTCGTTTAGTTTTTTACAAAACCATTGTTTTTACACTGTGTTGTCTATTGTCTTGTTAACTATCTGATCGTAGTTATCGTCGTATATTTTTACGATATTCTATTTTAGTTATACATTTTATTTTTTTTTGATTTCTACGATTGTGTTCACCCGTCCATTTTATCATGTCTTGTCGGTTATGTTTCTATTGTCTTTCTCGTTGTTCATTTCATGACATTTGATTACATAAATTTATTGATTAATAACATATTTAATAATTATATGATAACATTATACCGTTCTAAGGACAGGAACGAAGAACACTAGTTGTAGTAACACTTTTAAGTAGTATTATTACATAATAATATTGAAATGGCTACCTTAGACTATTTCATTAAGCAAGCAAAAGCTCTTCAGATGGCTCCTGATGAAGCTAAAGCATTTGCACTGTCAGAATATAAGAAAGCTCAAGAAATAGAAGCTGATCAGAGAAGATTGGAAACTTTACGTTTGGAAAATTTGAAATTTGAGGCAGATCAAAAAAGGATTGAGGCTGAGGAGAATGAAAAGAAGAGAAAATTTATAGCTGAGGAAGATGAGAAAAAAATGAGACTAGCCGCTGAATTGGAAGAGAAACGATTTCAGCGAGAAGCAGAACAGAAGCAAAAGGAGTCTGAAGAAAGACTTAAAAAAGAAATGGAAGTTAAACAAAAAGAACTGGAAGAAAAAAGATTAATAGCTGAAAAAGAAATGGAAGTTAAACACAAGGAAATGGAACAGAAACAAAAAGAAATAGAAGAAAGGAGATTAATAGCTGAACAAAACACAAAACGACTTCAACTTGAGATGGAAGAGAATGAAAGAAAACGACAGCATGAACTGAAATTAGCAGAGTCAGAATATGAGAGACTTAGGTTAACTCAGGAATCTAATTCTCAGAGAACTTTTGAAAGCCACACTTCATCCAGACAGGATCATTTTAAGGAGATTCACCTTAAATTGCCAAAATTTAATCCCCCGTCTGATGACGTAATATTCTTCCTGGATAGGTTTGAGGCCACTTGTGGGTCTTATAACGTGGATAAAGCTCTATACTGTACATATTTATCCAGATTACTTACAGGAGATGCATTAGCAGTTTATCATACCACCAGCATTGGTGAGAAAAATGACTACAATGCTCTTAGAGCAGCACTTCTGCAAAAATTTCAAATGACAGAAAACGAATATCGTTTGAGATTTCACACATTACTACCCCAATCTAGCAGAAATTTTAGTGATTTTCTGTCACAGATACGACTAACATTAGAAAGATGGATCGAATTATCCAAAATTGAAAAGTCGTATGAAGGTCTCTTTGATTTACTGATGCGCGATAAGGTACTTTCGTCGGTAAACCCTACATTTCTCGCATTTTTACACGAACGGAAACCTTTATCAATGAAAAACTTAGAAGAACATGCAAAAAATTTTTGCACTGCTCACCCAAACATGGATCTAAGTAACGCGCAGATTAAGAATGAATTGCCTGTTGCTTTTGCAGCACAACAAAACAATTTTTCACGCAATCGTTCTTTTAGTGCTGATAGGTATGTCCATAAGGGAAATAATCATAATTTCACCAATGATAACTTTTACAAAGGGAAGCAATTTTAACAATCTGCTCTATTTAATGTTTCTTGAAACCAAACTCACAGATCGCGAGATTTTGGTAACAATTATTTTAAAAATAATCAAGGACATTATAATAAACAAAACTGGAGATCAAGGTCTCAGGGTTCGCAAAACAGACAATTTTTTAGAAATAAACCATTTAACCAACATCATAACGATCATTCTACAAATTATCGGACTAATCCAAATTTTAACTCTAGCAGAAACGACAATTATGGCAATTTTAATGACAAAAATCACAATCGATCGCGCCGACGAGATAGATCGTCGAATAATACAGTTAGACATTCTAATGTTGCTTTTAATGATACACAGGCTAACACTGAACAGGGTAAAGTAGCTGAAACTCACAATGCTATGTCTTGTTCTCTAGATTGTTCCCAGGTGAAAGACTGCCCAGAATGCTCGACTCTTTTCCAGCCTAAGGCGATCACGACGCTGCGTTGCGGACATACCTTGCCTAGTCTACCTGCAGTCTGCATGGCCACTCCTGCGTCAGTACACCATGGACAGGGCTCTCTTAAGTTTAACAGAGGATTTGTTAACAATATTTCATGCTCTCTTTTATTCGACTCAGGTTGTACGACAGTGGGCGTCCGGACATCGCTGATCGACCCTAGTTGTGCGACGGGCAGGGTTGTGAAATGTGTCACGTTTGGCGGAACTGTGGAAACATTCCCCACAGCCATTATAACACTTCATACTCCATTTTTTTCAGGACAGATCCAAGCATGTCTTCTTCCAAATCCAATTTGTGATTTGATTATTGGTCGCATACATGGTATTAAAGAGTGTACACCTCAGCAAATTGCTGAATGGGAAGAGCGACATATTCAAACTGCAAATGCAGTAGTGACTAGTGCGCAAGCTATTAATATGTCGCATAATACACCTATTGAACCTACAGTTCATACCACTTGTGATGATGATGCTCCTATTTCACGGGAGTTGTTTGCAACATTGCAAAAGAATGATAATTCATTAAAAAAATTCTTTCAGTATGTTAACAAAAAGAATACAAGCAACAAACTTGCAAAATCTAGACATGACTTTATACTTAAAAATGGGATTTTGGTTAGAATAATACGGGAAAAGGATTCATCCATATGTTCTCAAATTTTAGTACCATCCTGTATGAGATCTCGGATATTACGGCATGCTCATGACTCGCAATGTGCGGGCCATATGGGTTTTTCGCGTACCAAATCCAGAGTGCTTTCGGCATTCTACTGGCCAGGCGTCCATAGAGATGTTACTCTCTATTGTCGGTCCTGTTTGATATGTCAAGAAGTTAAGGTACGGGGTCCATTTCATGCGGCTCCTATTCAAGCTGCGGACATCCCGATTAGACCATTTGATAAAATGGCCATTGACATTATTGGTCCAATGCTTCCATCTGCTAGAGGGCATACGCATATTCTTACGTGCATTGATATGTGCACTCGTTGGCCTGAGGCCATCCCTCTCAAGAACACTTCATCTGCCAGTGTAGCAGAGGCATTGATGTTAATCTTCTCACGCATTGGTTTTCCACGGAAAATCTTGTCGGATCATGGGGTTCAATTCATTTCTGAATCCATGTCTCAAGTGATGAAGACATTAGGTATAGATAGATCTCTTAGTTCTATTTATCATCCGATGTCAAATGGGTTAATTGAGCGTCTCAATAGGACACTCAAGCAGTTGTTGGGTAAGATGACTCAAGACCATCCCCAAGACTGGGATCGGGTCCTACCCGCTTGTCTCTTTGCGTATCGCGAGGTACAAAATCAAGCAACGGGTTTTTTCTCCGTTCCAGCTTGTTTTTGGCATGCAACCACGCGGTCCGATGTCGTTAATCCACGACTTATTGGTGGATGAGAATATTGAAGAGGAAACTCAATCCTCTTATGAGTATGTGATCTCTCTTAGAAAGAAAATCATAGATGCTTGTAGACTAGCTACTGCATCATCCGAACATGCCAAAGAAAAAGCTCGTCTATCTGCAAACAAATATAGACGTCTTCGCCAGCTCATACCTGGTGATGAAGCTTTTGTATTACTTCCTGCGCATAACAATCGTCTTTTAATTACCTGGAGAGGTCCTTTCAGGATCATCTCAAGAATATCCGATGTCGACTACATCGTTGATGTTAATGGCAAACATAAAACCTTCCACATTAACATGTTGAAGGAGTATTACTCACGTCCTGATTACTTACAGTCAGTGTTTCAGGCAACTGACGATCCTACACCACCTATTCAACACTATTCTAGTTTGTCAGTCATCCAAGAAGAGGAATCTTCTTTTGATGATGTACAACTACCAATACCAGTTGTACCACTCCATTCCACTGAGAAATGGAATGATGTTACTATCTCATCTACTCTTACTGATGATCAACGTCAGCAAGTCTCTAATATTCTACACACGTATGAGGATGTCCTTACTGACATCCCAGGTCATACGTCAGTCATCCAACATGACATTATTCTGACTGACGATACACCTATTCGAGTTCGCCCATATCCTATTCCTTTACACTTTCGTGATAAGGTTGATAGGGAATTGGATGAGATGCTTCAATTAAATATAATTGAACCATCTTCATCACCATATTCTTCTTCTATGGTAATCATTCGGAAGAAGGACAACAATATACGTCTTTGCGTAGATTACAGGAAATTAAATAAAGTTACAAAATTCGATGCGGAACCATTACCTCTTTTAGACGACTTATTAGAGAAATTGTCTCATGCCACATTCTTTTCGAAATTTGACCTTTCAAAGGGTTATTGGCAAGTGCCATTAACCCCTAAAGCAAAGCCATTCACCGCTTTCTCGACGCCAAAGGGTCTTTTTCAATATAATTTTATGCCATTCGGGTTAATGAATGCGCCAGCTACCTTTGTACGCATGATGCGTCGCATATTGTCTCATCGTCCCGATGTCATTACTTATATAGATGACATCTGTCTTTTCAGTGACTCTTGGGATGAACATATTCAGGGTTTAAAATCTTTACTTTCTACCTTACGGGATTACAACTTAACAGCAAAACCTTCAAAGGCTTTTGTCGGTTTTCATGACATCTCATTTCTTGGTCATCGTATAGGTCGCGGTTTAATATATACAGAAGACAGTAACGTCTCTAAAATTTTAAACATCTCAGCACCTAAGACAAAAAAAACAAGTGAGGTCACTCTTAGGACTAATACAGTTCTATTCTAAATTCATCCCTCATTTGTCTACTATAACTGCACCTCTTTCTTCGTTACTGAAGAAAGGCACACCTAATGTAATAAAGTGGTCGCAGGATCACCAAACGGCGTTAGACTATATAAAACACATTTTTTCAAATAAGCCTTTTTTAAGGTTGCCTAACAAAGATCTCACCTTTGTTCTTCGCAGTGATGCTTCTTCCTACGCTATCGCGGCAGTTTTGATGCAAGAATACGGAGGTACCTTATTTCCTGTTATTTACGTATCCAGAAAGCTTACAACGAGCGAGATGAAATACTCCGTTCTCGATAAAGAGCTCCTTGCTCTTGTATGGTCAATCACAAAACTGGAACGTTACCTGCTCGGCTCACACTTTGTGGTGGAGTCTGACCAGAAAGCTCTTACGGCATTGAATACTGGAAACGTTAAGTCATCAAAGTCAGCGCGTTATGCTATAGCTCTCCAGCCATTCCACTTTGAGATACGTGCTATTCCTGGAGTGCAGAATGTATTTGCAGACTGTCTTTCAAGATGCCCTAGTGAACTTGGTGAAACTAAACCACTTTTAGATCGAGAAACGTCCTCACCGAAACATGAATAACTTTGTACAGTGTCGTTAATTGTACATCTGTGGATACTATGTGTAGCTCTACAGTATTCGTATATATATATAACTTTCAGAACATACTTACATATGGATTATAACATTATTTCTTGTGAAGTAACGTTTTATTAGAACGGGAACAGTGATATTAAAGTAACATTTTTTTTTTAGTATGGAAACATTGGTAAAAACGACAAATAGACATTCATTAGTGTTATGGAACATATTACACTACATATCGTGTTCGTTAACTTATTTCGTGCATGGAACATTAGGAACCTATTCTTGTTGACTCTAAATAGTTCTGAACGAATATTCACAATGACTGAAATTAGAATTACTTAGAATAAATTACTAGTTATTTACTTATGTGTAATTAAGTACTAGAATTAGATTAATTCAATTTAATCAATTTGATTGTTTATAAATCACACATCTACTAACGTTATTAGTGTCTCACAATACGTGTAGTCACGTATCCCACTACATGAGATTTTACTTTTAGATAACTAGTCAAACTTACTAGTGCTAGATATCAGTAAGTGCGTTGCTTCTTAAAGTGTTTAATTTTACATTGCTTCATTTTTGCACATTGTATTTCAAAATTTTCTGTTTCACTGATTCTTTTATCATTGATTATCATCAGTGTTGCTGTTCATTTTCATTTTTTGAAATCATATGTTTCAAATTTTGTTGAAAACTTAGTTGAATTTTATTATCATCTTTTTTGTTGATTTTTCATTTTCATTTTTTCAACTTCTTTTTACTTCGTATATTACCACATCGTTCCAAAGTAGGTCGATGGTGGATGTGTGCTTTAATGCATACTGTCATTTAGTTATATTAATTTCAAGTCAATATTCTTTTCTTAATATGATATAATTTTATGCATGTCATAAATCTTGTTGTAGTTTTGACTCACCTCTCTCGAGTAATTAGTTCGAAAAAAATTAATGGGATTAATTTTTTTAAGGGGAGGTAATAAGGGAGCTGTTACGTACATTTATTACCTAAGGGGGTAGTCTTCGGTCCTGCCAAATGTACGCACCAGTTTATGTAGTTATATTGTTTGTGCGTTCGATTGATTCACGCACTGACGTGCACAATGCTGTGTGAGTTGCTTTGGACGCACGTGTAACCTAGTTGGGTAGATTGTGACGTCATGATAGGGGCAGCTCGGACGACATTTTATGTCCGCAGTGTTATTATTTGATTCCTGGCAGATTTGAAGAAGCCAGCAGTTGTATTCGTATCTATTGGTCTTCATGGCGAAGCCAATAGTGGATGTCTGAAGTAAGTGTCGCCCCATTTCGTATGGCAAGTTTAATTATGTAACTTAAAGTATCAGGCCGCTCCTATTAATGGTCTAGCGGGAATTCATCGGAGATGACATTCCTAGAATTGGACACACGGAGTCGATAGCCTTTGGAATCTTTTGTAGAGGGAGAATCCATATGTGGAATCAAGTTTATGAATATAGATATATGCTTCACATGTTTAATATGCCGTTTTACCTATGCCAAAGTTGTGGTATGGATACCGAGAGGTTAGCCAAGATGAAACACTAACTTGGTTGTATTGTTATATCTGCCTTTTGTTTGGATTGGATATGCTATCCAAGAGTTTTTACAACAAAGTCTGGGATGCTTACAAGTATGATATAGATTATTGCTCCGTGAGAATGAATCCGTTTGCCTTTATAAACGTCCTTGGGAGAAGGTCAACGGACGTTAATTACCATGTCTGTTATATGAAATGGAAGTGATCATTAGTCACTGGAATAAGAGAACTTAACTGTTAGCGATTCTACAACAACTTTTAACAGTGATATTAACATTTTAACGTATGATCTTCACATCTGTAACTATGATTGTCTTGTTCCACTTCGTTGGTGTCACGTCAATAAAATACATGTACAGTAAACACCGACTTGTGTGCTGCCAACATTTACCCAGTTCATCCAATGCAACGATACCTGTTGGAATGTTCGTTTGAAGAAGTTTATTGACATTTTGTTCGTATTCAACCATTCGCGTGATAAAATCTATACCATTACCATAAACGGACTCCAACATATACATATAAGACTCAGACCTTCGTAAAGGGCAATCAAACGCTTTTGCACAGTGTGGTCGAAGGTGGTTAATGTAGCAGCAGAGATGCAGTCTTTCAGGGGTGAAGGGAATTACTTACTTACTTAGTCGTTTGCCTTCTACCGTGAGGTGTAGAGGTTTGGAAGAGAGAGCGCCAGACTATCCTATCGGCTGTCTTCCTCCTGGCCTGGTTCCATTCTAGTCCTCGGTCCTTCAAAGATTGTCTAATGTTGTCCTCCCAACGGACTCTGAGTCGTCCTGGGGGTCTGGATCCCTGGCTCTGTGTTTTCCATGCTTGTCGTGGTAGCCGATCTTCTCCTATTCTGCAGACATGGCCAAACCATCTTAGTTGGGACTGTTCTACTTGGGTCTGCAGGGGGTTGGATTTTTGGCCTTGACGTATCGTCTGGTTGTGGACCATGTTACTTCAACTACCTTCCTCAGATACCTCATTTCTGAGGTTTGGATCTGGCTTTTGTTGGTTGTAGTCATTGCCCATGACTCGTATCCATATGTCAAGACTGGGACGTAGGTGAAGCGGTATACAGCCATCTTCGTTTTCTTACCAACCTCTCTCTTGCTGAGGAATTCACGATTTATGGCCTAAAAAAGTCTCCCAGCTGCTGCTTTTCGAGTGGCCAACTCTTCTTTGATGCCTCCCTTTCGGTCTATAATAGCGCCGAGGTATTTAAAGTGGTCGACCTGCTCCAGGACCCGTTCTCCCAGCTTAATCTGATGTCTTCTTTCTTCTCGTGATATCACCATGGATTTTGTTTTAGAGCTGCTTATGACCACTTCTCTCTTCTCCAGCTCTTCCTTCCAGACTTGCAGGTTGGATTGGAGATGTGCCCCTGATTTAGCAATCAGGGCAACATCATCAGCAAATGCCAGCTCCGAAATACAGACCTGTCTCATCTTCCAGTACGCCACTGAATACTTTCTTATTCTCTCCTTACATGCCTTGATGACATCGTCCATAAGGAGTATGAAAAGACAAGGTGACGTGAAGGGAATTATGATTGCTAATCTATAAATTCCTAACTTAAGCATTTGGGGAAGATTCATTGGAACGGTGACTATATATCTACATTTTCTGAAGTTTAACACTTTCAATTTGACATAGTTACTTCTGATGTCAATCACGTTCTATATTAGAATTTTTCTTACCTCATCTCTGGCATCTTCTCTCTCTCTCTCTCAGTAATAACAGTGAAGTTTTTAATATGCTAGTCTTTATATCTGAAAGTTTATACCACACAAAATTAAATTTTGAGGTTTAGTTTATTGGCTAACTAATTGCCACTATAGGGGTGTCTTAATTTGTATCACTCTGTCCTATGCATGTTTTATTATTGTGGAGGGTTTGTTTATTAAAAGGGATTGAGTCGCTGCGCCAACCTACCCGTTTTGCCGGAAATAATTGGGTCACAAATTTCCGGCCAGCTTAGTAATCCGACCCAGCATTAATGTTACAGTAGGTCCCATATCACCTTTCCAGATGGGCGGAAACAAGTTAAGTAATTATATGGTATGTCCTTACAGATTAACACATTATCTTGCAATATCCGACAGTTCAACGTACATGCTAACGATAAGAGACCAGGTGATCGAGGTGTTTTGTTAATCCCCTAATCTATTGTCACCGCCTCGTTGAGAGTTGAATTTTCTCAAATAGTGGATACGACTGCGAGAAGTGGCCCCACCCTGATATCTGGTTGTTATCTCAGGGTATCGTACAAGCGACGAAAAGATAATTAGTGGTAAATGAGGACGAAAAAGAAGATAGTAAAGAGTGGGCAGAAAACAATGAATGAGTGAAAGTGACGTTTTTTCAGAGTCTGGGTCGAACATGTTATCTCGGTTTCATATTTGTTTACGTGTTTGCAATGTCCATATTCTTTTTCTTTTGACCTTTCTACGTCTCTAATCTTTGTTGCCTATTTGTAACTGTGGCTGACGAAAGGTGAACCCTGAAACACCTCGTGTTTCCAGTGTACCGTCATTTTCTAAAACTGACTCCAAACCATTAAAACACATTTTTTAACTTATGTATTAATTCTTATGAGATTTAGATCAAATGTGAAACCAACTTTGGGACCAAAGACGCAACAACAGTGATAAATGCAGTCAGCGACCCACAGCTTGACTGCTAGCGTCAGGGTCAGCGACCCACAGCTTGACTGCTAGCGTCAGGGCCAGCGAACAAAAGCTGACCAAGACCCCACTCCATCTCCAAGTGGTGGTCCTGGAAACAGGCTGCACCACTGCAGTCTGGCTGAGACAGTAGGGATCAAAGAGGGAAGGCTAACCTAGTCCCCAAAAATGCCGTGCTGAAGTCTGATGTGTCGGCCGAAAGGCGCAAATATCGCAGTTCCGCTGTAAATGGACACAACGCAACCAACGTCCTTTTCAGGACGAAGAAGAGGAAGAAGAAATGTGAAACAGATTAATACATTTTAGTCAAAGACTAAACACCAACGTTTATTAACATCGGTCCAGTAGATCTTAAAATGTTTTTTGTGAACCACTGGTGGCAGATGCCGTTGTAACCGGGCTGGTTACGGCACCAATGAGTGTATATGTGGAAGTAGTTATATTGATTTTATTTTCAATTGGAGTTAATCCTGTTGATGTTGTTGTTATTCAAGTGCTGACTGGCCTTCCACCAGAGATGGTAATACTTGACTTTTGCTCATTTTTCTTTCCAGGTTCATTCTTCCCTTTAGGTTTAGTGATAAGCAATCTCGTATAATGGTTTTCAAATGATCCAACTGTAACACAGCAATTGTAGAAAATTCAATTTGAGTTTATTGATGTCATTAGGCAAACACTGTAAATTTCACAATGATGGTTGGTTATCCAAGAGGAACGTTTATATATCCACAATGAAATATATATACTAAATTGTCTACTTAAAAACTTGTCTATATATTCTCAAAGGCGAAGTTCACTTAACACTATTTGTAAAATCCTCAAAAGTCCAAAATCATGGAATCATTGGAATCAAAAATCCTGAAATCACTGCCATTTCTCGCACTTCTCTCCTATTTATACTATTTCTTTTTTTCCCGCCAATTTTCACACGATGCTTTCTTTTTTTTCACACGGTACAATTATCTACATTTGCACACGTTTTCTCAGCTTTTCAACTTTTTCCACACGTCTCTCTCTCTCTAAACAACGGAAAAAAACCAAAATAGCAACTCTCATTGACAAAATTTTCCATTCAAAACACGCATTTAATATTTTCCCTGGGACTGCACTATCTTTGTCTCTCTTCGTCGTGACTGCCAACTGAACTTTAATGATCCTGCGTTTTGTGCGAAAACGCCTTATTTGCTTTACGTCTGTTATTTCTATATTCTAATACGTATAAATGGTAGTGTAGTAAGCCATGCGGCCACACCGTGAAATTAGTCGTGTTTTCCGCAGTTAAAATCACGAATGTGCAACAAAGACGAAGAAGCAAATAGTGAGTTATCAAAACTGTCAAATAAAAAAAAAATAAAAAACATTAAAAAGCAGTAAAATGAATATGTTAGATTAGAACTGACGGAATGATACCGTATGTTGGTGTGTTATGTTTCGTGCTTGTGTTTATGTGCTTTTGTGTTTATGTGCTTTTGTGTTTATGTGAAAGCGTGCTTTTGTTGTGTGGACATAAAAGAAAAAAATTGTTTTCATTTTTCTTAAGTGTTGTCACAGAACGGATTGGGGCGATCCCGTCTTCTCGATCTCTCTTTCACTACGGCAGTACTCAGTTCATTTGTTGTACTGATTTAACTGTGCTTTTCAATAGTAGCACCATTTCTTTCTGCTGTGTAGCAGATATTTTCTCATTTTTAAATATTCTTACACTCCTCTCAGCGATAGTCGTCATGTCTGTGTGTTTACCTGTATATCCCTGCAGATAGAGTAGACGGTGATGCAAGGTTGACCGACAGAAATCCTATTGTACCACAAGGGTGCGACAGTTTTCGCGCGTAAATGGTCAAGCGAGTTTATTTAGCGCTTATGTGGCTCGAGTGACCGACTAATGATTTTGTAATATGACACAGCACATATGGTCAAACAGGAGTCTGTGTCTGCACAAGGAGCGGCTGTCAAGTATCGACCTGGTGGGATGATAGACACACCTGAGAGGAAATGTAATATTTCCTGGTAGATGTAAGAGGAGAGGTTATATGTAATCATTGACGAGAATATTTGAATGTCACGATTGCCATATATGGAAAGCGTGACCTTTACATTAGGTAAAAGGTAAAGGAACCCGTTACACGTCCATTGAGGCATATTGGGAATATGGTGTTAGGCCCATATTATCTTGGCCGTCGGCACACGAGGGGTGATGTGGTCGGCATCACGCCGGCCGCCTTAACCTTCCCAGAGTAGCTCTGGTACCCATTTGGGGCTGGGTCAACCCAGGAGCCGTTTGTGGCCTAAAAATTGTCCGCCTCATCTGGGGATCGAACCATAGACCACTGCGCTAGGAAGCCAGTGCACTAACCACTATGCTACCGCGGCTCCTACCTTTACATTACGTTCAACATTTTTCCATGTCTGTCATATTTTGAAAACCCCCCCCCCCCCCCCCCCAACCAGCATGTTTGAAATGATTGGAGCTTTTGCCAATCAGAGGGGGAAGGATAGTGAATATAACCTGACGCTTCAGTAAGTCAAATTTACTGTGAAGATCGCTTGCCAAAACAACACAGCTAGACCTTGCCAGAGTGAAGCCTAGAATTCAGAATTTCATTTTATCAGACCGGACACCTTTTATTGGAGAATTTATCAGGACTCATAAACCCGCCCAGGAAATCTCTAACATTTTAAATAAGTAAATCAGGAATATCTGAGGAAACTGAACAACTCGAACGAACGAACGAACTTTATTTTCAAAGGGTTTAGAATTGGGCACGCAGGGCCGTGTAACATTCTGCCCTTCCGTTCTCTCAGCTTTTATACTAAATTCATTAATTTTCATTTGCATTTTACATATCAATTTCAAGGAATTCAACGTTGTAAAGTAAAATAGAATAGCACACTCATATTAACATTAACTACTTATAAGCATGACAAAATATATTGAAAAGTACAAACATCGTCATTAGAACATACAGTTGATATTATAAGAAAAGATAATCCGATTAGGTGGGCATGTAATCAGAACTCATAAAGTATTCGTCAGAAAGGGAATTAAAGTTAAAATTAATGACCCCAAGTACACATGAAATAAGCCATCTGCCAGTGCCTTTTATTCCTCGGAGCAAAAACGTATGTGAGCCAGGATTGGCGTAAGTTGTCATTTTACATTTTATATTTTCATTACTAACATGTGAACGAATATGTCTATATTACCATGTGAATATTAATATGTGAAAATCGCTAGTGGATGTCCCAGTCATTTGAGGCTTTCAACCTCAGAGCATGGAATGATGATTTCATGAACCACCATTGCACATTCTGGTGACTGCTTTGTTGCTAGTTTCTTGAGGAAAACTAAACGCATCAGTAGTCCCAAGTTCCACATGGAGCAGGGAGGGAAAGATGAAAGAAATGATGTACATTTCAATTATAATACTTGCAGTTTCAACAGAGTGTAAATGTTGATGTTAACATATTCATTTTAAAATTAGTGGAAGTTTCAAACTTTTCAAATCAGTGTAAACATAAATGAAAACATATTCAGTTTATATTGTGAACATCTTTCAATCAGTGGAAATGTAAATGTAAACATATTCTATCTGGGCTATTAACTTTTTCATTTAAATGTAAAATAACTATAAAGCTATTCAATTTAAATGTAGAGAAAGTTTTCGCTCGAGGGTAAATTCTGAGTTAGATGGGATGGTTGAAAAGGAGAACGGGGACACATAGGTATGTCGGGAAACGCAATACTCAAGAGAGCGTTTCGTTTCTGTTCTCTTATCATAGTTGTTAGTGGTGGTACCAGTTGAAGGGTACTATCTCTGGAACAAGAAAAGAACAGTTGCCTGAGCTTTAAGACGAGGGACCAACTGTGTAGACACTCCCCGACACTCCTGGGAACGAGCTGCATCTTACAAACTTGACTTGAGCGTGAGCAGTATAAAAAGAACCAATCCAGCAGGAGCAGAAACAACCACTGACAGCTAAGTGCAATATATAAGCTGCCAAAGTGAATTTTTTTTTTTCATAGGATCTAATATCAATCTATAATGAATCCTTTATTTTAAACTATTCAATTATTTTCAAAACGTTAAAACTTAAGTGATTATTAAATAATGTTATTGGTAATGTTACAAATTTAACTTCGATTTAATCATTTTAACTGTACTGCATGTTTTTCGCAGTCAATTTACTGAACATACTCTAAACAGAGCTATACCAGAATAATAAGAATTCCACTGAGTAAATCAGAGGTGGGGGCTTGAACGAGCAAAGAATAATAATTGCCTAGTTCTTCACAAAAGTTGTCGGCAGATTCTAGAATTAAAGTGCCTTTCAATTGAGATAGAAGCGTCAGTACCCTTCTATTTACAAATCTGCCAAGAGCAATCTTGTGCGAAGGTAGACACCTTTGAAGCCCATATTAGATACTCTTGAGTTTTGGCCACTGTTGAACCACTACTTCAAAGCAGGGGAGGCAATACCGTCTCATATGGGTTACAGCGTGCTTTCCTAAAGTGTGTTTAAGTGAATTAATTAATAAATGCTCAGTTTTCCACTACTTAATGAGTACAAGGGAACAGCTAAAGTTAGTCTCAATGAAAACTGCTGGCGCTTAAAGATTTTAATGCTCTTGAAGGAATAGTTTCTGTAGCAAACTTTGTGACCTGACAAGGTTACAAGCACCATATATAGCCCCCGACACCCCCCCCCCCTCCCCCCCCCCTCCCCCCCCTCCCCCCCCCCCCCCCCCCCCCCGATTCTTCGTCTTTAACAACACACGTAGTGTGAGTAGCGGTTATATCATCTCGTTACTAACTCACACATTTCGTAAATCACACAGACTATATTGTAATGTGCTCTACTTCTATATCTGTTTGCTGGGCCGTATAAATGAACGACATTTATAACACATAAGGAAGGGACATCCGAGGCCTGTAAATGAGTGACATTTATAACACATAAGGAAGGGACACCCGAGGCCTGTAAATGAGTGACATTTATAACACATAAGGAAGGGATACCCGAGGCCTGTAAATGAGTGACATTTATAACACATAAGGAAGGGACATCCGAGGCCTGTAAATGAGTGACATTTATAACACATAAGGAAGGGAAACCCGAGGCCTGTAAACAGTAAATAAATATTAGACAAACATAAAAGTATGTTTTCAGGCACTCGTAAGAAATAAAGAAGTAGAACACTAGACAACAGAAAAACAACAGACGTGAGTGGCTTACCCAGGACTCGAACCCAGGACCTTATTTACTAGACACAGTATTAACGTCTTTGTTGTGTGTAGTCTGACCTATACTGTATAATAGGGGAACGACAGAAGTGATTACGTAATTAATAGGCTGGACTGCCCATGGTAAATTTCCGGTGTTATGTGTTGCGGGTCGCACTAATGACCCGTCATCGAAGCATCATTTTTTAAGTGATGCCTAGATGGCAGCGAGGATAGTGTGATTCGCTTGCATAGCTAGACGGGGTTGTCGCACGGAAGGTCCTGGGTTCGAGTCCTGGGTAAGCCACTAACGTCTGTTGTTTTTCTGTTGTCTAGTTTTCTACTTCTTTATTTCTTACGAGTGCCTGAAAACAGACCTTTATGTTTGTCTAATATTTATTTAAATGAATGACATCCATTTAGCTTATTATTGGTAAATTTGTCAGCCATTACTTATAATATTTGTCAGCCATTACTGATAATATTTGTCAGCCATTACTGATAATGAAATACGTGAGGCGCCCAACTTCTAAGAGTAACGGGCGCGTAGATATAGAAACATACAAGACAGTTCATGAGGGGAGAGGATGAGGAGGTGGTATGAGCAATGAAGGGCAGGAGAGGCTTAGAAAAGCATCATAAAAAAAGGCACTGCATAATCCGATTTTCTTCCCTTGGAAAATTCTCTGCAAGAACTAATATCACATTCCCCATGCGGATCGATGTCAAATAAAGTCGTACTGCGGCCACCAGTTTAGCCTCTGTATCACTCCGCTCGGCCCCACCAATCCGCTCTCACAATACGTTGGTCACGTGGTTCAATACGCGGGTCTGACTTCTATTCTGCGAAAGTATGTTACCTTTTCATGAGTTTTTCAATTAGGAACACAGACTCTATTTTATCCAACATCCTCCCGTGTGTGATTACACAGGCAATCCTTGATTCAGTCTTGTGAATGCCTCTTTCAGTTGTTCATTCATCCCTGCTGAAAAGCTGTGTCTAATTATTTATTTGTGCGGACATACTGAAAATAGGTGGATACATACAAGTAATTAGTTGTTTTTTTTTTTCTTCTGCAGACGGTGTATGTAACAAGTTGCAGGTATGTATTATCTGGAGATTTGTATTTTTTTCATCGCAGTTGTTCATACCATCAAATTGATACGGTAACTATTATCACCAGTGGCCTAGATACTGATAAGATCACAGTGACCCTCAAACAGTTTGGTTTGGTTTGGTTTTAATCACCATCATCATTTCACACGGACAACTACATAAGTGATCCGATCTCTTCCCGTCGATTACACAAGGAGCATCTCATCACAGTGCACTTAACACCGGCGAGGATCCCAATGTGTTTATACAGAAATCACACGTTCTATAGGCCCTACATATTTTTGTGGTGGGTTGTTGTTGTTGTTGTTAAACTATGGCTGCTGAGCTTCTCGCTCTTTAGCAGCCAATACCAAGTTGAAGACTCCTTGGTATTATCTACCCTGTAGATCTAGGCTTTTCCTGTGACTTTTCTGACATTCCGAAATGTGTTGAGTTGAAGTCACGACCTCCAGTTTCTGCAGCTTGGCTTGCATTTAAAGGATCGTCACATCTGGTCCCAAACTAGACGTAAGAAGTGTATGGCATACTGTGCATTCCTGTCAGTTTCTTGATTGTTAGATGTTGTCAAGGCAGCGGCCGTTTGGCCTCCTCTTTACGATGTCCAAATGTTCGGGTGACTTTTAACGTGCGCAACTTGCACACGGGACCTTCTATTTTGTCGCCGTTATCCGAGAAGGCTAGGGATCCCATCTCACTACCCAGGAGATCACGGGGGGAGTATACCATCATTAGGAACTATTGGTTCCGAAAAAAATGTCCATCATTTATATTGTCTGTGGTGGGAGCGAACCCTGTACCTTTAGAATTAGAGGAGGACGCCATACCTCTGAGCCACTCCGACTCCGACCCCTCTCTCCCCCCCCCCCCCCCCCCTCTTTTTTTTTTCCAACGGACAGAATACTAACATTTTGCCTTGAATTGTCTTTGACCACTATCCGTTAGTCTGAAGAAAAACAAAAACAGATTTATGCTGTCATGTCAGAGAAGTTATAGAGTGAATTGCTTTCCAAAAAAATGAGTATGTGGAACGGGGGCGGGAGACATGTACATTATTTTCTGACAAAAGTTAACAATGAACATTTGTCTTGCATTGTTAACATTAGTCCACATGTTTAATTTATAGCCGTTTAGTGGAAATGGCTGCAAGGCCCTCTTCAATATTAGTTATTTCATGATACAATCCCTATCGGATCCTTGAATATCAAGTCCCGAGGTAACTACCCCCCGGGCTAGCTACGCCACTGACCCACCATCATTACTGACGTCATTCTTGTAATGGTTATGCCATCATCACTTGCACAATTCTACTTCTGTTATTCCAACCTTTATTGGTGATTAAGATGTCTAAATGTTGTATTGTCCAGCGCTTTATTGACGTTATGAGTCATGAGAAGATGCAAAAATCAACTATCTATCTATCTATCTATCTATCTATCTATCTATCTATCTATCTATCTATCTATCTATCTATCTATCTATCTATCTATCTATCTATCTATCCTTCTGTCCGTTCGTCCGTCTCTATCTATCTATCTATCTATCTATCTATCTATCTATCTATCTATCTATCTATCTATCTATCTATCTATCTATCTATCTATCTATCTATCTATCTATCTATCTATCTGTTTGTCTGTCTGTTTTTTCTTCCTTCCTGCCCACCTGTCTGTCGTTCTTCTTTTTCTTTCTTTCTTTCTTTCTTTTCCTTCCTTCCTTGCTTGCTTACTTGCTTCCTACCTTCCTTCTTTTCTTTCATTCTTTCTGTCTTCATATCTATTTTTTTTCCTTTCATTATTCGTTTCTTTTTTTCCCTCCTTCTTTTCTTTCTTTCTTTCTTCCTTTCTTTCTCCTTATCTTTCTGTCTTCCTTCCCTTCTTTTCTTTTGTTCTTTTGTTTCTTTCTGTCTTCCTTCCCTCTTCCTTTTCTTTTTGTCTGTCTTTCTTTCTCCCTTCATCTTTCCTTTCTTTCTTTCTGTCTTACTTTCTTTCTTTCGTTCTTCCTTCCTTTATTCCTTCCTTCATTCCTTCCCTCCTCCCTTCCATACTTCCTTCGTTTCATCCTTCTTTTTTTCTTTCTTTCTTCATTTTCGTTCTTTCTTTCTCTTTCTTCCTTACTTTTTCTTCTGTATGTATGGTCTAGCATTTGTATTCCCCTTGTCTTACTACTACCACTACTACTACTGCTACTTACTGGAGTGCAGTGGTTTGGCAGTGTTACAAGATGGACTTTGGGGCGACCTCTTTCCGATCTCTCTTTCACTACGGTAGTAATCAATTACATTTTTGTACTGATTTTATTGCGTTTCTTCTTAGCCGCACCCTTTTCTTTCTCCACTGGAGCAGATATTTTGTATCTACATTCTTTCACTCCTCTCAGAGATAAGTCTAAACGTCTGTTTGTTACCCGTCCCTTCCTTAAAGCTTTGCAAGGAGCAGTCAAGATAATATTAACGACAGGCAGGTTGGTAAAAATCCCCTTGTACCAAACCTTGGCCGCTTCCGATTAACACGAAAATCACCAGTGTATTTGCTAATTGCTGATAAAATTAGGGTACGCAACAGATAAGAGATTACTTGTCAGGGAGACACATTTTGGACAGACAATGATGATCTAATCACTTCCTGTCCGACTTTCACGAACAAGATTACTTTAGATAGTAATAGTTTGTTACATCTGAAACACATTATCGTGTGAGTTTACAAATATGTTGGTGAGTTTGCTTGCCAGGGATCGGATATTTTCTTGCCATATACGGAAGTCTTTACCCCTTCATTACGTTCAAAATTTTTCCATGTCAGGAATATTTTTAAATCCCCCCCCCCCCCCCCCCTCTCTCCCGACCAGCATGTTTGAAATTATTGGAGCTTTTACTTAGCGTCATAACAAACAGATGCGTGGGAGGACAATGCATATAACCTGACACGTTTCAGTGTTAAGACACTGTGAAAATCGCTTACCAAGACGACACAACCAGACTTTGTCGGAGAGAAGCCTAGAATTCAGAATTCTATTTTTATCAGACCGGACCTTTTATTAGAGTATTTATCAGGACTTACAAAACAGCCCAGGAAATCTTCATCATTTTAAATAAGGAAACCCGGAATATCTGAGGAAACTGAACACACGGAGTCAGAGAGGGAATTAAAGTTACAATTAAGGACCCCAAGTACACGTGTAAAAAGGCGTCGGCTAGTGCCTTAACTTCATTCATCTGAGCAAAAAGTCTGTGAGACAGGATTGGCTTGGTGGTGGTACCAGTTGAAAGGTACTATCTCTGGAACAAGAAGTGAACAGTGGCCTACGCTTTAAGATGAGAGACCAACTTTGTAGACTCTGCCTGACACTCCTGGGAACGAGCTGCACCCTACATCCTTGACCAGCGACGAGCTTATCAGTGATCAGTCCATCAAGAACCAACCCAGCGGGAGCAGAAACAAACACTGGCAGCTAAGTGCAATATATAAGCTGCCAAAGTGAACTTTTAAGAAAAGATTATATCCTCCAAGGATGAACACTTTCTGTTAAACTTTTTAATTATTTTCAAACGTATAAACTCAAGGGATTATTAAATTTTGTTATTTGTAATTTTACAAATTTAATTTCGATTTAATCATTTTAACTTTACTGCATGTTTATCTCAGTCAATTTACTACACACACTCTAAACAGAGCTATACCAGAATAATAAGAATTCCACTGAGTAAATTAGAGGTGGGTGCTTGAACGAGCTAAAATTAATAATTGCTTAATTCTTCACAAAAGTTGTCGGCAGATTCTAGAATTAACGGGCTCAGCCAATGCAGCATTGCTTTCGCTTTTCTGAATATCTTGTGAACACTCAATTGAGATAGAAGCGTCATTACCCTTCTATTTACAAATCTGCCAAGAGTAATCTTGCGCGAAGGTAGACACCATTGAAACCCATATTACATACTCTTGAGTTTTGGCCACTGTTAGACCACCACTGCAAAGCAGGGGAGGCAATACCGTCACAGCCAGAGTGAGCGCCATACTGTCCTATCGGATGTCTTTTCTCTGGCCTGGTTCCTATCTAGTCCTCGGACCTTCAGGGATTGTCTAATGTCCTACCAGCGAACTCTGTCGTCCTGGAGGTCTGGATCCCTGGCTCTTAGCTTCCCATACTTGTCGTGGTAGCCGATCTTCTCCCATTTTGCGTGTATAGCCAAACCATCGTAACTGGGACTATTGCACTCAGGTCTGCAGGGCAGGGTTTTTAGGCCATGACGTAACGTCTGATTGCGGACCAGGTCTCTACTTGTTACTTCAAGCACCTTACTCAGATACCTCATTTCTGAGGTTTGGAGATGACTTTTGGATTCATTGCTCGTCACTCGCATCCATATGTCAAGACTGGAACATAGGTGGAGCGGTATACAGCCATCTTCGTGTTCTTGCCTTCTCTTTTGTTGAGGAATCCTCGATTTATGGCCTGTGAGAGTCTCCCACCTGCTGCTCTTCGGGAAGCTAACTCTTCTTTGATGCTTACCTAACCCCTGTCTTTATGTATGTAAATATTATGTCTGTATAACTGTAAATCTTTGCGCCTTTGGACGTCGTTTATTTATGTTATCTAGGTGATTCCAGAGACATCACTTGTAATGCTTTTAACTGATTTCCTCACTCTATGTTCTATTCACCCAATCCCTATGAGAGCTCATATGAAGTCTCGGCCATTTCACAATGTGAGACGCCCAAATCGTCTGGGAAGAAGGGTAACAAATATTTTAAAGTAAAGGAAGGCGTGGAGGATAACGTATTCCTAGCTGAGATAAGGCTGAGTCCCAGCTATTCCTAGCTGAGATAAGGCTGAGCCCCAGCTATTCCTAGATGAGATAAGGCTGAGCCCCAGCTATTCCTAGCTGAGATAAGGCTGAGCCCCAGCTATTCCTAGCTGAGATAAGGCTGAGCCCCAGCTAAGGTGAGGCGCCCCCCCCCCCCCCGTGCCAAATGTTCCTACTGCTTCCCCCCCCCCCCCCCCCAGCCACATAGAGTGTGCATCAACCGCTATCGTCTGTCCTCACGCCTTGTTGCACGGATAATTATTTATCTGGTTATTCCAGGGAACTTCACCACTGGTTCCAAGTAGCGGCATTCGTGTATCAGTAAATGGTGTATTTAATATATCCAAGAATAGTGTTCCGGTCTGCCATATGGAAAATAAACTTTCATTGATTACGCTAAGAGATTACTGACGTTCACAACTTTAAGTTTGTTGTAGGCAATTAAAGTGACGTGAATACCAGAAGACAAGCAGATGTTCAGTGGAGAATAGCATTACGTCACTCAAATACCGACGTCGAAAAGTGCCAATTCTTTGTGTTAGTATACAACCAGGTAATATTACTTTTTTAACCTGTTAAATGAAGGTCTCGAAACGTCAACAAGCCAGTTACAGTGGAGAATACAAATAAGCTTGCTAAAAAAGGTTTGATATATTCTGTGATACATGGATCATTAGATGTGGATGGTTGGTCTCTGATCTACAAAAAGACACACAGTTCTGTTATCTGATGTACAAAAAGACACAGTTCTGTTATCTGATCTACAATGTATAAAACATTGTAGTCGATTTTTCTAGCCAATATAGAATGTACAGTTTACAATACGTTATATTTTTATTTGAATTACAACTGATAAAATATTACAACTTTCTTTTACTTTATCACTTGCAAACATTTTTTTTAAATCTAGAATTGCTAAAACAGCATAAGGAAAAACTTAACACAACAATAATTTTATCAAGAAGTGATGACAAATAAAACATAGACTTGTTATTTATGCAGTGGGGTGAACATTTGTATAGTATGTTGTATGTTGCTGATGTGTAATTAATTTAAAACAACAAGGGTGGTTTTGAACCTGAACACTTTAAGTGGTATTACGTAAGCGCTGTCTAAGGGGCTTTTCTTTAACTTTTCTTCAGTTCATGTCCACCTCATTTGTCCAGATTTTCAGACCAAGTCTACAATTTTTTGTAGACAAAATCATCAACAAAAATAAGATAATTTGATGAAAATCTATGAGCGTTCATTAAGTCATTTTATTTATTACCCCTTAACAGTATCACATGGACTTGACATGCTGTCTCGTAATGCATCGCCTCCTCTACTTGTCTTTGTCACATTTCTCCGAATATTTATCTCACTCCCATTTTGTGTATAAAATGTTCTTTTTTTTTATGACAAAGAATCACAGTGTTTAATATTCGTATTTGCAGTAAGCCTAGCATAGCACATTTACGATCATAAATTACAGATGTGATTTTGTGACATGATTTACTTTAGCATTGTTTTTGCACAATGTTTTTGATTGGTTCTCTTCTCACTATAAATGTCAAGTGAAGGTCTTCTTATCTCCGTAATTCCATTTCTTTGTTCCTTAACGTTTGTAAATATTTGGTCAAGATTTCTTTTAGCGTTCCACCGAATCCTGACATTCTTGTGACAGGGTTATCTCTCCTGCTTCGAGTAATCTCCTCATTTATATTCTCAATACTTAGGACACTAAACAAAAAAACCTGGTTGACGCAACACATCTCAACCACGTTTTCTTGTCTTCAAATAAGAATTTATTGCAAAGGATATTGCTCATTTGACTTTGTATATTTATACAATTCAGTATTACGAGAATAATTCAGTAATCTATCTTTTTATTCAATTCCACATCACAAAAGTAATTCAGAATCTATGTACATAATTTATATATTTCGAAATCACAATAATGAATAAAGATCGATATTGTAATACAATTTAGAAACGATGAAAAAGTTGCATAAAGTTAATCTCCTGGTTTTCTTAGAATTTGCTCAGATCTATTACGCCTATGCCCACAACTAAAATCTTTGTCTTAATATAAAAACAACCACCCGTGTGTGTAAGTGCTCAAAAGGGGAACAACAAATAGAGCACTGTACCCTGCCAGCATGTCGTAGATGAAAACTGCGAACGGTTAGGCATGCGATTGGTTACTCTAGGGCAGTGTTTCTCAACCTTTTTGTATTCGCGGCACACTTTCAATTTTCTAAAAATTTACGGCACACCTATCTGACCCCGCACCTGAATAAAAAATAACAGTGATATATATGCCTACTGAATGAAATACACTAATTGGTGGGTACTTTAGAATAAAGAAAACTCTCAATTAGATTTTCTTGTAATTGTTTTAAATAATTAGAAAGTATACTATATTTAAAAAAAAAAAAGAAATTTAATTATGTCCAAGTGGAAGTATCATGCTTCGTCTATGGCCTTTCAACGTTGTTTATGCGCCTTTTGCGTTTTTGTGATATCATGAAATTTTGAAGTACAGTATATCAATTTCTGTTCAAAGCAGTTAATAGCTCTAAATATTATTGAATGAATTGAAGCTGTAAGATCAGTTTTATATTACATGATCGCTAAAAATATATTTCATGTAGTAAATGTACACAATTTTGGCGGCACACTTTGATAGGCGCGGCTGCACACTAGTGTGTCGCGACACACCGCTTGAGAAACACTGCTCTAGAGAAAGTAAAAGATTGATTGAGACATGTGGCGAAGTGCTAGGACATAGATAACACTAGCACACAGCTGGTAGATAACACTAGCACACAGCGGGTAGATAACACTAGCACACAGCTGGTAGATAACACTAGCACACAGCTGGTAGATAGCACTAGTACACTGCTGGTAGATAACACTAGCACACAGCTGGTAGATAACACTAGCACACAGCTGGTAGATAACACTAGCACACAGCTGGTAGATAGCACTAGCACACAGCTGGTAGATAACACTAGCACACAGCTGGTAGATAACACTAGCACACAGCTGGTAGATAACACTAGCACACAGCTGGTAGATAGCACTAGTACACTGCTGGTAGATAACACTAGCACACAGCTGGTAGATAACACTAGCACACAGCTGGTAGATAACACTAGCACACAGCTGGTAGATAGCACTAGCACACAGCTGGTAGATAACACTAGCACACAGCTGGTAGATAACACTAGCACACAGCTGGTAGATAACACTAGCACACAGCTGGTAGATAACACTAGCACACAGCTGGTAGATAGCACTAGCACACAGCCGGTAGATAACACAGAACCATCGCTAAGATACAGAACAAACAAATTTTTAAAACGCATATTTAACCAGTAGCAAAGCTAGAAGTTCAATAGCGAAGCTTATGAAATTTGCCCACAAGATCTGTAGGTCAGTACATATGAAACACCAAGAAAAACACAAGCAATAAAAAAGGATTTTTTAAGGACCAGAAAATGAAATGGGTTTGCAACGTTAAAAAAATAACTGAAAAGGTGGATGGACATGTGGCAGTTAACATTTCGGTCACGGTAAAAAAGAATGTCGCATTGTGAAGTAACCTTCCATCATTAGTTTGCTGTACCTTCCTTATGGAGCATGGGAGCACATATTATACTTGTCAGGTTGCAGGAAGCCTGCGCACAATATTCACATTCTCTTGCAGCGGTCGTTAATTCAGCACCGTGCTTCACATGAAGATGTTGCCAGCTGCCATAATCAACCTTATAACAGTCGCCGGTTACGACATGCCTGAAGACCTTGTGAAGTAAACGAAGCACAATGCGGAATGCTGATAAGGTTGATAAAGTTGGATATTTTATTCCCGTAAATGATATCCACCAAAAGATAGATATAAGTGGATGGAAGCAGACATCATCATCATCATCAGTTGATAAGATCTCTATGGTGTTGTTTGCTCCACTGTAGTGTATGGAATGTCAACTTGACCTACGCAGTGGTGTGTAGACATGGATTGAGTGTATAATGTGCGAATGATAATAAGGGTTCGTGTTGTTGACAAATGTTCTTTTCTCACACTCATGTATGACTGGAAGTCATCGACACCAACGACTGTGTACCTTTTCTAAAGTTTAATTGGACGTACACACTCGACAGCACAGATAGTGACAAATCACAGGTTGGCATAATACATCATAGTACAGTGGATAAATGGTCTTGCAATGTTACATGGGCACTCATGTAGAATAATTGTATAATGGACTGTCAGTAGCCAAGCACTCAGTATCGCCCATACATATATATCAACTGACTTCACTGACTGAGCACGTCAGCTTATAAATAATATTTCAGATGGCTTCTAAACCTAATCTCGTTTAGCGACGATTCTCCAACATAATGTCCAGCACATATTTTTCCATATAATAATATTGAACCGCTAGCAATGGGTTCTCATGTGTAGCAGTGATCTCTGGACTAATCAAGCGATAATACGGGCATCCCTTTTCTCTTCTTGAAAGTCACTACATGTTTTGGTTCCAAGATGGCTTCACTCGTGAGCTGTCACTCACGTTTGGATACAGATAATGAATCTGTCCTAAAGTTAGTCATTCATTAAATCTTTCATTGCCCTGTAGATTTGATCATGAACACTTGACTGCAATCTACAGGATATAGTGCTGCTAGGAATCGAAGTCGTTTTCATCGAGTCAAATATATTCTCTTAGACATTCAAATCGTACCTATCGAAAATGGTGGCTTCGTACGAGAGTTCATAAGAGTGTCTATTATTACCTTGGTATCAGAAATATGAAAATGCCATTCCTTGGCAATACAAATAAACACTGGGGCAAAGCATACACGATAGGTCTAGACGACTATCACTTTCCCCACCAATACTGAGATCACTTTTTCCCGGCGACAAGCCGACATAGAAAACACAGTCCCTATCGGGACGAAGCCAAATCACACCACTCTCTAGCGACACATCCGCCGAATAGCCTTTGACCTCTCTAGAGACAACAGAACATATAGTTCGACTTAGATATGTAAAGATATACAGATATAAGACAGACTCGTCCTACTCAGACAAACAATACACATAAATTCAGGCCATAGATATTCTGAAGCAAGAACAATCTATTATTACCCAAACAACGAATAAATCGCAGTAAAATGGATTCATCCGCGGAGCCCGATCGAAAGAGCCGACACAACCTTCAAGGGAAGTAACTCAATAATGACTTTCCCTTAAGCACTATTTTGTTTACAAAATATTTGCGAACATAACAAGTATACCAAATGTATAATATTGTAAGATATCAAAGACTGCACGTAACAGTCTTACCACACCTCCCGGGAAAAAAAAAATGGAACTTTTTTTTTTTTTGAAATACATCTAGGAGCAACGTACAATAGGCTCACAACGCATGAATAATGCGCAGATGAAAATATCAGGAATACCTATAACGCCTAATATGAGGCTAAGTCGACTTATGGAGCGACTGGTGAGAATGTGTCTCATAAACTGAGAGAAATTATTTCTCTACAAGTATATTTTTCCAGGAAGGTGTCATCAAAGTATAATACAATTCTGGCAATTACACAATGCCTAAAAAAAATTCATATCATCATTTCGCATTAGATATCTTAAATTTATGATTTATGAAGAAAAAATCATCAAAGCACAGCGGTGAATAAACATCAATGAACCGCTATGTAGTGATACAATCATTATATTATTAAATTACAAATGTGTATCTATCATTATATAGAAAAGGAACTACTATAGAACTAGACATATCAAGAAGTCTAAGCCCTAATAGTTATGTGGAATCATGTGGGCATCTTGACAGAATGTCTGCCATCACATTATCTGATCCACGAATAGCTCGCACAGAGAAATGAAAAGGTTGAAGAGCAATTGCATATCGAGTAGACCTCGAGCTCTTCAAATTCTTACTCTGTATAGCAGTAAGAGCTTTTTGGTCGGTTTCTACTATGAAATGTGCGCCTAGAAGGAATCTCTGTAGTTTGAGGATCGACCAAACCATAGCTAATAGCTCACGGTCTAAAACCGAATAATTCCTTTCTGCCGCATTAAGTTTTCTGGAAATATACATTACAGGATGCAGAGTTCCAGAGTACTCTTGCATTAGTGCCGCTCCAATCCCAGTGGATGAAGCGTCACTACCAAGAACGAATGTCTTATCTTTAGTAGGTAGCACTAAAATAGGTGGTGTTGAAAACAATGTTTTAATCTTATCCAGAGAGCATTGGCATTCCTGAGACCAGTGGACCACATTAGGCGAACCTTTCTTTAGAAGTGTTGAGAGAGGTGCCATGATAGAGGATAGATTCTGAATGAATCTGCCATAAAATTGAATAAGACCTAACAGACTTCTCACCTGTTTTTTAGTCTTAGGGATTGAGATGTTAAGTATCTTACTAGTATTATGGTCCTCTGTCTTTAGGAAACCATGACCAACTCGGTGGCCTAGGAAAGAAATTTCGCTAAAACCAATATAGGCTTTAGAGGGTTTCGCTGTCAGGTTGTGCTCACGCAAAGTAGACAGCAATTCATCTAACCCTGAATAGTGACCTTCCCAAGTATCGCTGAAAAGACAGATGTCGTCTAGATATGCAATGACATCTGACCGATAAGATAGGATTCGGCGCATCATGCGTACGAATGTAGCTGGTGCGTTCATAAGACCGAAAGGCATAAAATTCCATTGGAACAAACCTCTAGGTGTTGAAAAAGCCGTGAGAGGTTTGGCGCGTTCAGATAAAGGAACTTGCCAATATCCTTTAGACAAATCAAGTTTAGTGAAAAAATGAGATTTGGAGAGTCGAGTAAGTAGCTCTTCCAGTAAAGGCATAGGTTCGGCATCGAACTTCGTTACTTGATTCAATTTTCGATAGTCAACGCAAAGACGTATGTTATTGTCTTTTTTACGAACAATAACCATCGGCGAAGAATATGCAGAGGTGGATGGTTCGATTATTTTCAAATCTATCATCTCATCCAACTCCTTCTCGACCTGTGCTTGAAAATGTATAGGTATAGGATAAGGTCTAACCCTAATAGGAGTATGGTCAGTAAGAACAATGTCATGTTCAATGACATGCGTTTGTCCAGGGATGTCAGTGAGTACATCCTGAAATGTTTGCAACATAGTTGAAACTTGTCGCTGTTCTCCTAGAGACAAATCAGGAGAGACAGTAACGTTCTTCCATGATTCACTAGAATGACGTGGGATCATTGGAAGAGGAAGATTTACATCTGAAAAACTTGTTTCCTCATCCTGTATCACGGACAGTGATGAGTAATGACCATGTGGTACTGGAGAATTGTCCGTTGCTTGGAAAATGGGTTGCAAATAATCCGGACGTTCATGGAATTCAGTAAGCATATTGATGTGGAAGGTTTTATGCTTCCCATCAATATCGACAATATAGTCGACATCGGAAATTTTCGATATTATATCGTACGGACCTTTCCAAGAAATAAGTAATCTGTTTTCCCTACAAGGTAGTAATACAAATGCTTTGTCACCAGGACAAAGTTGTCGTAAGCATCTCTTCTTATTGGCAAATTGCCTTGCCTTCTGTTTCGCAAATTCAGAAGAAGAAGTTGCTAATTTGCATGCTTCGATAATCTTTTGTCTCAACGCGATGACATATTCATAGGATGACTTTGTGTCATCGTCAATATTGTCAGATGTAATGAGATCGTGAAGCAACGACATAGGGCCACGCGGACGCGCGCCAAAGACGAGTTCAAAGGGAGAAAATCCCGTATGTTCATTGGGTACCTCCCTGTAAGCAAAGAGGGCCGCAGGTAAAACTCTGTCCCAGTCTTGAGGATGATCCTCAGTTATCTTCCCCAGTAAGCTTTTAAGTGTTCTATAAAGGCGTTCGACCATACCATTAGACATTGGATGGTAGATACTACTTAAAGATCTATCTATCTGCAGAGTAGACATTACTTGAGACATGGTATCTGATATTAGTTGGGTGCCATGGTCTGACAATATCTCTCTGGGGAACCCCAGACGAGAAAATATAAGCCAAAGAGCATCTGCAATATCAGCAGTAGTAATGCTCTTCAGAGGAATAGCCTCTGGCCAACGTGTGCACATATCAACACACGTCAAGATAAACTGATGTCCTCTGGCAGACTTGATCTTAAATGGACCAATTATGTCTATGGCCATTTTTTTTGAACGGCCGAATAGGAATGTCCGCCGCCTGAATGGATGCAGCATGCCGTGGACCTTTGGATTTAACTTCCTGACATACTTTACAAGATCGACAATAAATCCGTATGTCCTTGTTTACCAATGGCCAAAAGAAAGCCGCAAGGACTCTTGACTTAGTACGGGAAAAACCCATGTGTCCAGCACACTGAGAGTCGTGAGCGTGCTGCAAAATTTTAACTCTCAAATTCTTGGGAACCAGGATTTGAGAATGACTTGACGTAATGGAGTCTTGAACCATACGTACAAGTACGCCATTCTTCTTTGTAATCCACGATTTACGACTTGTGTCTTTATTCGGATCACCTTTAGTTGCAAGAATGAAGAATTTCTTCAGAGTGGGATCATCTTCTTGCTGTTTTATAAACGAGTCACGAGAAATTACCAAGGGATTATCTTGGTTATGCACTTCATTATCTTCAGTAGATGAAGTTTGAGGCATATTAAGAGCCTGAGCTCTAGTGACTACAGCGTTAGCAATCTGCATGTTTTGCCTTTCCCACGTGGAAATTTGTTGCGGAGTGCATTCTTTGACTCCATGAATGCGACCGATGATGAGGTCAGCGATCGGATTCGGAAGAAGACATGCGTGTACATCTCCTGTAAAGAAAGGAGTAGCAATCCTAATGATAGCAGTAGAGTATTTCTCTAATGTGCCGCCAAATGTTACACATTTGACTACTTGTCCAGTGGCACGGGAAGGATCTACGAGTGACTGCCTAACACCAATTGTGGTGCATCCAGAATCAAATAGCACAGAGACTGGATTGTTATTCACTAAACCCTTATGTAAGACAAGAGAACCTCTTCCATCATGCGCGACTGATGCCGGAAGAGCAGGAAGAGGATGGCCACAGCTTAAAGTAGACACTGTGGTTGGCTCAAATAACGTTTTGCATTGGGGGCACTGAGATGCTCTCCCAAAATCAAAAGCGGCACATGCCATATTACTAGCATCATTATTATCTTTACTCTGTTTATAGGCTTCATTGGACTCTTGTTGTGCAGAGTTTGCCTGAAAATGTGGTTTATGTCTTTTGTATTGAGATCTACCTCGGTTATTATCACCTCTGTAGTTATTGTTACCTCTATTGTAACCCCTATTTGGGTTTGAGTCATAGTTCACTTGGTTACCATTATCATATTCATTATAATGAGTATCTCTGTAATTATGATCTTGTTGACTCCAAGACGGATAACCCTGATAGTTTCTATAATTACTTCCTCTACGGAAATTCCTATAATTATGACCACCCCTGTGTCGAGAGCCATCAGCTCGTCTCCAGTTCTTTGAAGAAGAACCCTGAAATGATTGGTTACCTTGGTTTTGATAACTATTATGGTTACCTTTTTTATCAAATCTGTTTTGAGGTCCCTGAAATCTGTGTGAATAATTGGGATTGTATGGTGTTGCCGAAGCAACTGGCATACTCTCCTTAATCTTAGTGTTGCCAAAAGTCACGTCGGGGTGTGCAGTGACATATTGGGAACAATATCCTTCCATTTCTTTTAGAGATATGGGTTTACGCTCATGTATAAATTCAAGGAAAGGTTTGTTCACACATGACATAATCTTATCTCTGAGCAACAAATCCATAAGTCCTTCATACGTTTTTTCTGTTTTGGAAAGCTCAATCCAACGATCAACTGTGAGACGTGCTTTTGCAGTGAATTCTGAGAATTCTACACCCGTCTCAGGCACCATCGTTTTAAATAAAAGGCGATAGCCTTCCTCACTTAGCTGATATTTTTTTATCAAAGCCGCCCTAATGACATCATAATTATCCTTATCTGCTTCTCCTACAAGGCATAATCTAGTCAAAGATTCACCTTTCAAGTTTTCTGATAATTGATTAGCGTATTGTGATTTATCCACATTATGTGTACGACAAGAACGTTCAAATCTATCCAGCCAGAATGTAATATCGTCACTGGACTGATTGAACGGTGGAACCTTAACCTTGTAAGTAGAAGGTTTACCATTACCACTAGATGCCTGATTAACATTACTCATAATTGTCAATCTCAATTTCTCTAACTCAAATTCATGTTCTCTTATTGCTTTTTTCTCTTCAGCATCTAATCTTTTTTGTTCAGCCTCCCTGTCTAATCTTTTTTGTTCAGCTTCCCTGTCTAATCTTTTTTGTTCAGCTTCACTGTCTAATCTTTTTTGTTCCGCAGCAGCTTCTCTTTCTAATTTTTTTTGTTCAGCTTCAAATCTCTTTTCCTCCACCTGCATCTGCAATTTTTTTTGTTCAGCAGCAGCCTCAGCTTCTTTTTCTAATCTTTTCTCTTCTGCCATAGCTCTTCTCTCTTCTGCAGCTAATGCTTTGTCATATTGAGCAACAGCCCATTGTTCTAATTGTTGACCAGTCTTATCAAGGGCTTTCCCTTGTGTAATGAAGTATTCCAATGTAGACATGATGTCTAACAATAATACTAATCACCTGAAATAATAATAATACCACAAGTTCTTAATGACTTGATTAATCAGTATACTATCTCAATATCTGTGGGTCACAAGCCTTTAATAAGGTCTTGTATAATAGTAATAATAATCAGGTACTGGTTTATACCATAATCCAAGTGCAGTGCACAGGCAATTGTGTCTTATGAAATATACATATATAAAACATATGTCAACCAACAGAATACATAAAGTACAAATAGGACTGACAATACAAGAACGTTTGCAGAAATCAAAATAAATCAAATAGGGAAATCAATGAAAATAATCACTGAATCTGCAAAGAATAACAACACAAATGACGTCACAATATATGAATATAAATTGTGAATAGAACTGAAAGATAGAAAAGGTTAGACCAACAAATTACAAACAAATCAAAACAAAACTAAAGAACAAAGAAATATTACAAAAATAACAATAATTACAGACTTCACAGCTAACACAAAAGCAACAGTTGTCGCAGCAAATTTTCAATCAAGAAAATTGCACCTATAGAAAACGCCCACAACGGACCCTCTATGACGTGGGATATTCTGTTGTGAGGACGCCGCCCAACCTTAAACACAACCCGCTGACATAGAAACTAACATACTATACAAACAAATAACATGTAAACATAAATATATATAAATTATGTGTATGATAGTATGTGTTGCAAAATAGGCTCAGTTTTACAGTAATGGCAAAGTTATTTTTATGAAAATAAACAAACTGCCACTTTATTCAATTAAACATTCTGGCCTTAAATATTAAAGTTCATATATGGAAAACAAGAAGATCCATCGATGAAAATAGGACTTCTTAGTTCACAAATACTGTCTTCCTGTTAATATTGACAAGAATTGATCCAACTGTTCCGTGACACTCTGTAATGTCTAATGTAAAAATGTCAACAACGCTGACCTACATACTGCATTCACTTGACAGGTCACGTGACGAAGTGTTGACAAAGAGCAAACCAATACTGCAAGTGTGTCGTATCAGCCACAGGAAACGGTCTGGTATCGGTACTCTGTTGACTTCTGAACTTCTGCGAGGTCAAACCCAGAAAGCTGGTCCACCAGTTGATAAGGTTGATAATTTTGGTTTTTTATTCCCGTAAATGATATCCACCAAAAGATAGATATAAGTGGATGGAAGCAGACATCATCATCATCATCAGTTGATAAGATCTCTATGGTGTTGTTTGCTCCACTGTAGTGTATGGAATGTCAACTTGACCTACGCAGTGGTGTGTAGACATGGATTGAGTGTATAATGTGCGAATGATAATAAGGGTTCGTGTTGTTGACAAATGTTCTTTTCTCACACTCATGTATGACTGGAAGTCATCGACACCAACGACTGTGTACCTTTTCTAAAGTTTAATTGGACGTACACACTCGACAGCACAGATAGTGACAAATCACAGGTTGGCATAATACATCATAGTACAGTGGATAAATGGTCTTGCAATGTTACATGGGCACTCATGTAGAATAATTGTATAATGGACTGTCAGTAGCCAAGCACTCAGTATCGCCCATACATATATATCAACTGACTTCACTGACTGAGCACGTCAGCTTATAAATAATATTTCAGATGGCTTCTAAACCTAATCTCGTTTAGCGACGATTCTCCAACATAATGTCCAGCACATATTTTCATATAATAATATTGAACCGCTAGCAATGGGTTCTCATGTGTAGCAGTGATCTCTGGACTAATCAAGCGATAATACGGGCATCCCTTTTCTCTTCTTGAAAGTCACTACATGTTTTGGTTCCAAGATGGCTTCACTCGTGAGCTGTCACTCACGTTTGGATACAGATAATGAATCTGTCCTAAAGTTAGTCATTCATTAAATCTTTCATTGCCCTGTAGATTTGATCATGAACACTTGACTGCAATCTACAGGATATAGTGCTGCTAGGAATCGAAGTCGTTTTCATCGAGTCAAATATATTCTCTTAGACATTCAAATCGTACCTATCGAAAATGGTGGCTTCGTACGAGAGTTCATAAGAGTGTCTATTATTACCTTGGTATCAGAAATATGAAAATGCCATTCCTTGGCAATACAAATAAACACTGGGGCAAAGCATACACGATAGGTCTAGACGACTATCACTTTCCCCACCAATACTGAGATCACTTTTTCCCGGCGACAAGCCGACATAGAAAACACAGTCCCTATCGGGACGAAGCCAAATCACACCACTCTCTAGCGACACATCCGCCGAATAGCCTTTGACCTCTCTAGAGACAACAGAACATATAGTTCGACTTAGATATGTAAAGATATACAGATATAAGACAGACTCGTCCTACTCAGACAAACAATACACATAAATTCAGGCCATAGATATTCTGAAGCAAGAACAATCTATTATTACCCAAACAACGAATAAATCGCAGTAAAATGGATTCATCCGCGGAGCCCGATCGAAAGAGCCGACACAACCTTCAAGGGAAGTAACTCAATAATGACTTTCCCTTAAGCACTATTTTGTTTACAAAATGTGTACTCATTCAATACTCCACTAGTCTATCTGTTTTTCTGTTTGCTTGTGGATTTTATTTGTCATAACTTACAGAAATACTCCTGACAAAAGCCATTACACAACACAATTAGTAGACTTCTATTTACGGTCGGTGCACATACGCTCAACAGACACACTTAAAGATATTTGTTATTCCTGGAATTTAAAATGTTCACAGGTCAATCATCGAATGTAGACCCTAGACGAAGATGGAAGTATTCCTTGTAGCGACGTTAGTTATTGCTGTCTTCCTTGGAGGTGTTGTGAAGTCATCAGAAGAAGTGGAATATTATCAAAAATGTGAGTAATAAAAGATTTTTTTTAATATTGATATTATTATTCTTGTTAATTTCTCTTCATGCTGTATTGTCTATTAGTTATGTGTATTTTGTTCTTGATATATTCGAGTGGTAGAATTAGAGACAAAGTGACCTGGTTTCGAAGTAAGGTCGCGTTACGCTCCAGTCTATCCAGCTATTGTTGTTGTTTAACTAGGGCAGCTGAGCTTCTCGCTCTTGAGCAGCCAATACCAAGTTGAAGACTCCTTGGTATTATCTACACGGTAGATCTAGGCTTTTCCCTATGGCTTTTCTGTCATTCCGAAATATGTTCAGTTGAAGTCATGAGCTCCAGTTTCTCCAGCTTGGCTTGCATTTAAAGACTCATTACATCTGGCCCCAGGCTAGCGGGGAGATGCACGGGGCATCCAATGGTTTCCAATTGTGAAGATGCTAAAATACTGCGCTTTGATTCTGGCTCTCCCAAGGAAATGTCACATCCCACACAGCAGCTACTTCTCAGCTCTCCCCTGCCCATCATGGGTCCATAGTGAGATCCTCCTGCGTGCAGGCAACCAGGTAAGGGTCAGAGTTATTTCTGGGGCTCATGTGACTCCTCCAAGCTGAGTGTGCAATGCTGGGTTCTCAACATGTTTCACCACAGCAGGAATCCCTTGAAGCGTGTGGATAATTTCAAGAGTCCATGAGGATATTATTAGCCTCACAGATATGTTCACTTTCACATTTAAATACTATATCATTGAGCTTATCTGGTTTGCATAGAAGGATGACTCCAGATATGCATCCATGCATGGTGTCGTAAATTTATTTTGAGAGAAAGAGTCTTAGAAATAGTAGTCCGGTTTAGAGTGTAGAATGATGGTGAAAGGCTCAGTGATAGGAAAAGGTTAGCGAGTAAATATGATGCTCCACAGAGTGCTGGAGGAGAGTAAAGACAGACTTATTTACGACAAATCGTTTCTCTCAATCTTCTCTTCCACTCTCCTGGTCAAACAATTATTTGCCAGTTTTCCAGACACACATCTGCGCTCACACCGATTTGGTGCTTCAGATACACAGACGACGTGGATACAACTATCTTAAACAAATATGAGGGATTTGGGCCTTGGTAGTCCAACACAGTACAATGTAGGTTTATGCTGTTTATTAGCATTAAACTCAATCACAACATCCAACAGGTTAAATAAAATTATCATAAGTACCGAAAAATAAAATTAACAAGGTGAGGATGGGGTGAAGAAGATTGGTATCGACTAAGCCCTTCCCGCTTATTAGACAAAGGTAAACCCAGTCCCAAGATAGATAGTTATCAGGAACATAGGTAATGTAATCTAACAATGAAATTAATTACTCTGAAAGAGGTGTTACAATATTAGGTATGGTGGTAGACTAAAATACTGTTATCCCAATTGTGTCTTCCCTTTACTAAGCAAAGGAAAAAAAGGGAGGGGGATGAAACAGAGTTACCAAATTATCCCACTTAAAGGAACAATGCCGGGTATACAGAAAAACGTATTACCCGGTAGGCAGTTGACAAATGGTTTCTGCAAAAATAAATCTCCTGTCATTCATACACGCTGTGAGGATCCACACTCATATACACCACACACTTACTGATTACAGCATCAGACAATCCACAGCATGATATACACAGTAATTAAACTCTTTACGTGTGAAAACTGTCTAGTCCTTCTATGTCTCGCCCCAGATAATGCGAGGTGTCACCGAGAGCAAATATTCCCGCTTATCGCCGGACTTGAAGTTCTAAGAGTTCTTGTGTTTTATTATAAAGAAACGAGTCTATGGGATGGCACTGACGCAGTTCGACATAGGGGTGAAAAGTGAGGTGCTGGTATAATCCTTCAATGCGTGATGATAGCCACTGACCGGTAAAGTTTTTAATCCAGTGAGGAAAAACTAGGCTCGGTAACAGTCAGGTAAATCGGTATTCTCTCACCTTTAGAGCCGTACATAAATTATTTCTACTGGCACTGTTCATCTTCCAGTGTATCTCACAGATTGAAATTTAAATTTGATGATAATATTTTAAATGTTCTTGGGTAGGCTTTCTTTCATGTAATTATGACAGCTAGGCCGCACCGGACCGCCACAAGATTAAATTTTTAAAAATGTCTCATCAAACTGTCTGGAAGTTTAAAAACCGAGTATGGAAACTCTCTGTATGATTTATTAATAATGCTGGGATCGCAAAAGTGATCATTCTAGAGAAAAAGATATAAAACACATGACAATCATAATCATACTTCAAAAATCAAATAATATTCTTAACGCGCGATAAATTTACCGTTAAGGCTATTATATATACACTCGCGTATTTAATTATGTATTTAAGAAAACACGTCACGATTCTAATGGTTAAAATACACATCAATATATATAGGACTTAACTAAATTTATTAATTATAAATTCCTTCGCGACTTTAAAAGTTACTTCAACATTTAAACATCTATTATTTTTGGAAATGTTATAATAGATATATCATTAAATTTACCACTGGAACTTTTGGGATGAGTTTAATAATTAAATAGATTAAATAAACACAAAATCCAGTGAAATAAAATGAAAGCACTAGACCACTGATCACTTTAACAAATATATTATACCGTGCACAGAAAAAGAAACACTCCAATTTGTAGCCACCAATTTCAGATGGGAATCTAGCAACTTTCTACTAATAGCTAGTGAATCTTAAAAATCTCTGGCACTGAATGATAGCATGGCTTTCTAGTGGTCTGTATATATTTAAAATGGAATTAAAGATGAGGGGGGCATGAGAAAGTTGACACTTTTTTTATCTCAGGAGACTTCCGGGGATCTGACCGACAGACTAAAGAGAGATGCCACCCCCTGGTTTCCCATTTCCCCGTTCGTTGCATCCGACATCTTCCCCCGTTCGCTCCGTCTGCGGTCGGTTTAGCGCTTAACATAGAGGTCGAAAATTCCGCCAGGAAAGCTTGCGTCTCGTTTCCGGGACCACTACTGCTTTGATCTCTCCCGCTCAACGTTCCTGAAACCACTTCCGTGTCTGTTTGATCCTGTTCCGCTCTCTCTGTTTGAAGTAGGCAACGCCCCCACTGCCCAAGTTAATGAAAATAACTTCATATCATTGCTCCGGCGATGTCCGTGGGCGTGATTTAATCTTTCCTTAAATCAATGCGATGACCAGAATGAACGGTAGATAAACTGTCCACATATTTATCAGCCAACGTGTTGGCCATCTGCGTTGAACGGTTTCATAGCAATGAGTCCAGGTGAAAATAAATTCCCGTTTGATGAAGAGTTACCAAAATATTCGGGGGCACTGATGCTAACGAAGGGGTCGCTACAAAGGGTCGTGCTACAACGATTCAGGACCAGCTGAGTTCGTCTGTGACACATGGAGCGGAAGTACATAGAGCTGACAAGAAACATTCTTGTGCCACTTACAGAAGAAAGTCTGGATAACCTGATGACGACAGGAACTGTCCATGCACAAGAGGCAGAAAAAAACATAAGAAAAATCTGGGATGACATGACCAGCTGCCAGCAACAACAGAGAGTACATGAAGTATCCATCATCATCATCATCATCATCATCATCATCATCATCACCGTTTAGATCGTCAACAAATGTTTATGTCAAGTAATGATCAGCTCAAGGTTGTTCCATGTCGTCTTCCTACCCTTCATATACCTGTGTCTACACTTCTCTTCTTCATGTCTACTTCTTGTTACCATGGCAAGTCCAGAGCAGTGACTGCCTTGTAATGCTATCAGTAGGTTTTCTCAGTTTGTGTCCTATCCATCTCTAACATCTTCTTCTCATGTCTTGTACCACTGGCGATTGTCTGTTTCTTGTCATCAGTTCCACATTGTCATTCTCTGTCAATCCTTCTATTCTACGCAAACACCTATTGATGAAAGTCTGTAGCTTTTTTTGGTTGTTTTGAAATACTGGAATAATTAAAAAAAATATTTGTTTAAAAAAATCAGGCAGTTGTAGATTGAAAAGTTGACAAAAACTATGAGAAGATGACATATGACGATGGTTGAGTGAAAACGAAGATGTTAAAATTGAATTGATGCGATAATACACAACCGTGACGACTTTTTTCTTTACGTAATTAACTAACAACAACAAATGCTCACACGTGTAGTTATTATCTGTATCATGTTCGCCAGCCAAGGTAGAGACAGACCACCAACTTTATGAGAGAAATAGATGTGGATGTGAGTACGATAACAGAAGGCTGAGACAGACCGGTAACTTATGAGAGACATATATGTGGTTATATGACAGAGATTAGTAAAGCCTGGGACAGGCCGCCAGCTCTATGAGAGAGAGATGAAGGTGGTTATAAGAACGAACCAAGACAAAAAAATAATGCTGATGACGTCTTGGTTGCAGCACAATGGAGATGTCTCAGAGTATGTTTTTTGAAATGGGAAGTGGTCACGTCCTTCCCCACGTTCAAACACACATACTCACTCACACACCTTCATACATCCACTAACTTATTCCTCACTCTACATTCTCCTTCAGCCTCTACCCCAATTTCCTCATTCGAAATAGAGAGACAGAGAGAGAGAGAGAGAGAGAGAGAGAGGTAGAGGAAGATTATAACCGGAGACCATATAAGGGTCAAAGTTATTGAGATGTCAGCTAAGAAGGCAGTAAATAACCGTTTATAACATTCAATTATTTCATCGTCCGCTGATGTTTACGTTTTATTATTATTTGTTTATCGATTACTTGACTGGAGGAGAGTTCATGAACTTCATTAATCGTATCTTCCTTCACGTGCCCTCTCATGTGAAATAGTTGTTTTCTCTCTCTACCTTCATCGATTACAACTTTCAGCATTTTTATCTATTGCCTTCTTACTTCGCTGCACGTTTTTTTAATGTTGTAATTTCACCATATTATTTTCCAGTAACCTTCTTGTTTTTTTTTTTTTTTGGTCTTATTTTTATTCTGTGCATATCCCACCACAAAATATGTTATACTCGTATATTTGCTTCTGTTTTATTTGCTGTGTATTATCTATAAAAAATTTTTTTTTTTTTTCAATGTTTCTTTGCTTCACTATTACCGTTTCCCTTCGTATGCGAATGATCGCAAACACGCGCCAAGTTGTGTTTGTTTGTTGGTTTTTATTGTTCGACTATGAAAGTTTATTTTTAAAATGATAAGTAAAGGTGGAAAAACAAGTTTTAGGGATCATCTTTTACTTTTGTTACAAAATGAACTAAAAACATAAATACATCATCCATAAATTCTGTGGCATAGATTAAAAATTGATGGCCAGGTAACATTAACAGAGACTCCGACGTCTAGCTGAGCCACAATTGGATGAGGTCCCGTGCGGATTCCGAGAATACCAAAGTACTCAAGACCTAATCTTCACACTCAGACAGCTGAGTGAAAAAGCCCTTGAGTATAAGAGTGAGATCCATCTTTGTTTCATAGATCTGGAAAAGGCGTTTGACAGGGTCCCTCGGAGCAAACTTTGGGACTGTTTGGCAAGGAAGAACATTCCAGCACCTCTGATTCATGCTATACAGAGCTTCTACAAGTCTTGCAGAAATTATGTGAGGACAGCAAACCATAAGTCAGAAGAGTTCAGGACCCCCACTGGTGTAAGACAAGGTGATATCCTGTCACCTTATTTTTTCACACTCCTCATGGACGATGTCACCAAGGCATGTAAGGAGAGAACAAGAAAGTATTCAGTGGGGTACTGGAAGATGAGACAGGTCTGTATTTCAGAGCTGGCATTTGCTGATGATGTTGCCCTGATTGCTAAATCAGAGGCACATCTCCAATCCAACCTGCAAGTCTGGAAGGAAGAGCTGGAGAAGAGAGAATGGTCATAGTAGCTCTAAAACAAAATCCATGGTGATATCATGAGAAGAAAGAAGACATCAGATTAAGCTGGGAGAACAGGTCCTGGAGCAGGTCGACCACTTTAAGTACCTCGGAGCTATTATAGACCGAAAGGGAGGCGTCAAAGAATAGTTGGCCACTCGAAAAGAAGCAGCTGGGAGAATTTTTCAGGCCATAAATCGAGGATTCCTCAGCAAGAGAGAGGTTGGTAAGAAAACGAAGATGTCTGTACAACGCTCCACCTATGTCCTAGTCTTGACATATGGATGCGAGTCATGGGCAATGACTACAACCCACAAAAGCCAGATCCAAACTTCAGAAATGAGGTATCTGAGGAAGATGGTTGAAGTAACAAGAAGAGACATGATCCGCAACCAGACGATACGTCAAGGCCTAAAATCCCACCCCCTGCAGACCCAAGTAGAACAGCCCCAACTAAGATGGCTTGGCCATGTCTGTAGAACGGAAGATCGGCTACCACGACAAGCATGGGAAACAAAGAGCCAGGGATCCAGACCTCCAGGACGACCCAGAGTCCGCTGGCAGGACAACATTAAACAATCTTTGAAGGACCGAGGACTAGAATGGAACCAGACCAGAAGGAAGACAGCCGATAGGATAGTTTGGCGCTCTCTCTTCCAAACCTCTACACCTCACGGTAGAAGAGGAACGACTAAGTAAGTAAGTATCATTAACCAGTAATGCATACTATCGTTCAAAAAGGTGTTTTTCCCCATTTATGTGGTTTATGATTTTAAATCACAACTCAACATTAGTAGTTCGAGACGGTTGTCACTTCTGTCTAGTACATCTTTGAATAAAATATATTTTGATAAGTTGAAAATACCTAATGAACAACTCATAAGAAAATTGGGCATTTCTAGAGCAGTGTTTAAAACAAGGGACTCGCGCTGTCTTAGTTGTTTGAAGAAATACACTAACTAAATGGCTCATCATCATTCACCATTCGACGCCCGCGTTTCAAATACGAACCATAATATATTGTCGCTGTTCATTATTTCTCATACTTTAAAGTCTTTACATTAATAGAGTGATGTCCGCCTTGTTTTATATTGTTTTAGTTATTATATCAAAATTTGAAATATTAAGCTTTCCACGATGAGTGGAACATAGAGTTCTATGGCGTCAACGATTTTAAGTGTGACAAATATACAATGCCATTTTGATCCTTAAATAACAAGGAACGTGTAAAACAAACAGTGTTGATCAGTGGAAAGATAAAAAAAACATATGCAGATTGTTATAACGACAACGTCAGACAGACAGACAGACAAGCCGAATTACAGACAGACAGACTGACAAACAGACAGAAAGTCAGATAGATAGATAGATAGATAGATAGATAGATAGATAGATAGATAGATAGATAGATAGATAGATAGATAGATAGATAGATAGATAGATAGATAGATAGATAGATAGATAGATAGATAGATAGATAGATAGATAGATAGATCAGAACAGAACAGAGCATGGGAGATATAATAATGTTAGATAGAATAGTACAGGTACAAGAAATAACAAACATCGGTAAAGATGCAGTACACCTCAGACAAACGTTTTAAATCAACACGAATTTCTCAGCAGTTTTCCGTGAAGAGTAATGCTCTATTTTATTAATTTACTATCACATTTTACCAATTTACTATCACATTCTACTAGTCTGCTGCAACACAGCGGTTAGTGCACTGGCTTCCTAGCTCGGTGGTTCATGGTTCAATCATCAGTTGATGTGACGGTATTGCCTCCCCTGCTTTGCAGTAGTGGTCCAACAGTTGCCAAAACTTAAGAGTATCTAATATGGGCTTCAAAGGTGTCTACCTTCGCACATGATTACTCTTGGCAGATATGTAAATAGAAGAAACAAAACGCTTCTATCGCCAGGTTGAAAGGGGAAAAAAAACACACACACAAATAGTAATACGTCTTACAAGGAGAAAGGACAAGAAAAACCTACGTTGCGGCCACAAGGCCTTCGTCAGGGACAGACAAACAAGAGACAGGAGGGAAAGAAAATGAGAATTAAGTAGAGAACATGAAACTAGAGAAAAAAATACTCCCTTATGTCCAGTCACATGCAGCAAGATGGCTGCCACTAAACCGGAAAGCGGAAGTCGATAGTACATTAAAAACAAAAAAATAAAAATGTGAAATAATGAAAACAAGGACTGGAAAACAGAGTGTAAAAAAAGGAAAAAAAAATGAAATAAAATAACATAAATTAATAAATAATAAATAAATAAATAATATAATAAATAAATATATAATAAATAAATATATATATAAATAAAATAAAAAAGGGCCAAGCGATGGGAAAAAAAAACAAAAAACAGTGGGTGATCGCAACAAGGTAGAACGTCATAATACAGCTGGGACTAGATAGAAAAGGACGCCTTTGACAAAAGAATGTTGGGAATTCAAACCATGTGTTTAAGGCAACCCATAAGATGGATGAGGCGTTGTTCCTGGCGAAACCGACTGTTGGCGTCCGAGGAACAGGATCTGATGGCTGTCACCTGGATGTCAGTGGCACTGTGGTGGTCAGGGCCATTGAAGTGGATGGCCACAGGTGTGGATTTCAACTGAGAGATGTCGTAGAGGTGTCTGCAGAATCGGTCGCCCAGTCGTGTGCCCGTTTGGCCGATGTAAGTAATGTTGCAACGTTTGCATATAATAGCATAAATGACGTTGCGTGACTCACATGTGAAGCCATGGGCGATGGGGAACTTGGCATTAGGGAACGAGACTGAACGTGTTTCGATTACATACTGAGATGTCGTATCGCCAGGGAATCTTCACAAGATATTCAAAATAAGCGAGAACAATACTGCATTGGCTGAGTATGTTAACTCTGTAATTCTGCCGACGCTTTTGTGAAGGATTTAAGCACTTATTAATTTCAGCTCGTTTAAGTCCCCACCCCTGATTTACTCAGTGGAATTCTATTATTCTAGTATAGCTCTGTTTAGAGTGTGTGTAGTAAATTGACTGAGACAAACATGCAGTAACTTTACAATGATTAAATCGGAGTTAAATTTGTATAATTACAAATAACAAAATTTAATAATCACTTAAGCTTTAACAGTTGAAAATTAATTTGAATAGTTATGGATCAAGAAAAGTTATCATCATGGTCGTAATGGATTGTGAAATGTTACAAGAAGTTCAGGTGGCAGTATATATTTGAACTTAGCTGCCAATGACGGTTCTGCTCCTTCTTACGGGTTGGTTCTTTTCACACTGCTCACGCTCGTCTCTGGTCAAGGTTGTCGGGTGTAGCTCGCTTCCCAGAAATGTCAAGGGAGTCTGCCAAGTGGGTCCTTCGTCTTAAAGCTTAGGCCACTGTTCCCTTCCTGTTCCAGAGTTAGTACTTTCTGCTGGTACCACCAATAACTATGGTAAAAGAATAGAACTAAACGCTCTTCTGAGTATGCGTTTTCCACCCCATAGTTATGGGTTCCTGTCTTCCCATACCACCATCCCAACAAACTCAGAATTTACCCTCGATGAGAATTAAATTTAATCCCTCGGGATAAAATTTTCTTTACATTTAAATAGAATAGCTTTCATAGTTATTTATATTTAAATGAAAAGGTGTTACAAGGTGGTTTGCTCTGAACAATGTTCCATGTGATATGAATAAAACAATTATAAATTTCTGGCCATTGTTTCTTCTTTGATATGTTAGGTTTTTTTATTCAGTGATAGTGAGTGCATCGTGCCTTCGATGGAAGATTAAGCGAATGCGGGGGTGGAAGATTCCGAACAATACTTGAACCTTGGAATACGATTGATTTGATAAGTCATTTCATTGAGTCCATACATTTAATTCACAGTTGTACACACAGGATGATCATTTCAAATAAGAGTAGAGCATAAGTCCATATAAGTCATGCATAATTTAATCAATAACGTAGACTGCTGGTTTACGTGTCAATGTCCGTTTAAGGATATAATGCAGTATTGTCGTCAGAACATCACAGCTATATGCACGCGCAGCTAGACATGGCTACCTGCCGACAGTGAGACTGCGAGTCTGAATATATTCATACGAATTTGACGATTATTCTTCTCCTTCTGAGAATTCTAGTTAAATACTAACCTCCATAAATTTCCCTCTCATATAGAGTTCTAGGACTGACCCTGGTCCATCAAAAATACACATATATATGGCTATATCATGCCATTGAATTGGAAGGTTAGAAAAAAACGCAGCTATTCAGCTTGGCGGTCAAGTAACAAAGGGTAGCGTTTCTTAGTTACCGACTGTGACCCAAACAACGCTATACACGTCATAATCGATCGTGTATGGAGCGTTCAACAATTGAAATATCTATCGCAATATATTAAATGCCTTAACCTTTACAATTGCACGTCCGCTAACCTTTAGCAGACGGCGTTAATATCATATACCGTAACAAAAGGTTAATAATACAAATATAATCTGTTTACATATAATCTCCACTGATTTAAAAGTGTCACAATATAAATTGAATATATTTTCATTTATTTTTACACTGATTGAAAAGTTTGAAACATCTATTAACTTTAAAATGAATATTTTAACATAGACATTTACACTGGTTTAAGGCTTGAAAACTTACATTAATTTTAACGTGAATATGTTTATATAGACATTTACACTGCTTTGAAAATGTATGTATTATACTTAGAATGTACATCATTTCTTTCATCTTTCCCTCCCTGCTACATATGGAACCTGGAACTACTTTATGCTTTTAGTTCTCTTTACGAAACTATCAATAAAGCAATCACCAGCCCGTGCAGTGGTGGTTCATGAATCATCATTTTATACGCTGAGGTTGCCAGCCTCAAATGACTTTGACATCCACTAGCGAGTTTCACATATTAAAATTCACATGGTAATATATACATAGTGTGGTGGGTTTTGATGTTAAAAGGTTAAGTATTAATTGTCTACAGATGTGAGGTCAGTTATGCAAGTGTCTAATTGTTGATGAAGTTGTTCTCAGGGTACCTGTCTGCTACCACCCTACGACCTTAATCTGCTATATATTTTGAACCTAATTATATGTTATGGTGTCTGGATGTTATCTGGCTAAGTGTCTAGGGTAAAATGCAATGTAATGTTAATAAAAAAAGACAACAACTACACCTCTAACTTAATGAACAAGTAATTAAACAAGTCGCTGAGTAAATTTTGAATGAAAATCTTTTTTACAATTTATTTTGCCTGTATCTCCATGGCTGGGATACAGGACTGTTTAAAACTCAAAAGATAATGCAATTTATTTACATCGAAGTAATTTAAAACAACAATTGTGTCTGTTATTATTAATATAAATTGTTCCTGACTGGAAGTGTTCTGATGAAGCAATAACTGCTATGAATGGAAACGCTTCGGAGGAACGACTTGTATCATCATGTCAAGAAAACTGATTGATATATTAATGATGGAGAGTATGGTTAAATGAACTGACACACGCTTGTGGACAATAGGGCTTAACTTTGTGTCATAGAACTTGTGATGTCCTTATCACAACCACCTTCTTCCCGACTGCAAAGTCTGAATACTGCTTCCGACTCTTTAGAATAAAGGCAAACAGGTAGTTTTTGCCACGAGCTTGCAGCTTCAGGAGTACGTATATTATGGTATGTGGCTCACTGATTGTTTCACGATGGAACCCTGAAATTGAGAGGACTAAGGCCTCCTCAGTACATCATACACTTATCTCCATCTCTAAACAATTAAACATTATCAACAGTTTCAAGATCAGTGGAGTTGCTAAATAAATAGCTATCGTTCCTATCTGATTTGGTGCCCTATTCATCATCAGGTAATCTTCAAACATCCCTTTGATACATTCCTTGTCATAGAAGAAATTATAATTAATTATATAAAGTCATGTGCAAACACTGTGACTTGCTGAGGACGGCCAGTGGTTTGCTGGTCTTATGTCATAATAATGTCATATTTTATTTTCAACTATGTCTTTTCATTCACTCCCACAGTTTAAGTAAGCCTGTCTGGCTTTGATACAACATTTGTGGCATGACACAAAGGTTTAGTTTGGCGCCTTTCTGGTGGTGCCTCTACGCATCAATAAGGCATACACATTCAATAATACAGATACATATCAATAACAAGATTTATATAAATGTTTATCTTACCGTATCAATGAAATAATACACAATTTGTAGGTTAACCGGCAATCAATGGGCACATTCAGATCGCCACTGATGCAGAACAGCGAAGGCACTGGTCATGTATTCCTTGCGTCTGAAGCTAACACTACTTGTGAGATTTTAATTTTCGAATGGCAACTAATGCTGGTTTCAAATCGTTTTTATTACTACTGTTAGTCTATTCTATCACAGCCAATCGAATTATGTTATGCCTCTTTTTTTCAAAAATAAATTACACTTTCAAAATTGTAACCTCCCCCCCCCCCCCCCCCCCCCCCCCCCCCTTCCCCCTTTCCAAGACTGGCAAAGTTGAGTGAGAACATCAATGCGTCTGTCTCTATGTCTTTTCTTTACAATATTTTTGTTATTATCTAATCTTTTTTTTTTTTGTAAGATATTACACATTATGGGTAGTATTGTCTTCTAATAAACAAATATTATCATTTTATTTGTCAACTGTCCTTTCGTCTATTTTATTCTTCTAAGTTTCACTTTCGCCACCTCCAGCCCTACACATTAGTGGGTATTTTCAAATTTCCAAGTTAGCCGTAATTTTTCTGTTCTTTAAATCCATCATCGTTTTCCCTCTCTCTCTCTCGTTCGTTTCAAAATGAAGCAACGCGTTAGGATTTCATCAGAAAATACTACCACTGTATACAGGAAATGCGAGCTTGTCTGTGTGTTTATACTAACGTCTCCCTATCTAAGTGGTTATACATTCAAACTGCGCTACTAATGAACGGGATGGGCACGCGGTTAGTAGTGGATTTGCACCGCTTTTCCAAATCTACTCGTAGCAAAGTCACGCATTTTCGCTATAGTAAGCGATGCCTAGAACCAATGTCGCATGTCGTTCTATTAATAATTTCTCTCCCTCCGTCACTCCTCCGTTTGTTTCTCACTCTTTCTTGGAACGAACATGCCTTGTGTGATGATATCCGATATTTCACCGATCAAAATACAGCATCTAGTTGTTTGTAGGTATAAAATAACATAGGTATTACCACACCACCAAAATACTAGAGTTTTCTCGGTTCCTACAGGGTTAACACAGAAAAAAACGATAGTAGCAAAAAATGCCAATGTGACGTCACAGACTTGCAAGCCTTTAACCAACATGCCCGCGTGAAAGTTAGTGTAGTTAGAAATCGTGTATTTCTTGGAAAAGACAAGGGAGAGAACGGGGGAAATGCATAGAGCTCGTTTGAATGTTAAAACTGAAACTAAATGGCCAAAACGAACGATAGGAAAAATAAAGACTAAAAATGAAGATTAAAATTCTACTAATTAGTTGTTAAATATATATTATTCTTTAGTCTAAATATATTATCTTAATGTAGAAAGAAAGATATGTTATTTGAATAAATACAAAGGAAAGACGAAAATGGTAAAAATAATAGCCAGAAGTGTGAAACCTTATACATTAGATGACGAACGGTAGACTAAGTAAATATTTTCGTTCTGGATTAACATGACTTAGATAATACTAGCGATATGGTAGAATGAAGACATATATAGACGTGCCTGGGATTTCTTTACTGATGCTAGCCATATTGAGGCAATAGAAAGGGGTGTCTCCTGATTTGAAAATTGTAGGTTAACTTTTTGAAAAAGACGCGTAGGAACGGAAGTCCCCTGATTGGTTGCTGAGCATAACTAAGAAAGTGAAATAAATACTCAGAAAGACGAGCGTTCCTTGCCACTTTCAATTTAAACTTTCACATGTAAAGTTAATAACGTTTACAGACAAGTGTGATCAGATGCCTTCGCTGTTCTGTTATTCAGCAGGAGATCTTGTGTGACCATTTATGACCTGTAATTAACTTACATAGTGAAAAAAATTCGATATTTCGAGTTTCTGGGTGTGAAACTGAAGTGAGCCAGTCACGTTGTTGTTCAACCCTGGTACCTGTTCGAGGCCATATGATTTGAGGGCCCTACCTTATCTTGAATCCTGAAAGCTGAGCAGTGCTGTGAGGAGGAAGACTTATAACCAGGACATCGCAGAATTTTCGACACCTATCTTAAGATAAGCCCTGTGTTTTGGGGCCTTGTGAATTCACTGAACTATTCTCCACAATTTGATATCTCAACCAGATTAAATAAAATGATGACAGTAGTGATTCCCCAAAATATGTGCTTTAGTTTGGACTAGAGTATTACAACAAGAACACTTCCTAGTCAGAAATAAAAAGACTTTAGTAGTGAAACTAGATTGTGTGTAACTGTATATAGACGTTTAATCTTAATTTTTTTAATGAATCAACTCAATTATACTTAATACATTTGAAAAAAATTGTTCAGACCAAAATTCAATAGGGAGTTGTTTACTTAATTGTTTATTAACCTTAAAGTGTGGTTGTTGTTATTTTCTGCACATACATTGCATATACCCTAGACACGTAGCTACACAACATCCATACATTATAACATATAAATTGGGGATAACATACATAGCAGGTGGTAGTCATTGGTGGAAGCAAGACAGGATTCCTGACATATAGTTAAAAGGTAAACTTCCTCAGGAGCTTGCATAGCTGACTTCACATCTGCTACACAAATATATATATAAGTAATATCGACCCACCACATATAGTGGGGTTGGCTCGTTTCGGGATTTCCAAAGTTATATAATAAGTAAATAAGTGGAGGTTTTGGTGAATTGACATTGCTCTGTGTTGTCCTGTTAATTAGAGATTAATTAGATATTTTGGTTTATTTAAATCACATTGGTTAGAATATTAAGATGGCAGAATTGGCCAAGTACAGATCTTCTGCTGTGCAGACTGCGAAGGAAATGGGTATGGAGGGACAGATTTTAATTGATTATGTTACAGCAGAGGTTGATAAATATATAGCCAGAGAAAGGGAAGATGCTAGGGAGGCTAAGAAATTAGAGGCTGATAGATTGGCGGAGGAGAAACGAATTATGTTAGAAGATGCTAGAGAACTTAAGAAATTAGAGGCTGATCGGGAGGCTGAGATTAAGAGGCTGCAGTTGGAGGAAAAGAAACTTGAGGCTGAGAAGGAGGAAAAACGTCTACAGAGGGAGGCGGAACGAGAGAAAGAAGAAAAGAGGTTGGAGGCAGAAAGGGAAGACAAAAGACTGGCTGCTGAAAGGGAAGCAGAAGATAAAAGGTTACAGCGGGAGCATGAGTTACGACTAAGAGAGTTAGAGTTACAAGGCCATGCTCCTGAAAATGGAACTAGCCCATCCACTTCCGACTCAGCTGCAAGCCAGGGGGCCTCCTCATCAGCCATGGGGTTTCATTTGGATCCTTTTATTGAGAAAGACGATGATATTGAGTCCTTCCTTAGCCGTTTTGAAAGTTTAGCTACAACATATGGGTTGGAGAAGGATAAGTGGAGCCTTAAAGTATCCCAGGGACTTAGGGGAAATTCTTATGAAGTATTTTCCAAGCTCAGTAAAGATGACCAAGACGATTATGACATTCTTAAACATGCACTATTGGTCAGATACGAGAAAAACTGTGAATTTTATAGGAAGAAATTTAGACAGGCTAAATTACTCACAGGGGAGACCTACCACCAGTTCTCGGCCCGACTAGAGACCTATTTGGAGAAATGGACTGCTCTGGGGAAAACCCAAGATTTAAAGGAAATGGTTATGATGGAGCAGGTTAGAGAGTCCATGGCTCCAGACTTGAGAAAGTTTCTCACAGAACAGGGTGCAGAGAGACTGGTGGATATTTTAAATGTAGCTGAGAGATATCTAGCAGCCCAGTCAGAGTTGGCAGGAGCAAAGAAGAAACATATAGATCATAATAAGGGTCCCCAAATTCAACCTCAGAACAAATATGACAATAGAGATAAGTTTAACAAGAATAAACCATATTATGATAGGTCCAGGTACGAACAACGTGACAGAAACCCTCAATATAATGAAAGAAAACCTGTTAACCAGGGAAAGAAATATTGTAAATGGTGTAAGAGGGATGGCCATGACACCCATGACTGTAAAAGAAAACCTTCCACCTTTGCTGCAATGAAAACTGGGAACAAGGGAGTAAAGGCAAAACCTATTAAGCCACATGAGTCCTATCACCCCCCAGTATGTGAGGACGTTGTATGTAATGGGGTCACCATAAGGTGCCTTTATGATACAGGTCTAGATTATGATTCAGTCGTCAGTTCGCACCTAGTGAACCCAGATCAGTATACCACAGAGACAGTGGAGATACAAGGGGCGACTAAGGATATAGCAACCATGACACTTCCCGTAGCTAGGATAGAGGTGAAAACTCGTTATGTGGAAGGGATCATCAAAGCAGCAGTTATAAACGAACCCATATACCCTCTAATATTGGGATGTCGTTATGTCTTCTTGGGGAATCCCAAGAGACCTATGATTATGGCAACAGTGCAGACCAGGTCACAGTCAAGGAAGGAGGAAGATGAACTTATAAATACTCATCCAGAGGAGATGAGGAAGGCACAAGCTGAAGATAGGTCACTCAAGCTGTGTTATAAAAAATTACCTAAATGCCATACACCTCCAAACAAAGGAGAATATTATATGAAAAATAAATTGTTATATAGGCAGGCTGGAACTGGATCCAATGGTCACGGACAGCTGGTCCTTCCCAAGGCATATAGGGAGAAGGTGATGGAATTAGGACATGCTATTCCCTTCAGTGGTCATATGGGGATCAGCGCTACAGGTCAGCGCATCGCTTGTCATTATTTCTGGCCAGGAATAACTGAGGATATAAAAAGATATGTAAAATCCAGTCCAGAATGCCAACGGGTAGCTCCAAAGCATTGGACTGCCCCAGCAACTCTAGGGGAAATGCCCATAGTGGGAACACCTTTTGAGAGAGTTGCGGTGGACATTGTGGGACCTCTCACTCGGACAAAGAGGAGGAACAGTTACATTCTGACTCTGGTGGACACATGTTCCATGTGGGGAGAGGCGGTAGCCCTGTCATCAATTGATTCGAAGCATGTGGCAGAGGCATTACTCACAATATTCACGAGGTTAGGTTTCCCTCACCAAATCTTGACTGATAACGGCTCACAGTTCAAGGGGAGACTAACAGAAGAGGTATTTAGGATCTTCCAGGCCAAGCATTTTCATTGTAGTCCGTATCACCCCCAAGGGAACGGCCAGGTGGAGAGGTTCAATGGGACTCTCATTTCCATCCTGAGAAAGCTGGCCCATGAAAAACCTGATACGTGGGACCAATTTTTGCCCGCTGCGTTGTTTGCGTACCGGGAAGTTCCACACAGTTCAACCGGGATGGCACCCGCAACCCTGTTATTTGGGAGGCCAATAAAAGGTCCATTGGAAGCCCTATTGAGGACGTGGACCGATGAGAAGGCAGAAGAGACTGTTACCTCATCATATGCGTATGTGAACGAACTGACCACTCGTCTAAAAACTGGCTGGAAACTTGCAAATGATAACCTCAGACAAGCCAGGAAGAAACATGCTGCATACTTTAATAAGAAAGCGAAAGATAGAGAATTAAATGTAGGAGAGAAGGTACTTCTTTTACTTCCCGCCAGTAGTAACAAGTTGCAAATTGGATGGCAAGGTCCATACACCGTTCTAGAAAAGATATCTAGAACCAATTATAAAATAGACAAGAAAGGAAAGGAGAAAATATATCATGTAAACCTCCTAAAGAAGTATCTCGAGAGAGAAAACCAGGAAGGGACACCTTTACTGGCCTTGTCCATTGCAACCCAAATGAAAAATGAACCACTCACCTCGCAGGAATACCCCTTAAAACCATGTGAAACACCTGTACAGGTGAAAGTCAGTAAGCACCTGACTAAGAAACAGAGGGAACAGGTTCAAAAGGTTCTAACAGAACATACAGATGTGTTAACGGATAAACCGGGGCACACCCATTTGTTGGAGTATGATATGCAATTAATAGACCCAACACCTATCTGTATGAGGGCCTATACGATTCCGTTCGCTAAGGAACAAGCATTGAAGAAGGAGATAGATTATTTGTTAAAAGAAGGGATTATCTCTCACAGTGAATCTCCTTACAGCTCCAGTGTGGTTTTGCTGAGGAAACCCTCTGGGGAACATCGTCTGTGTATAGATTACAGAAAACTGAATGCTGTCACAGAGAATCAGGTGGATCCATTACCTGACCCAAATCAGCTGTTTGCCAGGCTGAATAAGGCAAAATATTTTTCTAAAGTGGATCTTAGCAAGGGCTATTATCAAATTCCAGTAAAGCCTGAGGTCAGATCTTATTTAGCATTTAGCACCTCGGATGGACATTATGAATTCAACATGTTGCCGTTTGGGTTGAAAAATGCTCCGAGTGTGTTCTCAAGAATGATGAGAAAATTGTTGGATCCACTAAAAAATCCATGTATAACGAATTTCATGGATGACATCCTCATTGCCACAGAAACATTTGAGGAACACATTAACTCTTTGACGATGCTATTTGATAGGCTCAGAGAGGCAAATTTGACTGCGAGACCAACCAAATGCTATATTGGTTGTAAAGAGTTGGAGTTCTTGGGACATACGATATATCAGGGTAACATGACCCCTGACCCCAAGAACCTGGAGAAATTACAGAGGGCACCTAGACCACAGACCAAGAAGGACGTGAGATCGTTTGTGTCGCTATGTGGATTTTATCAGAAGTACATAAAAAATTTTAACTCTATATGTGCTCCTCTAACGGATTTAACTCGCAAAGGAAATCCAGATAAAATTGTGTGGTCTGCTCAATGTGAATCGGCGTATCAAGAGTTAAAGGAGAAACTCACTAGCAAGCCTATTTTGAAATTGCCTGATTTGACTCAAGAATTTGTGGTAAGAACGGACGCTAGCAACGTAGGATTAGGGGCTACATTGTTGCAACGGTCCAATTCAAAAAAGGGGGAGCTGAACCCAGTCGCTTATGCTAGCCGCAAGCTGAATAAAGCTGAGCAAAACTACTCAACAAGCGAGAAAGAATGTCTAGCTTTAATCTGGGCTATAAAAAAGTTCCAGATCTATCTTTATGGTAGAACATTTGTGGTCCAAACGGATCAGCAGCCCCTCGTATTTTTATCACAGGCTAAGCATGAAAACGCCCGATTATTAAGGTGGTCGTTACTAATCCAACCTTATTCGTTTTCCATTGAGTACATACCCGGTTCGCTGAATGTGGGAGCGGATTTTCTGAGTAGACATCCTTTGGAAGAAACTCAGGGGAGTCATAAGGCCAAATAAGTTAATTTGATCTATGTGAATCTCGGATTTTGAACTCGCTTTACAAGCATGTTCTTAAGTGGGGAGATGTGTGATGATATCCGATATTTCACCGATCAAAATATAGCATCTAGTTGTTTGTAGGTATAAAATAACATAGGTATTACCACACCACCAAAATACTAGAGTTTTCTCGGTTCCTACAGGGTTAACACAGAAAAAAACGATAGTAGAAAAAAATGCCAATGTGACGTCACAGACTTGCAAGCCTTTAACCAACATGCCCGCGTGAAAGTTAGTGTAGTTAGAAATCGTGTATTTCTTGGAAAAGACAAGGGAGAGAACGGGGGAAATGCATAGAGCTCGTTTGAATGTTAAAACTGAAACTAAATGGCCTAAACGAACGATAGGAAAAATAAAGACTAAAAATGAAGATTAAAATTCTACTAATTAGTTGTTAAATATATATTATTCTTTAGTCTAAATATATTATCTTAATGTAGAAAGAAAGATATGTTATTTGAATAAATACAAAGGAAAGACGAAAATGGTAAAAATAATAGCCAGAAGTGTGAAACCTTATACATTAGATGACGAACGGTAGACTAAGTAAATATTTTCGTTCTGGATTAACATGACTTAGATAATACTAGCGATATGGTAGAATGAAGACATATATAGACGTGCCTGGGATTTCTTTACTGATGCTAGCCATATTGAGGCAATATAAAGGGGGGTCTCCTGATTTGAAAATGGTAGGGTAACTTGTTAAAAGAGACGCGTAGGAACGGAAGTCCCCTGATTGGTTGCTGAGCATAACTAAGAAAGTGAAATAAATACTCAGAAAGACGAGCGTTCCTTGCCACTTTCAATTTAAACTTTCACATGTAAAGTTAATAACGTTTACAGACAAGTGTGATCAGATGCCTTCGCTGTTCTGTTATTCAGCAGGAGATCTTGTGTGACCATTTATGACCTGTAATTAACTTACATAGTGAAAAAAATTCGATATTTCGAGTTTCTGGGTGTGAAACTGAAGTGAGCCAGTCACGTTGTTGTTCAACCCTGGTACCTGTTCGAGGCCATATGATTTGAGGGCCCTACCTTATCTTGAATCCTGAAAGCTGAGCAGTGCTGTGAGGAGGAAGACTTATAACCAGGACATCGCAGAATTTTCGACACCTATCTTAAGATAAGCCCTGTGTTTTGGGGCCTTGTGAATTCACTGAACTATTCTCCACAATTTGATATTTCAACCAGATTAAATAAAATGATGACAGTAGTGATTCCCCAAAATATGTGCTTTAGTTTGGACTAGAGTATTACAACAAGAACACTTCCTAGTCAGAAATAAAAAGACTTTAGTAGTGAAACTAGATTGTGTGTAACTGTATATAGACGTTTAATCTTAATTTTTTTTAATGAATCAACTCAATTATACTTAATACATTTGAAAAAAATTGTTCAGACCAAAATTCAATAGGGAGTTGTTTACTTAATTGTTTATTAACCTTAAAGTGTGGTTGTTGTTATTTTCTGCACATACATTGCATATACCCTAGACACGTAGCTACACAACATCCATACATTATAACATATAAATTGGGGATAACATACATAGCAGGTGGTAGTCATTGGTGGAAGCAAGACAGGTTTCCTGACATATAGTTAAAAGGTAAACTTCCTCAGGAGCTTGCATAGCTGACTTCACATCTGCTACACAAATATATATATAAGTAATATCGACCCACCACACCTAGGCTATCAAACTGTTAAAGTTAATTTCAAGGACGGAGTATGAAAAAGCTTGTAATATTGAGAGATGGTATCATTCACTTTGCGTTAAGGTTTTCTCAAAACCTGCGCGACTGCAGGCGATGGCGAAGACGTTAAGCACAACTTCCGTACTTTATCTCTATAGTATTTGGATTTTTATGTTAATCTATAATATTTTATCTATTTGATCGGGGTATCAGGGATCTTACTACATATATATATATACATGTTAGTAATAAAATATGAAATGTAAATCACAACTTACGCCAATCCTGGCTCACAGACGTTTTGCTTTGATGAATAAAAGAGACTTTTATCGGCCTTTTACACGCGTCTGGGGTGCCGTTAATTTAATAAGTTCCCTCTCTGACTTCGTGTGTGGTCCTTCAGTTTCCTCAGTCCCGGTTTCCTTATTTAATATGAAAGAGATTTCCTGGGCTATGAAAGTACGTTCAAAATTCTCCAATAACAGGTGTCCGGTATGTTAAGGAGGAATTCTGAATTCTAATTCTTCACTGTAGCAAGGTCTGGTATCTTGGCGAGCGATTTCTCAAGTTAAATAGCTTGAGAAAATGGTCAGATTATATTCACTGCCTTCCCACGCATTTGTTAAGCTCGTCTCACAGGATCAGAAAATCGGATTTAAATCTTTTGCATTACTCAGCTAATTCAAAATTTCAAACATCACTTTTCTGAAAATGGGCAGTACACATCCGCTTGCCCTTGGGTACAAACTGACGAACATGTCGGTAAACTCATATAACAACGTGTTCCCAATGTAACAATCTGTCACATAGGTTTTATGATCATTAAATTGCCTATATCTTCTTCTTTTTCTTTCACCCGTATCCTCTATTTTTATTATCGCTCTTTACCTTTTTCCTGTGTTTTTCGCATTCGTTCTTTTGCGACTATATACATTACTATTTTCCCATTCTAACGTTTACCTATTTCTTCTCTCAAAACTGAGAACGCAGTTATGACGTAACGTGTCAGTCTCTACAGAGACGGGAGAGTGTTAAATGCATTTCTATTTGCATTAGATGTCAGGACACGAAACTGTGACTTTCGCTTATCTCAGACATACGAGCAGTCTATGTCTGCACTTTCAGCTGACAGGCGCGTTTTTCGGCTGGGCGCTCAGGAAAAGCGCGATAACTGACACTTCTACGGTGCAGTTCGAGACATTTGTCTGGAAATTTCACCTGACACGACACTCATTGTGAGCCATGTTCAGCGTGAGGTGCGAAAACTGCCCCTGCATTGCAGACAAGTTGTCTACATTTGCATCTGACACTTAGCGCTACGGCCGTTTCTTAGACGGAGGTGTCAGAGACGCAGAGTGTCAGTTTTCGACAGCCTCTTGGTGTTAAACGTAAAGTGTTATAGACGAAAAGGGGGATTATTTCGGTTTTGCGAAATAAAAGTTTACCTCTTTGTCTGGTAATAGATATAACCAGAGTTTGAAATTAGATTTTCATTCTCGCTCCTAAATTCGCAGTAGACAGGACGTTTCGTGCAAAGAGAATAAGCTGTATAGCGAAGTCTTAGTTTGTTCTTGGCAAAAATGTTGCCGAACTTCTAGACTACCAATAAATATAAGCATATAATTCCAAAGTTGTGCGATCGCCTGTAAATTCTGTGTGGAGGTAAAATATTATACATAATATCTAGTATTTGGTGAAGTGTTTAAAGTGTTAAATCGCTTATTTTATTTCACTAGTTAGATTTGGTGCAGAGTGCGTAATACATAAGTCTGTATTATTTTCTAGTGACGTGTTTCAGTGGAAAGCAGAATAAATTATAATTTCTAGCTTAAACAACAATGTAGCTATAATGAATTTAATTTTACTGCTAAAGAATCAGACGAGAGAGTAAGTTTTTCTAATCTAACTTATAAATGCTAGAAGCCTCATGAGTGTTGATGGAATACGCACGTATCCCTAATTCATGAGGACTGATGATTTTTTTTTAAAAATATAACTTATTCCACGGGAAGGATTAAACTATAAGACAAGCTATACGCTTGCAGTTTAAAAATGTAAGTTATATTGAGTACACAATATGTAAAATATTTCATATGTATTTTTCTTTATTCAGTGAATACTGTGGTACCCAAACTTTGCCAGCGTTCTAGTACGTGAACATTATCTGTGAAGAACTTAAGCACTTTCATTACATGAACTGTAACAGTTAAATGAAGTAAAAGGCCTTCGCGCCAGAATTAATTCTTCTAGAATAATACGTTAGTACAGATCAGCCAGCTGTGGCAAGCAAAATATCAGCAACATCCCGACAGAGTTTTTGACTAGTATTGTGGTGACCAAATATAGTACCTTCCTGAAAGTAGACCCCGATCTGACATTCCTCAATTTTAGAAACCTAAGCTAGTGACACTGTGCTCTGCTAACTTTCGTGCCTGGACAAATTTTATGTGACTTAATAGACATCCAAAAAATAAGAACACCCAAGGAATCGTTCCCTGAGACAGAGAATTCAGTACGTCTTATTGGAACTGGGGATTTTTTGGTCGAGACTGCATTTACGGGTCTGTGTGAAGGTCCTAGAAAAATTATGTTCCCAGAGGCAGCGATCAAAGCTGTAAGTATAAATGTGCACACGTGGCCACGGCTGAATGAATAGAGTGAACGCCGGTCTGAGTGTTATTTTACCGTTGTATTTTTTGGCACCTATTTGCTGTCATAACTTTCTTCATGCAAGCTTGTTTTGCTAACAATATTTTCCTATACACTAGATTATAGTATCAGGTCTGTTCATACCTTAAACGGGGAAAACTCTTAGACTCAATCATATGTATCTGGGACTCTTTGTGCTATCATCTTTCTCCTAACGGGACTGTGGGCTATCCTTCGAGGGAAGATCATAACTGAGGGTCTACCAGTTCTTGTAGCATTCCTTGATTTGTTTATAACTTCGTGTATATGCCTTTGTGATGTAATTTTACATGTTGTGACGTAAGTTTACAATGATAAATAAACTTAACAATAAATTAATCAGCATGTTGGTCAGCTCGTTCTAAATATCTACATAACCATTTGTTATAGTTTCCCACGTCTGTGTGTCTACCTGTCGTCACTTGAATGTGCGTGCACGTGAGTGGATAGATATATATTTAATGTATATGTGTTAGACTGTCTGACTACTTTAGATCTGTCGTAGAAGATAGGTGAGAGAGAGAGAAGATTTCCCGCTCTCAGAGACAGCCTCTATCACTATTCTACCACCTTACTCGTGGAAATCTATTTTGTATTTCTATCTCCCACTGTGACTATCACTCATTCCAACCTATTCAGAAGGGACCAACCCAAGTCTTAATCCTCCTATCAAAAATCTACGACACAATCATTACTTTTATCAGAAAGTAATCTCATATCTGTGTCTGCCCATCAGTTGTCTCCCTGTATTCCAAGCTTTGGCGATGCGCGTACCCGCGTCTTATCAGTGATTAAGCACTTCGCTGAGGCGATTGACGTGTTAATCTGTATACTGATATCGCTGCGCCCACGATAGCCAGCATGATTAGGTCGCTGCCACTCCTTGCAACGTAGGGAGAAATGGATAACAACCAGACATGTCTAGTTATCCATGAGAAGAGTGTAAGAAAGAAAATACATAATATCTGCTACACATAGCAGAAAAGGAAAGAAAGAAAGTGTGACAAATGAAAGCACCCAATAAAATCAGTACCACAAATGTACCGATACTGCCGCAATGAAACAAAGATCGATAGGGGCCGCCCTGTTCTGTCACATTTGAGGTGGGACTTTTTAGACCGCAAACGGCTGCGGGGTCGACCCAGCCTCTTGAATTGGGTACCAGAGCAACTCGGGAAAGTTAAGGCGACCAACGTGATGTTGACCACATCACCCCTAGTGTGTCGATACTCAAGAAAGTATTGGCCTAACAACATATTCCCAACATGCCTCAATGGATTTTTTTTGAGTGGCCATATTGTCCTCTGACGTTCATGGGAGTGACAGTGATACCAACCACTTCTACTTAAGGCCTATTTTATTTTCATTTATTTGTTTATATATTTTACTTAGTTCTCGCTGTCTCTCTATCTTATATTTTATTACTTTGTCCCTGACGACAGCCTTGTGACCGAAATGCAGGATATTTTCTTCCTAGAAAGACGCACAACCCATTTTCATTCATCATGTCGACATTTTGATTCAGCTATTTAAGTTACGGCGTATACCAGTGTATATTTGTTCGGGTCACTGACCCCGCGTTTCCATCTTTCATATCTCGTATTTCATATCTTTCACACCTCATTAATGTTGTCTGTCAAATCCACAACGTATTTTCGCTAACACTGCCACGTGATATTTGAATTGGATAATGCAGTTAATTACCACATATTTCCAGTAGCCCTTTGACAAGCTTCTCGTGTCCCTTGTTATCGAACCCTCTAGTATGGGGACCTCTTCTATAGTGTGCATGAGAAACTTGGACGAGCGAAGTTACGGAGCAACAATGGGTTTGGGTTTGTTCAGGCTACGTTCTCCTTTTAAGCGGTCATGTCAAGGCCCTATAAAATCAAACCGCTTTTCTGTGTGTTAAAGTTAGTTGCTTATCCTTTACAGGACGTGGCAATCAACCCCAGCTTTTATTGGCTGTTTGTGATTTTTCTAGGCAATTTTTTTCATTCAGTAGTTTGCCATTGCTTTCTGAACGGTACGGCACTTATACCATTGTTAAAAATCCACACAAAGCGATCTGCTTCCAAACCGCCTGCAGCAGGTTTCGAACCTGGTATATCTGGATTATGAAACTGCGTTCATATCCATTAGGCCACAGACGCCGACTTTCTGTGTGTTATGTTAAGTAATATTGTTGAATATAGCTTGACATAGTCCTCAGCCACGACCTTACTACTAAAGCCCTCCTGTCGCCCCCTTTTCCCGTATGGCTCCCTTAGGTCTTCCAAATAGCCACAGGGTAGCTGTACCGCCCACTTTGGGAACCACTGGCACATACCGCGGACATGCAAGCTCAGTCGCATTTGTGTTCTCGGTGCGGGGTAGTGGGGGCATTCAGGTCTCCTATAGGGTGCATGGTTAGTAACCGTTATGATGTTGTTAGCTATGCTATGCTTATCAATATTCATCAACACCTATGACCTTTGTACCCGTATTTCGAAATCCGTGCGTCTCGGACGTTTAGGGAACCCACTATCATCGGCGGACGTTTAGGGAACCCACTATCAACGGTGGACGTTTAGGGAACCCACTATCAACGGCGGACGTTTAGGGAACCTACTATCAACGGCGGACGTTTAGGGAACCCACTATCAACGGCGGACGTTTAAGGAACCCACTATCAACGGCGGACGTTTAGGGAACCCACTATCAACGGCGGACGTTTAGGGAACCCACTATCAACGGCGGACGTTTGGGGAACCCACTATCAACGGCGGACGTTTAGGGAACCCACTATCAACGGCGGACGTTTAGGGAACCCACTATCAACGGCGGACGTTTAGGGAACCCACTATCAACGGCGGACGTTTGGGGAACCCACTATCAACGGCGGACGTTTAGGGAACCCAATATCAACGGCGGACGTTTAGGGAACCCACTATCAACGGCGGACGTTTGGGGAACCCACTATCAACGGCGGACGTTTAGGGAACCCAATATCAACGGCGGACGTTTAGGGAACCCACTATCAACGGCGGACGTTTAGGGAACCCACTATCAACGGCGGACGTTTGGGGAACCCACTATCAACGGCGGACGTTTGGGGAACCCACTATCAACGGCGGACGTTTAGGGAACCCAATATCAACGGCGGACGTTAGTTGTGTCATGTCTTTGATCCACCATCACTGACCGTTGGCTCTTGGTAATTTTGATGCCATAACGTAAATCTGTGCTGTTCTGATTAGTTGTTCAGGTCTGCTATATAGGGTATTTTCAATGGTAGTTGTTCAGGTCTGCTATATGATGGGTATGTTCAATGGTAGTTGTTCAGGTCTGCTATATGACGGGTATTTTCAATGGTAGTTGTTCTTTGGTAGAAGGAGTTGTCTGGTCTCTTGCAGTGCTGGGCAAAGTAACAGGTGATGTTCCACTGTTTCTTATGGGTGTTGGCAATGTCTACAGTGTGGGCTGTTTTTTTTTTTTTTTTTTTGTCAATTCTATTTCTATTAGAGTTGAGTAAGCCGTGTCCTGTTTGTAGTCTGAAAATTTATGATTGATGTTTATGTCCAAGATTATTTATAGCATTTTTCTTATATGGTGCTGGTAAAAGTTTGAAAAGCTGTCTTCCCGTTTTCGCCATAGCAACAATTACAACAGAAAGCAAACAAGCACGAGGAGGGCTGTGTTTCAGGTGGCAAGATAACATCGACAGACAACAAGAACAACCAATCAGAGTGCATCTTCATGGTAGACAACAGAACCAACCAATCAGAGTGCGCCTTCATGATAGATACAACAGGGACTACCCATCAGAGTGCGCCTTCATGATAGACACAACATGAACAACCAATCAGAGTGTATCTTCATGATAGACGACAGGACTACCCATCAGAGTGCGCCTTCATGATAGACACAACATGAACAACCAATCAGAGTGTATCTTCATGATAGACAACAGGAACAACCAATCAAAGTGCGCCTTCATGATAGATACAACAGGGACAACCAATCAGAGTATTCACCAAGTACTCGTAAAATGACTACAGGAATTACTACTTTATTTTTTGTTTACTTTTTCCTTCTACTATTGGCGCGAAACGTAACGTGGACCTGAAGTTTGTGTTTCTGAGCCAAATATGTCGCCTTGGCCGCAGTGAGCTCGTGTTGTTGTAGGATGTCTGTGATGTTGTAGGATGTCTGTGTTGTTGTTGGATGTCTGTGTTGTTGTTGGATGTCTGTGTTGTTGTAGGATGTCTGTGATGTTGTAGGATGTCTGTGTTGTTGTTGGATGTCTGTGTTGTTGTAGGATGTCTGTGTTGTTGTTGGATGTCTGTGTTGTTGTAGGATGTCTGTGTTGTTGTAGGATGTCTGTGATGTTGTAGGATGTCTGTGATGTTGTAGGATGTCTGTGTTGTTGTAGGATGTCAGTGGTGTTGTCTATCCATCTACCTCATGGTCTTCCCCATGCTCTGAAACCGAATCTTCCATTGTTGCATGCGCATGGTAGTAATTTATCTGGCTTCCTTCTCATGAGATGGCCAAACCACTTGATTTTGTGTGACTCTCTATACTTGATACAGGATGTCGTTCCCGCCGTTTTTCTGATGTTATCAGTCATTATTCTCTGTCTCTCCTGGTAACATTAATATATTTTCTTAAACATCTCATCTCACAGAATGTGATTTTCCCCTCCTGTGCTCTGGTCATGGTCCATGTTTGACACTGATAGCAAAGATATGGTAAGAATATACTATTTATTATGTTTCATCAAGTCAAGAGACAACAGAAACAAGTCGAGCGTACCATCAAGTCAAGAGACAACAGAAACAAGTCGAGCGTACCATCAAGTCAAGAGACAACAGAAACAAGTCGAGCGTACCATCAAGTCAAGAGTCAACAGAAACAAGTCGAGCGTACCATCAAGTCAAGAGACAAGAAGTACCATATATCAAAGTGTACCATCATAAAAGACAACAGAAACATTTAATCAGAGTGTACAATTGAGAGGAAACAAAACAAAACTATCTATCAGAGCGTGCCATCAGGTCAAGAGGCAATAGAACCACACAATCACAGTGCGCCATGAGGAAAGGACAACAGCACCAACCTATTAGAGTGTACCATCAGGAAAGGACAACAGACAACAGCAACAACCTATCAGTGTGTACCATCAGGAAAGGACAGCAGCAACAAATTATCAGAACGTGCTATAATGTAAAGAAAACAGACAACAACAACAACCTATCAGAGTGTACTACCATCAGGAAAGGACAACAGACAACAGCAACAACTTATCAGTGTGTACTATCAGGAAAGGACAGCAGCAACAAACTATCAGAACGTGCTATAATGTAAAGAAAACAGACAACAACAACAACCTATCAGAGTGTACCATCAGGAAAGGACAACAGACAACAGCAACAACCTATCAGAATGTACCATCAGGAAAGGACAACAGACAACAGCAACAACCTATCAGAATGTACCATCAGGAAAGGACAACAGACAACAGCAACAACCTATCAGAATGTACCATCAGGAAAGGACAACAGACAACAGCAACAACCTATCAGAATGTACCATCAGGAAAGGACAACAGACAACAGACAACAACCTATTAGATTGCACCATCATGAAAGGACAACAGTAACAACCTATTAGAGTGCACCATCATGAAAGGACAACAGCAACAACCTATCAGAATGTACCATAAAGGCAAGAGACAAGAAACGTTGGCGGTTTACTGTAGAAGAACGTTGGTGGTAAGACGACAAAAATCTGATCTGGTACCCGACAACCGCGACACATCGAGAAATTATATAACATAAGGTGTCACTTTAGTCAAATCAGTTTTACTGTAGGACTACTGCTTCTTCATACATATCGTACGAGGCGACTACTGTAAGGTTGTGTATATGTAGCAACTTTATGAAGTAAAATAAATAGCTATAAAACCATCCCTGCACAAACACATGAAGTCGTGAATACATGCTACCTTTAATGGTGCCTTCTGCGGCTGTAACTGCATGCTCCATACAGACTGAACTGGTAAATTAACGATGGTGGTATCTGTATGGCAGCGAGATGTGGACGACCTATGCTAAGGAAGAAAGAAGGCTCAATGCCTTCCATCTACGCTGTCTACGCCACATCCACGGCATCTCATGCAAAGATAAAGTGACAAATGTCGAGGTGTTGTCACGTGCTGGTCTTCAAAGCATGTATACACTGCTTCGACAGCGCAGACTACGCTGGCTTAGCCATGTCCGCCGCATGGAAGATGGTCGCATCCCGAAAGATACCTTCTACGGACAACCGGCAGATGGCAAAAGAACAGTTAGGCGACCGCAGCTGAGATTCAAAGATGTGTACAAGAGAGACATGAGGGCACTGGACATAAATCCAGAAACCTGGGAGGATGAAGCTGCAGATCGCACCAAGTGGCGATGCTATCTGCGGCGCCACCTCAGATTCGGCGAAAAGAAGCCCACTCAACAAACAGAAGAGAGGAGAAAATGTCTAAAGGAACACCAGGAAAATAAGCAGCTGAGTGCTGTCACCTCAGGGGGGCGATCCCATAGTCAGTTATGACTGAAGGGGCTTTTATTATTATGATATCTGTGTTACTGTAACACCTGTTCAGGTATTCCATAATTGACACGGATTTCGTTTGGTCTATGAGTGTCTGAGCCTGGGGAGAAATACATCAGTTACAACTCAGTACGTTACAAGATGGCAGTTTAGTGACGACTGGTACATTTGAAGGCAAACGTTCTTACTACATAAACGATACTGAAAATAACCAAAAGAAAGAAAGAAAGAAAAAGCACCAAAGTAAGAAAGACAGATAATAAAGAAAGAAAGAATAAAGCAAAGGAACTAACAACAGAAAGAAACAGAAATAAAGCACTCCGGGTTTTGAGCCAAAGACTACCCGAACGGCGCCATTGCCTTACTGCAAGACTGCACCGTGACAGAATACACGACCATGCGTGAATTCTTGTGAAGAGTAAATAACACTAGTCAACAAATTTTCAAAAGTTTTTTGTACCAGAAATTAAATATACCATTTCTTATTGATTTTGACATGCTGATTTCAAATATCATAATGAAATTCACCAATTGGCTCTGGTTTTTTTTAAATGATGAATTTACATTACAGTAATACAAATAATGTATGCTTGTTTAATTCTCTGGGGTGAACAGCTAGTCTTTCTACTTTAGCATTATAAAAATTGTGGTTACATTCTCAATTAATTGATATTTCAACATAAAATGATAGAAAAAATAAAAACATTATTTAAAGTTCACATATCATGTTTTAAAAAGGCACATTTGAACCCTTCTTCTTTGATCCTTAGCCGCAGACCGTCAAAGCAGTCAGTGACCATCACGCCTAGTGGCGTCTTGTAGGGCAACAACTATTAGAACCACTATTTGCACAAGTCTGGAAAACGGGGACAGCAAGCATTGAAGGGCTCCAATTGCCTTGATACCTTGTCTCCATAGCAGCAATGTCCTGGTGAAATCGTTCACCATGCTCATCACTGACCGCTCCACAGTTTGACGTAAACAGTTTGACGTAAAGAAATCCAGATGAGAATCCAGAAAATGAATTTTCAAAGACATGTTGCAGCCAAGACTCTTATACTTCAGAAGGAGATTTTCTACAATTTCATAATCAGATGTGTTGTTTCCAAGAAAATTGTCCACCACTGACTTAAATGCTAGCCATGCTGCTTTTTCCTTGCCATGCAACACGCAAAGAAACTCGTCATCATGAAGAAGTTTTTGAATTTGCGGACCAACAAATACTCCCTCTCTTATTTTAGCTTCACTCAGTCTTGGACATTTTCTGATGAGGTATTTGAAAGCCTCATCTGTTTTCTCCATTGCCTTGACAAAGTTTTTCATGAGACCCAGCTTAATGTGCAAGGGTGGCAACAAAATCTTGCTGGTGTCGACAAGTGCTGGGTTCTCAACGTTCTTACCGCCAGGCTACAATGACTGCCTGATTGGCCAATGTCTTCTGATGTAATAGTCACTTGGTGCACGGCTATCCCACTCACATAGAAAGCAACAGTACTTGGTGTATCCACCCTGTAGTCCAAGCAAAAGAGCGACCACTTTTAAGTCACAGCAAAGTGACCAATGATGATGATCGTAGTTTATACACTTCAAAAGCTGCTTAATGTTTTCATAAGTTTCTTTCATATGAACTGCGTGACCAGAAAGGTCACCCTCTTTGAAAAAAGAATGGAATAAGCGGCTTCTGGCAGTTCCTATACACAGAAATTGTAACATCTTCTGCCAGGAGATTCCACTGTTGCAATCTGGAACCCAAAAGCTCCGCCTTGTTCTTCGGTAAATTCAGATCTATTACAAGATCATTCAGTTCACCTTTGGTTATTAAGTGTGGTTTAGTGGATGTAGTTTGCTCAAAATCTGGGTCGCTTGAGGTTGATGGTTCAGGACCACCAATGTCCCCTTCTTCATCAGTGGAAGCAGCTGAAAATGATTCTGGCACTTTGGGAACTGGTAGGTCATCGCCATGTGGTACCGGACGTATTGCAGAGGGGATGTTTGGATATTCCAGAGTCCATTTTTTCTTCTTTGATATGCCTTTCCCAATTGGAGGGACCATGCAAAAGTAACAGTTGTTGAGATGATCAGGGGGCTCTCTCCAAATCATTGGGACTGCAAAAGGCATAGCTTGCCTTTTGCCAGTCATCCACAGTTTAAGATGTGCTGCACATGTATTGCAGCATATGTGTGGCGCCTAGCTCTTATCTTGATCTCCTATTCTGCAGCCAAAATACAAACTGTACGCCTTCTTAATTACTTTAGTTATATTTTGTTTTTGTGATAGAAATGTCACCTCACCACATATATCACAGAAATTATTAGCACTGTTCACACATGTCCTAGGCATTTCTAACTTCAATACTTTTGATAAGGACAAATGCACTAACTAATGGCAAAATTTTATCAGAGATAAGATATTTATACACAAAGGTGATGTAATCATAGGTAGGATTGCATCATCAACTTCTAGTTACATTTTTATTGATCATTAGAAAAAAATTATGCAATCGCCCACAACAGTTGCGTCATATATATAAATTGACCGTAATTAAATAAACTAGTAGCATATATCTTGAAAACTAGAGCCTATCAACATTTTTTAATGTCATTTCCGTTTTCAGCACACCAAAATTAGTTAAGATCAGCTATTTTCATTTCTGATACATTTTGGTTGTTGACTAATGTAATCTGTGATAAATCACAACTTTAGAGGACTGAGAATGTGTCACACTAGAAAATAGCTGATTAGAAATTGTCCAACCTAAGACCAGCCCATCAACATCATGCTTACCTTGCTGCAAACATGTTTACATTTAGCTTAAAAAAATTTTCATCATCATCTTGGGATCGCATAATTTTAAATTCTGGCACAGAGAAATATCATGGGCTAATTTCTATGTCTACATGCCATGGAAATATTCCATATTTTTGTTTGGCTAACTTCTTAGAAAAATCTGTTACAGAATCAAAATGTCTGAGGTCGCTGAAAGTTAGTCTGTGCGGACGCATATGTGCGTGTCTGTCGCCATCTTGCCGACAACGTTAGATGGTTATGAGAGGCAATGATAGGAGTGAAACTGGTATCTATCTATCTATCTATCTATCTATCTATCTATCTATCTATCTATCTATCTATCTATCTATCTATCTATCTATCTATCTATCTATCTATCTATCTATCTATCTATCTACCTAACTACCTACCTATCTATCTATCTTCTGTTTGTCTGTCTATCTCTGTCTATCTGTCTATCATTCATGTGACGAAATGCGTCATATCTCGTCCGTTAAATTTTCCTTTCTCCACTCCTCTCAGTCAGTGTTACTTTACCTTTCTTTCTCTTCCTTCTGGCCTTCTCAGTTTCGTTCTTTTTTGCGTCATCTAGCGATATTATCTTGTCACACCTCGTCGCCAAACCCGGTTGACCTGACCGCAAGACATGTTATCCTTTGTTCGCTGGGCAGGCATCGCTTACCAGATGGAACAAACCGATTAAGTTTACATTTAGCGACATCTGTATTGTTTAAGCCAGACGAACGAGTGACAGATAAACAGATATCATTTTTGCACAAGCTGACGTATGGCAACCAAACCAACTTGTGTCGGGGGATGAAGATAACGAATATTTATACGCGGACATAACTTGCGGAAAACTGCAATAAGACAAAGTTGTCTTGGGTTTTGTCAACATGGACAACAGACGGTATTTAAAGATAATGTGTTAATTTTGTAAGCATGACTCGTGCTATGTCTAGACATGAGCTGCTGGAAAGGATTGGACCACGAGGAAATTATATAACATTTTAATGTTGTAATAAACAAGATGAGAAGAAAGTAACACCTTGGTGGAGATTGACCCGACGTAATAATTAGTATATAGATCGGTGATGTAGTGATTTTGGTAAACATTACAAGTAACACGGAAGTGGCAAGACCTTATATGGTCATGGAGTATGTTCAAACGTGGATGGCGTTAACTCCTACTAAAAATAAGACTCCTTACAGTAGGGTGAGTTAAGATTAGAAGTGAAACTAAACTTAATTGGATCTCCCCAATGGAACCTCACCGCGTGACATTTATGCTTAATTCTGATTGGGTTCTCCCCCAATAGAACCTCACGGGAAGCCATAA